>CAUYUJ010014930.1:255245-285245 GCA_963575745.1 Prorocentrum cordatum
CCTCCCACAACATAAGAAGCAAAGCTGGCACAAATGGGGGCCGAAGTCACACCGGCCAGCCGGTTTGGTACAGCTGATGCGGCCGCGATGGCGGTTGCCGACGGGAACTGGCGAGCGCGTGTTGAATGCCGCGCACGCATTGCCAGACGAACTGTGTATTGTCTTTTGCAGATTAGAATGGGACGGATTGGATGGGCGGGCGCGGGGTGTGCGCCGCGTCCCGTTCCTGCCATGCATTTTGCGACGTGGACGACAGGACGTCCATGCGACGGTGCCAATGACGGCGACGACTCTAGAAGGATTTGAGCATGCGCTCGCGGCGACGTGCGCGCATGTCGCCCGCGTGGCATTTTTTGCACAGGATTCGCGGCCTGGGTGCATGACAGAGCATCGCGAGTGCACCGCGCGATGACGTGAAATCGTTGGATTTGACCGAATTCTTAAGATTCCTATGGTTTTCCTATGATTTCAGCAAGAGAGCCCGGGCAGGAAATGTGTAGAATTTTTGTGAAAAAAAAGCATTGGGTTTTTGATGTTTTTATGTTGAAATGCTTGCAAACACACGGTGTTCGGTAGGATTCTGACATGAACGCGCGCGTGTGCTCTTTGTTGTATTTTTGCAATGGATTATCGCCGTGGACGACAGGACGTCCATGTCGAGAGGAAAAAATAAGAAAAATATTGATTTTGTATTGTTTTTTACAGGTTAGGATGGGACCACCCGGATGCGGCCCCCATCTGCCGGCCTGAGGGGGGAGTAGGAGTATATTCGAATAAGGAATAAGGATAGGAATAGTAGTAGTAGTAGTAGTAGTAGTAGTAGTAGTAGTAGTAGTAGTAGTCGTAGTAGTAGTAGTAGTAGTAGTAAGAATAGTAGTAGTAGTAGTAGTAGTAGTAGTAGTAGTAGTAGTAGTAGTAGTAGTAGTAGTAGTAATGTAGTAGTAGTAGTAGTAGTAGTAGCAGTAGTAGTAGTAGTAGTAGTAGTAGTAGTAGTAGTAGTAGTAGTTATAGTAGTACTAGTATCAGTAGTAGTAGTAGCAGACGGAGTAGTAGTAGTAGTAGTAGTAGTAGTAGTAGTAGTAGTAGTAGTAGTAGTAGTAGTAGTAGTAGTAGTAGTAGTAGTAGTAGTAGTAGCAGTAGTAGTACTTGTAGTACGAGTACTAGTAGTAGAAGTAGTAGTAGCAGTAGTCGTAGTAGCAGTAGCAGTAGCAGTACTAGTAGTAGTAGTAGTAGTAGTAGTAGTAGTAGTAGTAGTAGTAGTAGTAGTAGTAGTAGTAGTAGTAGTGGTGGTAGTAGTAGTAGTAGCAGTAGTAGTAGTAGTTAGTAGTGGTAGTAGTAGTAGTAGTAGTAGTAGTGTAGTAGTAGTAGTAGTCAGTAGTAGTAGTAGTAGTAGTAGTAAGTAGTAGTAAGCAATAAGTAGTAAGTAGTAGTAGTAGTAGTAGTAGTAGTAGTAGTAGTAGTAGTAGTAGTAGTAGTAGTAGTAGTAGTAGTAGTAGTAGTAATAAGAATACTAGTCATCGTAGTAGTGGTAGTAGTAGTGGTAGTAGTAGTAGTAGTAGTAGTAGTGGTAGCAGTAGTAGAGTAGTAGTCGTAGTGAGTAGTAGTCTAGTATAGTAGTAGTAGTAGTTAGTAGTAGTAGTAGTCGTGTAGGAGTCGTTTGTAGGAGTAAGGAGTAGTAGCAGTATAGTAGTAATAGTAGTCGGAGTAGTAGTTAGTTAGTAGTATAGTAGTACTGAGTAGTAGTTCACGTAGTAGTTAGTAATAGTAGTAGTAGTAGTAGTGTAGTAGTTAGGTAGTGAGTTTTAGTGAGAAAGAGTAGTAGTAGTGTAGTTAGTGTAGTAGTAAGAGTACTTGAAGAGAGTAGTAGTAGTAGTAGTAGTAGTAGTAGTAGTAGTAGTCGTAGTAATAGTAGTAGTAGTAGTAGTAGTAGTAGTAGTAGTAGTAGTAGTAGTAGTAGTAGTGATAGTGATAGTGATAGTAGGAGTAATAATAGCAGGAGTCGGAGGTGGAGGAAAAGATGAGAGAGGAAGATGAGCAACTCGGCCGTCCTGGAGCTCGGACCGCGCCTCCCGCAACTCTGACTCCAACTTCGCCCGTGCCTCGCTGGGGCCAGTCCCGCGGAGGAGAGCATGATGATGATGCTGATGATGATACTCGGATGATGACGACGATGCTCATGACGATGATGAGGATGATCCTGATGATTATTATGATAATGATAATGATAATGCCGCTGGTGGTGGTGATGATGATGATGATGATGATGATGATGGTGATGGTGATGGTGATGATGATGATGATGATGATGATGATGATGATGATGATGATGATGATGATGATGATGATGATGATTTGTATTTTAGGAGGAGGAAGAGGAGGAGGAGGCGCGGGAGGAGGAGGAGGAGGGACGAGAAGGTGAGAGGGGAGTGCAGGCTGGCTGGCCCAGAGAAGGGAAGGGGGGAAGAGGCAGGAGGGATGGCGCCCGCGGCTCTCAGGAGGCGGACGGCTCCGCAGCCACAGAGACCCCCCCAGTGGCGGCGCGGCGTACGGCCCGGTTTCCGAAGGGCTCCGCCCCCCGAGGCTGGCGTTACGCGCACCGCTACCGCTGGGGGGTGGGGCGGCCTCGGCTTAACCCCTGCCATCGCTAGGACGTGCATCCCCCTTGCATTTTTCGGTTTCGTGCGTTCTTGTTGTTGTTGTTGTCGTTGTTGTTGTCGTTGTTGTTGTTGTTGTTGTTGTTGTTGTTGTTGTTGTTGTTGTTGTTGTTGTTGTTGTTGTTGTTCTTGTTCTTATTGTTGTTGTTGTTGTTGCTGTCTTCTCCTTCTTCTTCCTCTTCTTCTTCTCCTTCTTCTTCGCCTCAATGATCCAGAATGCTCTTCGATGATCCTCGCTGAGAAAAATGCACACGTCCGAGCGATGCTAAGAGCCTGGGAGGGAGAGCTGAGATTCCTGGCAGCCGCGATGTGGCCACCCTGCGGTGACGAACTCTCGCTCCGCGTGCCGCGGCGGCGGCCCTCGCTGTGCCCTGCAGGCTGATGGCGTGTCGCTCTGCTTCGTGGGACGGGAAGCGGGGAGAAGCTGGGGCCGTCGATGCTCGGGGACTGGGGCGTGCTTGACCGGGGGAACGAACAATGACATAAACATGAAAACTCGGAGGTCCGCGCGGATGTGTTGGATCGGCGCTGGAACCCCCTGGCGGCGCCTCCGGCGCCGCCCCTGGCGCGCTCCGCGCGCCAGGGGGTCCAGCGCCGATCCGAGAAATCCACGCGGACCTCCGAGTTTCTCTGTTTATGTCATTGTTCGTTCCCCTGTTGACGTGTCACAGCGAGGCGTGGTGGGCCAGAACCAGCGGCGCGACAGGCTAAGCAGACGCTCCTGATCGCACCTGCTCGCCAGCAGGATGCGCTCGCAGGCGCCCGACCGACACGATGCCGCCTTCCTTCGCAGCTTCCTCCACCTCCTGGCCTCGTCGCCGCCCTGACTCTGGTGCGGCTGCTCCGCCTCAGGGAGGCGCCGGCGGGGCCCCCGAGTGGCTGGCTCATCGGGGGCTCCCCCTTGGACCTCGGATGTTCCCAGGGGCCGGAGTTCTGCGCTCCCTCCCCTCGCCCCCATTTTTTTTTTGTTTAAAATATTAAAAGTTATATATATATGTATATATGCAAACTCATATATATATATATAAATATAATTCCAACAGATAGCGAACACAGTGCCCGGTCATATAAAGCGCGCGTGCCTTTGGCACCCGAGTTCAAATGGCGGATGCATGATACTATATAAACTGACCCTGAAACGGCCCTGCACAATTCCCTCAAAACTTGGGAGGGGAGGAGACATATAGGCGCGCATCCCCTGCAAACTACACTGACAACAGCTGAAAGGAAAGGCGTCAAGCTCATGGCCTGGAGCGCGCCGCTCAAAGGACGTGATGCCCCTGTGCGTTCCCGAGGGCAGGTCTTTGAACCTCCCCCCTCCGGCTGCAGCCGGCCCTCCGTGCGCCGGGGCGCCAGGCGGTCGGCGCAGGGCTCAGAGTCTCGCGTCGCGCCCTGTCGTCGCAGGCGGCCGCAGCCGCTGGGGGGCCTCGTCGGCCCGGGTTACGAGCCTCTGCCACTTCGGGCCAGGTCCTCGCGGCCCTTGCAGGAGGGTTTGGGGGGAGAGGGGAGGGAGGGATCGGAGGGAGGGAGGGGGGGGGGATGTGGAAGAGGGAGGGAGAGGAGAGGGAGAGAGGGCTGTAAAGAAAGACGCAGGGAGGACATTCAATCCCCCTTCCCGTTCAGAAAGAAAGCGCAGCGATTTTGCCGTCTGGATGAGCACGACTACGCGCTGCAGCCGAGTCTGCCATCCGACGCGCCCGCTCCTGCGCCCATGAGAGCGAGGAGAAAGACGCAAAATGGACTGGGAACGGGGAAGAGGAGTAGGGAACCAGACAGGGAGGGCCCGCCCTCTGACAGTTTGACGCTCATCGCCGCTGTGTCATTCTCGGGTGTTGCTAGAAGTTCCCCTGGCCCAAGGGGGCCCCAGGATATCCAACGAGGCCCCCACGGCCTCCAGAGCACCCCTCACGAGGTCCAGAGGGTTCAAGGGGGCTCCAAACTCGAGCGCCAAGCTGGGGGGCACCTTGGGCCAGGGGCACCTTGGGCAGCCCGCGAAAATGTACCTTGTCGCTCGATGCAGGAGATAAAAGCAGAGGACCTGGCTCTTCTGCTTCCTCCTCATCTTTCTCCTCCTCTTTCTCCTCCTCCTCCTCCTCCTCCTCCTCCTCCTCCTCCTCCTCCTCCTCCTACTCCTCATCCTCCCCCTCCTCCACCTTCTCCTCCTCCTCCCCCTCGTCCTCGTCCTCGTACTCCTTCTCTTACTCCTCCTCCTCCTCCTCCTCCTCCTCCTTTTCGTCCTCCTCCTCCTCGTCCTCGTCCTCGTCTTCCTCGTCCTCCTCGTCCTCCTCCTCCTGCTCCTCCTCCCCTTGCTCCTCCTCCTGCTCCTCCTCCTCTTCTTCCTCCTCCTCTCCTCCCCTACCCCCCCTCCTCCTCCTCCGCCTCCGCCTCCGTCTCCTCCTCCTCCTCCTCCTCCTCCTTTTCGTCCTCCTCCTTCTCCTCCTCCTCCTCCTCCTCCTCCTCGCTGCCGTGCGCGCGCGGTCGCGCGGCATTAAACAGCTCTCGATGCCTGCGGGGTGTTTACACTGCGAGAGCGGGGAACACGAGAGAGCTCCAGGCCTCCCCGGCGGGGGGCCCGGAGCTGGCTTGGCGGCGAACGAGGGGGGGAAAACGGAGGAGGAGGAGAGGAGGAGGAAGAGGAGGAGGAGGAGGAGGAGGAGGAGGAGGACGAGGAGGAGGAGGAGGGGGAGGAGCAGGAGGAGGGGGAGGAGGAGGGGGAGGAGGAGGGGGAGGAGGAGGAGGAGGAGGAGGAGGAGGAAGAGGAGGAGAAGGGGGAGGGGGGAAGCGAGAACGGAACGGAGCGGAGTACCCTGACGGGGAGAGTGCACAGCACTAACTTACGAGCTCAGGCTCAATTTACTTTGAGGTCGGGCATGTCCTCCCACAGGCGGATTTTGGAGGAACAATGAAAAATAGTCAAACAATACTCAGGCATAGTCAAACATAGTAGAACAATAGTCCTCATACTATTTCTGGACTATTTTTGAATAGTCCTCCTGTATAGAGGGACAGGCCCGACTTAAAGTTACGTGCCTCTGCGCGGGGCCTCCTTATCACGAGTTCTCTCCACAAGGGCCGCCATGCGGACCTCATAAGAGGAGGCTGCCCCTATGGCCGAAGGAGTATATACCACCGTGGAGTCGGACGCGAAGGCCTTCTCAGAAGGCGGCGGGGCTTCTCAGAAGCCCTCGCGCCTTCTGAGAAGTTTTTTTTTGTCTTCGGGGACGGCTTAGAAAACTTTCCAGAAGGCCTGGGGACTTCCGAACCTTCTGAGAATGCCTTCTCCTCCTCACTTCTCCCCTCGCTCGCCGCCGACTGTCCGAGGCGCGCTTCATCAAAACGCCGACAACAACATCCCCAATACCGCGGAAGTCGACGTAAATTCCGGCCCGCGCTGACGTGCTTTGGGGTGCTCCCGTGCAACCCTCGTGCTACCAGAAGGAGCGCTCCGTAAAGGGACGAGGCCTCGCTTTGGTCCCGAACCTGAGGGACAGCGAACCCCTGCCGAATTGCTCAAGCATCCTCTGCGTACTTCAGCGTCTTGACTGCAGCGCCACTCGGTGAGCACGCAAAGATCGGGGATCTTCTGACCTAGGTCAATCCAGACCCGGGTCAGTCAGGCCTTGCAGGACCCTGCACGATCCTGCACCTTGAAGCCCGGGCCAATGCGAAGGATACTGCAAGATCCTGCAGGATCCTGCGCCCAAACCCGGGCCACTGCGACCCTGTCCCTGCAGGATCCTGCAAGATCTGGCGCTCTGGCTGACCCCCGTTGGCATGGACCCCCGTCTCAAGGCTCCCGAGCAAAGAAACAGCCGGCAAAGGCCAGCGCTGCGAGGGTGCGCGCCGTCGCTTCGCGAAGGGGGGCGCCCTGGGAGGCCTAGAGTTAGGTCGGGCGTGTCCTCCTACAGGGGGGTTCTGGACGAAAAATGAAAAATAGTAAAAAAATGCTCCAACATTGTCAAATATAGTAATAAAATCCTCCCCATATTATTTTTTGACTGTTTTTGAACTTTCCCCCTGTAGAGAGACAGGCCCGACTTAAGCCTAGAGGTTGACACCAACGCCAATGTCGGCGGCGTGCCTCCACCGAGGGAAGGTGCTCCCGATCTCGGTGATGGTGGTCATGTTTTGGCGTCCTAGGTGGCCGAAATGTTGCCACCGACACTGGACTGTAGGATCGTCTTTCCCGGTTGAGGCATGCCCGTGTGTTGGTGTTGGTGCCCAATTCGCGGCCTCCAACGTCTGGAGGAGGAGGTTGGTGTTGGTGCCCGTGTGTTGGAGTTGGTTTCCGCCAGCCTCCTGACGAGGAGGGAAGAGGGAAAACCACTCGACACTTGAAGCAGGAAGGCGGCGATCGTCGATTGGGAACTGGGAATCCAAAAATACCTACTTTCAACGACCAA
The DNA here is from genome assembly GCA_963575745.1 of Prorocentrum cordatum. Taxonomy (NCBI): domain Eukaryota; class Dinophyceae; order Prorocentrales; family Prorocentraceae; genus Prorocentrum; species Prorocentrum cordatum. The sequence continues at coordinate 262,303 of CAUYUJ010014930.1, forward strand.
TGGGTCCAGTCATGTCGTGCTGCCACACGCGCCGAAGGAGGAACAAGGGGGCTTCTTCTGGCCCCGGCAGGCCTCGGCCACAAAGAGGCTCCCCCTGACCTGGATCTGTGGTTTTTGCTTCAACGCCTTGAGCGTTTTTGCTGTGCTCCTCCTCCTCCTCCCTCCTCCTCCTCCTCCTCCTCCTCCTCCTCCTCCTTCTCCTCCTCCTCCTGCCCCTCCTCCTCCTCCTCCTCCTGCCCCTCCTCCTCCTCCTCCTCCTCCCTCCTCCTCCTCCTCCTCCTCCTTCTCCTGCTCCTCATTCCTGATGGCTGAAAAGAATCTCGTTCGTAGCCCCCCTCCACCCCCAGGGCCGGTCGGCCCTTGGGGGTTGATCAAACCAGGGCCAGGTGAGCTTCGGAGCACCGCTGCAGGGGACACTGGCGGCGCAAGTGTATTTACGTGTGGGTAGATGTAAAAAGGCAAACGCAGACAGATCGAGGAGAGGGAGGAGGAGGAGGAGGAGGAGGAGGAGGAGGAGGAGGAGGAGGAGGAGGGAGGAGGAGGAGGAGGAGGAGGAGGAGGAGGAGGAGGAGGAGGAGGGAGGAGGAGGAGGAGGGAGGAGGAGGAGGAGGAGGAGGAGGAGGAGGAGGAGGAGGAGGAGGAGAGGAGGAGGAGGAGGAGGAGGAGGAGGAGGAGGAGGAGGAGGAGGAGGAGGAGGAGGAGGAGGAGGAGGAGCTGTGCTTCTCCTCCTCCTCCTCCTCCTTCTCCTCCTCCCAAGGCCGTGGTGTCCCTGGCCCGCCGGCTGTTTGCGGGCCTGGCCTTCAGGGCCTGACCCACCTCAAGACAAAACGCCGCCCGCTTTCCACATCGGCATCCGAGCATCGGATCGGACGTCGGATCGCAGCTGGCATTGATACGGTGAGGGCATCCGAGAAGGAACTATTGGATAAGGAAGCCAGGGCCTGAAAGCCAGAGGAACGCCAATGGAGGCGTGGCCATGGATGTCGCTGCCGCCCTCATCAGATGCAGAACCCTCCGTGGTCTGACACTTCCTGGGCACATCCCTTGACGAACGCCCCCACGGTATGGGCAGCCGCGCATCGGATCGGACATCGGACTGGAATCGGAGTCGGCAGAGGCGCCTCGCTTTCGGATCGGAATCGCCTGGAGCGCCCGACGCGGAGGAGGAGGAGGAGGAGGAGGAGGAGGAGGAGGAGGAGGAGGAGGAGGAGGAGGAGGAGGAGGAGGAGGAGGAGGAGGAGGAGGGAGGAGGAGGATGAGGAGGAGGAGGAGGAGGACGAGGAGGAGGAGGACGAGGAGGAGGAGGAGGAGGAGGAGGAGGAGGAGGAGGGAGATGCCCCTCTGCGCGCTGGCCGTCGCGCCAGTCCACGCGCCGCGGCAGACGCGGGGCGCACCCGCCCGACCTGACGCAGCCTCCTCGACGCTCCGGCCTGCTCGTGGGGGGGTGGGGGTGGCGGGCCTTGAGCAGCTCGTCCTTGTCGCTGGCCAGCTGCTCGGCCTTCGCACTGGCGGCGTCGCGCTCCGCCTGGCGGGCCAGCTGCGAGCCAGCGCTGACGGTGGCGCGACTGGAGGTCTGGGGGTGGCAGAGGGAGGAGGTGGATAGGCTAGGAGGGCGGAGAGAGGGAGCGGAGGGGGAGGAGGGGGAGGGAGGAACGGAGGAAGGACAGAGGGAAAGGCTGGAGTAAAGGCGGCCTTCCTTTCCTCCCAAGTCTTCCGAAGCCAACGCTCAGAATAGAGACTTCGTCTTTGGTCCGGTCTCTGGTCCTTTGCCTCCTGTCTCCTGTCCCCCGACTTTCCTGCCCACCCTCCCCATACCCCTACCCCTCTCCCTCGGCACCCCGATCCTGCATCTTCCGTTCATCCTTCCGTCTTCCTCTCCGCATCGCCTCTCCGCTTCCCCTTGTCTTACATCGCCCGCATGCCGCCGCCGCTGAACTCCCTGCACCGGCGCGGGCTTCCCTCGGCAGACTGGGACGAACGCCGAAGGCGCGGCGCCGGCGAATTGCATGCCACGTGGGCTGCGGCGTTGGGGCCGCTCGGAGACTTGGGCTGCCCCTGCTTCTTCCCCCCACCCTTCTCCTCCACCCACCCTTCTTTGCCCCCCCTCCACTGTTACCCAGCAGTGCGCAATACGAGTACTACTTTCCTGTCTCTCCTGGAGACGTCCTCGGAGTGGCGCACTCCCTCCGCATATGATTTTACACACAGGATTGGTAGGATGTGTTTTCCTTCCAATCCGAACGTTCTCGGTCCTTCCATAATGGTTCTCAGGCTGCAGCGTTGGCCTCATTGTAGGATCGGCGCTTTGTTCTCATCGTTCAGAGTGGCACTCTCGCCCCAGCGCGGGCCACTTTTCTGGATCCGAGTCCTTTCTCCCTTCCTATCGTCTGTCTGCCCATCGTCCTCCTGCTCCTCCCGCTTTCCTCCTGCTCCTGCCGCTGCCGTTCCCCCTCCTCCTCCTCCTCCTCCTTCTCCTCCTCCTCCTCCTCCTCCTGCTTCCCTCCTCCTCCTCCTGCTCCTGCTCATCATCTACCTCATCCGCCACCTCTTCCTCTCGTGTACACAGCTCTCCAGTTCTGATTGCGCATCTCAAGAGGGTGTCCTTTCAGGGGAGTTCCAGGTCTGCTACAACACCCGTCGGCGGACAGAGAAGCAACTGGCGCAAGGAGAAGGGAGGTGTGGAAGGGGCTGTCAGACATGGCGAGAACGCACCTGGCCTGCCTTCCCATCCCCCCCTGCCCGAGCACTGCGGCGCCCGCCGCGCCCTCCCCGGCCCCTCGCCCCGATCCCCCCTCCCCTCTCCCCTCGGGGACCTCGAGCGCACTGGCGTGGGCCGTCGATCCCCGGGGTGAAAGCTTTGGAGGGGCATCCTCCCTCTCCTTCTGGCGGCGGCGGCGGCGAGAGGAGGAGGAAAAGGATGAGACAGGAACCGCCAGGATAACGGATGGGGGAGGCAGGGGTAGAAAGTAGGAGCAAGAAGGCCCCTTCTCTGGCCGCTGCATCGGCCACGGCCTCCAGCTGCGCCTGAAGGTCGTGCAGGCCCAGAGCCTGGGACGGGGGAGGGGGGATGAGGGGGACGACGGATGCAGAGAGGAGGGGGATAACTATGGAGGAGAAGGAAGAAAGGGAGGAGGAGGAGGAGGAGGAGGAGGAGGAGGAGGAGGAGGAGGAAGAGGAGGAGGAGGAGGAGGAGGAGGAGGAGGAGGGAGGAGGAGGAGGAGGAGGATGAGGAAGAGGAGGAGGAGGAGGAGGAGGAGGAGGAGGAGGAGGAGGAGGGGGAGGAGGAGGCGGAGCAGCGAGCACATGAAGGAGACGCGCCGAGTCAGGGTGCAGGACGGGGCAGACAGAAGGGAAGATGTGAGAAAAGCACAATCTCTCACAGACATAATAGAGAACATGCACGATTACGAAACATATCCCCCCACACCGATCTTATAATGATAGGACGAGTGTGGCCACCCAGGGAAGGCCTGGGGTGGCAGCAAGGACGGGGGCGATCAGAACACCAGCCCCCGGCAAAAGACAAACAAGTTGAATATGGATTAAGGCCTGAGGCCAAGCAACTGCACTGCTGGATCGGAGACGAGCATTCTCCTCGGTAGCGGCAGCGGATGCTTTCGGCCATCTCGAGGATGGCGACCAGAGGCGAAGTTATCTCGGCGCCACTTTCGCTGCGGGTTGCCTTCGAAAGCTTTGGGCCCTTCACACGCAGTGTACAACTGCGACCTGTGTGATCGCTCAGAAAAGGGTCCGCACTTCATACAGCCCACCACTTCGCCAGCACGATATAAGACGTGGCCTCGAGCCGCCGATGGAGGGATAATCCCATCCACAGGGAGGGCACTGCTGGGAGGGGTGGCGTTGGCCCGCGTGGTGGCCGCAGCAAGTCTGGGGCGCTTCTCCGAACCTTGTCCGATCGCCGACGCCGCCTCACGCACGCGGGTGACAACTCGAGGCTCAAATTGGACCCTGGGTCTGACTCGGCGGTCAGGTCTGATAAAAGGCTCCTCCCCTTCCTCCTCAGGCCACCAAGCGTTACCCCCAGCCCGCGAGGGAGGAGACGGGGAGGGGAGGGGGTCACGGTGAGAGGAGGAGGAGGGGGAGGAAGCAGAGGCCTCCCAACGACGCACCTTCAATTCAGGATCCTCCTCCACACCCTCCTCCACGGAGTTGTCGCCCTCCAGGCTCCTCTTGAGGCTAGGGGGGGGGGGGGGGGGGGGGGGGCATCCTGGGAGGGCGCAGCGGGTGGGCTCTCAGCTTCGGGCTGGGGTCGGGGCTTGTGAGGTTCTGGGGGAGGGGGGGGGGGGGCAACCATGCAAACTTCACGAGCCATGGCCTTGCGTCCAGCTGAGGTCCGCGCGTAGCGCTGACAAAACTTACATTTCCAACCCCCTGCCTGCCCTGGGCGAGGGTCATGCAGGCGCTGGCCCTTCACGCGCAGAGGAAGCGGACGAGGGCCAGGACGCAGGGGACGGAGGTGCTTACGACGCGGGCGTCGAACAGGCGATGGCTGCCGATCACGTCCGTCAGCAAGTGTCATAGGAGTTACCAATCCAGCATGCCACCTGCCTGACTATGTTGAGCATGTGGGCATGGAGGCCTATGACCTCCTTGGGCAGGGCATGCATTGCCAGACCTCTCTTGGCTGCCTCGTCCGCGTAGTCATTGCCCTTCTTGTCGTTTGTGCCCTCGGCCTCCGTCTGGTGAGAGCGAACAAATGAAACCTGAATCTGCGATGATAAGCCACCATGGTCGTCAAGGGCGTGCCACAGCAGCTTCCATATGTCGTTGTTGGGCCTGCTTGAGTGGATGCACCATTCTCGCCCATGCTGGAGTCCCTCAACGATGCCAAGGCAGTCCGTACGTATGTGCATCGGTGCCGTGCCATGTCTCAATGCCTGGGTAACTGCATAGAGCTCCGCACGTGGTACTGACTGGTGATGTCCTGGCAAAAGTCCGTATGCAATGCCTCTCATGGTCTGGCCTGTCATCACTGCTATGCCCCAACCCGCTCTATTGGCTTCTGGCCAACAAATGGGGGCCAGCCCTGAGCCGTCCGTGTAGATGTCGCCAGTGAGAGCCGCCGTGTCACCACCGTGTGCAAAACTCCAGATATCGCCCATGCTCGGTGCAGAAATACGTGGAAGAGCGTCGCGAGGCATGAGCGCGCGCGTGAACATGAGGTCAGACTGTGGAGCCGCCCGCGCTGCCTGGATCACTTCTGAGTCCACTGCCTCCTCACGCTCCTGCTGCAACATGGGACAACACCACAGGCGATGATGCAACGTACCTGGGCAGTCCAAGCAATACTGACACACGCCATCTGAAGCGTATCCGTACTGGTTAAGCCGAGCTTGAGACCACTGGCCGCCAATGATCGTGCTACGCAGCGCCGCGCGGGACTGATCTCCAATGTGCCACTTCTTGGCCAGCTGCTTGGGAGCAAGGAGGAGCTTCAGAAGTGCCATCGAGTATCCACAGGGCCTGCGATCCGCTGGCTGACCGTCAGGGGCGTGATCTTTCTGACGACTCCATCCCTCGAAGCGAACGTTGACACAATCCCTCCTTGCCAGCGTTCGGGCCCATTCAGGGGAGTCCGTAGTGATATCCAATGGTATTCCTGTGCACGTAGTCCAGGCTGTGGCCGAGTAAGCGCGCCAGTTGAGACGGTTAAGTGCCACCAAGACCGCTCCAGCTGGGCCTGCAATATCAGCATGTCGGGGCCGAGGTCCGAGTGGGATCCGTTGCTGCTGGGAAGCCTGCTCGAGCACATCATTCGGGACCTTGTCTTCCGTGACCAATAGGGCCCACGCGTAGATAGGCCCCGCTGTAGCCAGGAGTTCAGGATGCTCATTGCCCCGAGGTTCCAGCCGAGACGCGAGCCATGTCGACGTGCCGGGGGGGGGGGTCCTCTGCCAACCAACGCGGACCATGTTGACCATTGATTTCAGAAGCGCCTTTGTAGCCCCGACGATCTGCACGCCATAATACATAGCTGGGCCAATCGCAGGTTGGGCCACTGCCCGTCCAATCTTGGCCAGGCCCCGTAGACGACGAAAGCGGGGGAGTCGACGTCGCATCTTGGCAACGCGCATCCGAATAGATGTATATCGTAGTGCCTTACCGCCTCTGGTATCCATTCCCAGAACTTCGAGAGTCTTGTAGGGTCTGAATCCATGCATGTGCACTTGATGGGCTACCTGCTGGGCAATGCTGTAATCACTTGCCAGAACTTTAGCCTTGTTCTTCGCAGTCGGGAGGCCGATGGCCTTCAGGACTGCCGCGAGCCGCTGAGGTATGCGGACCGGCTGGTAGACAATGTCCTGCATGGCGGCAACTACCTGTATGGTGATGTCATCCGCATAGATGTCCAGAGAGTGATGTACTTCGTCCTGCTCCTCAAAGGGCTTCTCAAAGACTCCGGATGGCAGCATCATAACCAGCTGCAGAAGAAACATCGCCACCGAACATCCAGGTAGCACGTCTCGGTGGGCTTGGCACGCGTACGAGTACGTGGCATTCCATTTGATCCGCCGCGGCGCGTAGTACATGGCCAGGGATAGCTGTAGTATCTGAGCGGGGAAGCGAAAGTGTTCTGCCGCCTGCAGTACCCTCCGCCAGCATATTCGGTCAAACCATTTACTGATGTCAACGAGGGTAGTGGTGACTGCTTTGGTGGCATGCTGCGAGTAAGCTTCAGCATAGACCATAGTGCGTGCGCCCACATCTAAGGTACACTTCTGCGAACCCAACGCAAACTAAGGTCTAGAATTATTCGCCACTCATGCTCGGATGTGATCAATCCTCATCTTAGTATAGATGCGATAGATCGCTGGAAGCAGTGCAATGGGCCTGAAACCACCCTGGGGTTTGGCCAGCAGCATAATGTGGACATTAAGCACTGCAGTTGGCCATCACAGCATCCGACAAGAGGGGGATAGCCCTGGGCGGCATAGCATCCGCTCCGAGTCCCGCCCTCCACTTGAAAGTAAGTGCAGCTCGACGGACATGTTCGACTGTAGGTACAGGCAGTGCTGCAGCTGGGGGTCTTCGAATAGTGTCAGCCAGGTCATCTCTTTGCTCATCCGCAGCTGAAGTTGGTGACGCGTCATCTTCGATCGTATATCCCTCCCATATGCTCTTCCAGCTGTCCATTTGGCTGTCGGCAACCACCTGAGGGTTGGAGGTGATAGTCTTGCCCTGCTGAACTTGTGCATGAGCCCAAGGCTGAATCCTGGTGATAGAATGGATCTGAGCTGGACCCGTGACCATAGCGTCCCTCGCCCAGGCCTTGAACTTAGCTGTGCGTTGGTTCGCTGCCTGCCGTTCCAAAGTGTCGGCGTAGTTGATCACCACGTCTGCAAAGGCCTGTAATCACAGCACAAGTATCTGCGTCGGTTGTTGACAAGCCAGGTGTATAACATCCCAAGCTCCGTTGACAAACTCCCTGCCCTGCTCAGTGTGAGCGTCCTGGCGGTGACCAGGTCGGAGTAGCTTAGCAAGATGGGCCCAGAGCTGTCTCCGACGTGCAGCAGACGTACCTGGCGAAATATGCTTGGTGCGCTCATTGCTGATGATGATGTCGCGGTTGGGAAGTGATGCTTCGCAAACCGTTGCCGATTGAACGACTACGGCTCTCGGTGGCGGCTGCTTGCCAACCAGGCGCCGTCGCTTGATAGCCCTCTGAGCATCGTTGGCCTCCCTGTGTCCTGGCACGGAATTTGGCGCACAAGCCTCTTCCGACTTCGGCCTCGAGTCGGGCGCTCTGGACGAGGGGGCCCCCAAGATCCCCGAGGGCGACGCGGCCGCATCCGCGGCCTCCCCCTGATTGTCTCTCTCCCTGGGCGCAAGCCTAGCGATCTGGTCCGCGTGGGCCGACGCGCCCTGACGAGGGGTCGGACGCACTCGGAGAGACATCAGGGGGCTCGATCACAAGAGCCACCACCTGCCTAAAAGGCCCAGACGTGGGATCGCACCTGGCATTTGGCCTGCGTCCTATGTTAGACATCGTTGCAGGCGCAGGAGGCGTCGGCGTAAATGAGATGAAGACTAGTTGCGCCATAACATGGCCCACGGCATCTCCAGCTTGGTCATCGTCTGAATGAGGTTGGCGAGCAGGGTGGGTTACGAACGTCAGGAGCCAAATTGCCAAGGACGCGTCGGAAGACCTGCCGAACTTCTGCCAGAGCACGCCAGTGTCGGTGCTCCAGGCGTCGGGCAGCTCCATGCTCCAGCCCTGCAAGGCGCATGAACCAAGCTTCTCGCCTCCCATCTGTTTGTCGCCATGCCGACTCGCAGAGCTCCTTAACTATTGACTGTAAGGTCCGTCCAGGGAACCATTCCATCATCAGTTCCCGGAGGGGTTCGTTGCCGCCTCCTCCTATCATGGCTGTCAAGAAAGCGGTGCACCACTCCACCCAATGAGCGCTGCACCTCGGGATCTGGAGGTGATCATCGAACCACAGTGCCGCCCAATCTCTCAGGTCCCGTCTCATGTCTGCGTAGTCCTGGACAGGGGTCGGTGGCACTTGTGCTGGCGGTTCAAGATGGCCAGGGCTGCTGCCGTGAGTAATGCAGTGATCATATGCCGTCTGAAAGTCCAAGTTGATATCCAGTATAGCTTGCCCCAGTGCACGCAAATGCCGGGGCTCGCTTCCAGCTGCTGGGTGTGGTCCTGTCCTGAGGCCTCCACTGGGGCGCCGCGCATGCGAAGAGCCATCCGCTCGCCCTCGGTCAGCGTCTGGATCGTCCACCTGTTATAAGTGTACCAGCTCGTTTTCGACATGCTGAATGACATGAGCGTAGAGGGCGTCCATTCGGCCAGCGGCCTCCTGCGACGTCGTAGGCGGCCCTCGTCTAGCATCTGATTCCACATTGTCCAAGTAAGGTGGCTCCTCGATATGCCCAGCTAGTGGATGACAACCCTCGTGAGCTGGCGAGCCCTTGGGAAAAGCCCGAGGTGCCGCAATCGTGATCGCCTGGGCCATCTTGGGCTTGGCTGCCAGTCGTAACACCATGGGCCTGTGCGGCCTAGCTGGCCACTTGGTGAGGGAGTAAGGCGGTTGACATGCCTTGTCCAGGCCCGTCGACGTGATAAAGAAATCAATATTGGTGTACGTCCCCTTGGCCGTCGGCGAGTACCCTCCTCTTTTGTGCAAAGAATGGCACCAGGAAGGAGTTCAGGCAAACCCAACGTGCCGTAGTCGATGGGCGTGATGTTCCAGTCGCCACCGATGATGAATGGCATATTCATGTAGCGTAGGAACTGGCCAAGGCGTAAGAATCACGCGTAGTTGGCCGGGTAGTAGTTGCTAGTGCTGGTACTCTCCATGTGTGCCGCGCCTATCAGCAACCCACCAGTAAGTCCGACATCCACATGTAAGACCACTGCCCATGCTGGCGTGACAACGTGAGTAGTACAGTCCACGCCCTTGACGACCGTGGCAGAGATGTGCGAACGAACGAATACGCCCACGCCCGCACTTGGCATTCCAGTCGGCAGCCTACGACATGTCGTACTGAAGGCTTGCCATCCGTGCCGCTTAGCCCAAGACTGCGCTTGAGCGAGACGTTCACCGTCCAACCGAAGCTCCTGAGCACATACGATATTCACCCCATGGGTACCTTCATCCAGAAAGGTCCTGCATCTGTCCCGACAAGAACCATTTAAGGTAGCAGTTGCAATATCTCTACGCTTCGAGCCTCGTGGCGCTCTAGTGGAGGCCATCTGGGGCCCTCGGCGCCGCTGACGGCGGACGAAAAGCGGCTGGCTGGAGAGTCTGTGGTGCCTTTGCTGCTGCTGGCGCCGTCGCTGTCGCTGCTGGCTCCATTGGAGCGTCGGAGGCCTCCGAAGATGCTGTAGGTGTTGCCGCTGGTGCTGCAGCGATGGAACCGATGTTGGCGACCTGCTGCTCGATGGTGTTGAGTAACTGCAGACCATCCAGCTTGGTGGTGCCTGCTCGTGCTTGCTGAAGGATGGCCTGGGGCTGTTGAACTGCTGCTGAGACGTTGGCCATGGGGGCTGAGGAGACAGAAGTACCTGCCTCGGATGCCGCCGCTGCCACCGCCTGCTGCGCCTGTGCCATTTCAGCTTGGAGAGATGAGCAGCCCGCTTCCATTTTAGCCAGCTGCTTGCGCGCTTCGGTGAGCTCCGTGCCCAGCGTGTCGACCTGGGCGAGATTCTCGATGCGCTCGGCATCCTTTGCCGCCCACCTGTCCTTGACGCTTCTGAGGAGGTCAGAGGGGTCCATCTTGGCACGGATGACGGCCTCGGCGTTGTCCAGCTCCGTCTTGGCAGCGATGACCAGGGCATTGTCATCGCCGTAGATGCGTCGAAGGGCGAGCCATGCCTTCTTGGACTTCTGAACATCACACTGCTGAGGATCAGGGACGTGAGCAGGAACATCATGACCATGCCAAGGAGCCTTCTTGACTCTGGACGTCGCTCGGTCACGACTGGGACCAGCACTGGCGCTCCGCTTTGGCGCTGCCGAGGGCTTCCCGTCTCGGCCTCTGCCACGCGCCCAGCAGGTGTCCCTCGAATGGTAGTTGTTCTTGAATCCACATTGACGCGTGGCTTTGCAAGACCAGACCTCATCTTTTGGCATGCTCTCTGATGATCCAGGGGGCAAGCTTCCGTGGTGAGCCGCCAGCAGGCGTCTGGCTGCGGCGGCGGCGATGCCAAGCTGGCGAGGAAGAGCGCCTCCCCGCCAGGCCGCTGGCAGTCGCATCGCCCGCGCCCGCCGTCGGGCCACGGGCTGGGGCCAGATGGAGCGCCCCGCCGCGCGCCCCCGCGCGCGATGGAACCCGAAAGGCACCTGGAGGAGGAGGAGGAGGAGGAGAAGGAAAAGGAGGAGGAGGAGGAGGAGGACGAGGAGGAGGAGGAGAAGGAGGTGGAGGGGGAGGGGGAGGAGGAGGAGGGGGGGGAGGAGGAGGGATGCAGGACTGCAGATGAGGGCCACATCCACGGTGGCTAATCAGAGGAGGAGCCCTCGGTCTCCACCCATTTCCTGTGGGGGGGTCCCCTTCTTGGGGGCCTCCTCGAAACAAACTTCGGGCAAGGAGGAACACCTGCGGTGTGCATCCAAGTCAACGGGGCCATGCACGCCAGCCCGCTGAGGACTGACCTCGGAGGCGAAGGCCACCACCTGTGCACTCGAAATAGCAGCAGGAGGCCCATTGTAGGATGGGAAGAGGCCCCATAGAAATCCGAGGGAGGTTCTACCTGCCCTTGGCAGAAGGCTTCTGGCAAGGAGCAACCAGCCTGCGTGGGTCGACAGTGGCAGTGCAACCGCACGCAGAGCAGAACCTCATACCATACTTCTGCCATTCGTGCAAGGAATGGCTGTCATGCAGCCTCTGGCCTCCAACCTTGATCACGCCCGCCAAACGCGAGAATCCAACGCCCGTGAACCGCCCAACAGAATGGGCCAGACCAGGAGACCGCACCGAGGGCACGCCACTGTAGGCAACCAGCACGGCACTGCACGGCGCCCCGACAATCGGGGCCGCACCAGGCGCACCACCAGGGGCGGGCACCGAACCCGTGAGAGGAGCCGCGTCCGCCGTGGCGACAGGGGGAACCAAAGACACGGCACCGCACGGCGAACCCGCAAACACCGCCAGGTCGGCTGAATTCACAAGCTCTCGGCAGCCAGCACAAAAGAATTGACCCTGGCTCAGATTCTTTGAGCGATTGGAGGTGCTGGCTAGGGCGGCCGACAGCTTGGGCAAGGGCTTGGCTCGGACCTCGGCAGGGCGATCCGCATTCCAAGGTGCAACGCCTAAGGTATCAATCATCGCTCGCCTCGCACGCCGACGGACCAAGGAAGCTATCACATCATACCTGTCCGTCTGCGGCACTGGCAAAGCAACGGCCATGCCCCCCCCCCGCTTCGCCGCCCACCCCGCCCCGCCCAGACGTCAGCAACAACGTTCGCCTGAGACAAGCAGCCTTGAAACGGGGACGAGATGCGCTCTGGCTCCTCTTCGAGATGGGTTGGGGCCCAGAGCGCCTCCACCACTCCAGGCCCGCGGCGATCAACCGCCGGGCGGATTCTGACCCACAAGTCGGAATTACGGCCCGCGGGCCGCCAAGGACGGCCCGCTTTCCTGCCGTCCACAACAGGCTTGCAATCGCACGCGTACACTAAGGGACCCTGGGTGTGTTCGAGGGCCAGGGCGAGGGCAGGCAGCTCAGCCCTGGGGACAGTCTGAACTGCTCCAGACATGGGGGGCAGCGGGTTCGCTGCTCGGGGGCCACGCTTCGGTCGGGGGGGGCGCCGCGTCGTCGCAAACGCGCTCCAGACGCACCGCGGCCGATCCACAGCGGCGCCTGCGGCGGTCAGACGTGTATTTTCCACCCGACCCATCCCCAAAAACATTAAGAGAGTGCCCCCCAGTGGCGACGAGAGGTCCATCAAGGGCACACCGCCCAAGGGCATGGGGTCGGAGAGCCCAGGGGGCTCCACAAACCGCTGCGCAGTGAGCGAGGGCGCAGGGACCCCTCGAAGCCTAAGGGCAAGGTCGGAATCGGCGCCCGCAAGGGCCGCAATGATTAAAGAATCAGTGGAGCTGTAGTCATCGTGGCAACTGTTTTTTGGGCACTCCCAGACACGGTGATGCAACGTTTCGCGGCACTGTTGGCAGCGACGGCCAAGCGGGCTCACGACGTGGCCCGCCTCCAACTTGCGGTCCTGGGGCCACTGTCCACCCGGGGCCGCCGTCAGCGTCGCTCCCCATAAGTCCATGGAACCCTTCTTCGCGAAGGACTTCAATTCAGCCTGTGCCAGCTGCAGATCGGCACCGCCAGTGAGGGTCTCGCCGTGGGGGTGGGCAGCGGCCTCGCGCCATCGAATCCGAGCAACGTCAACAGAAAAAACGGCGAGCAACCCATCAACATCGCCTAAGACAGTGTCCTTGAAAGTGTCGTCGCCCACGGTAGGAAAAAATGCCAATCCTCCGCGCCGGTAGGGCCGTGACGCCGCCAAGAAATAGCCGAGAGCGGTTCCCAACCCGCTTGGATAAGGGTAGCCTGCAGGGCTGCGCAGGGGCCTCGAATGCCACGCCAGGAGATCTTGTCGCCCAGCTCGGCGCGGACAATCGACCAGACTCGCTTGGTGCGGGGATTAAGAGCAGGTTGCGCAAGCCAAAGCCTGATCCATTCAGTAATCAGAGCCCGCCGCAGTTGCGCCCCAGGGTCGTCGGTGCCGAGGGTCGCTTGCAGCGCCGTCTGTAGGCAACGTCCACGCTTGTGCCCAACAATGGCAACAGCCGCCTGGCGGCGCAAGCTCAGCACAGTGGTCGGAGGGGCCCCATCACTTGGTGTCCGTAGGTGGCCGCAGGGTGGGATCCCGTCCGCCGTAGGCCCTGCGCTACCTTGTGGCCCCCATGCAGTCGGCGAAGCTTGTGGATCTGATTGGAGCACAGCTTGGCCCTCTTGACCCGCATGCGAAACTTCTTCGGGCTTCGCCTCTTAGCACCTGCAGCATCCACGCCAAGGTCCACCGCTGAGCCAATTTGTTTGGCTGGAATGCCAACTGCGGTGAGCGAGGAGATCAGCTCCTCCCCGATGCCAGGCGAGCTCACTACCAGTCTTGTCTTGTCGGAAATGGCGAGCCGAGCCAGCTGAAAGGAGGTGGCCAGGGATTCGGCAGGCGTTTGCATATCTCCGACGACCCTCATCTCGACATCTTCATTGCGGCAGACGGTGCCATCAATAAATGTCCAAAGCCCCGTGGTCGGGGACATAACGTGAGCCTTCTGCAGAATCCCATGCAGGAGAACTTTAACCATGTCCACACCTTGAGGCGACCCAGCAACGACCGACTTGCCCGCCTGGAATGCCAGGCTGACATTGCGACCTTTCTTGAGCATTCTGGGGGAGGCGTACGTGGTGACCTCCATCAATGTGACGATCGCAGGGTCGCCCAGGGAGCGGCTCGCCTGCATGAAGAGGACGAAACTGATCGAGTCGTAGAACTTCTGCAGGTCCAGGAATAGCGTGGCATGCAGGATGCAGATCTCTTTGGCGCACCCATCCATGACGGCACGCGCCAACGCAGCACGTATTGCCGAACTCCCAACACTCGCAGTATCCCAGAATGCGCCTTGCTTCTCAGACAATGCAGTGGAGGGTGCAGCGCGAATGCGGCCCCACAGCTTGGAGGGTAAGGCAGCAAACCCAAGACGCGGCAAACGCCCGCTTCCTTGGGGATGGCGGCCCCCAGAGCCGTGGGGATGGTGGTCGGTTAAGCACTTTCACGCTCGGTCTTGTTGGGAATATCCACCAGCTGTCGTCGCGCAATATCAGGAAGGCGCTGCGCATCGCGAGGCCCGGCGCATCAATGCGTGGCGCTTTGCCAAGGGCCATGAGCTTGAGTGCGCAATCCACTTGGTCCAGGGTGATCGCTGGCAGTTCTTGGGCGTGAGCGTCCGCCAGGAGCTGACCGCGCCGGCAGCGGAAAATCGGCTGAGTTGTCAACTCGCTCTGTTCAAATTGTATCTCACTGCTCCCGGTATGGCTCCAACATGCCCCGAGGATCGCTGACGGCGCGGCCCTGGGAGTCCTGCGTCTCCTTCTCTGGGCCAGCCTGTGGCTTGACATGGGCATGGGCCAGCCGTGGTTTCTCCTTCCGCTGCTTCTTGATCCAGGCCATGAAGTTGGACCTGGGGGCCATGCGGGCGCGACCCTGAGCCAATTCAGCACGTGTGTGCGGGAACTCCACGAACATCTGGAATCTATTATCGTCAAGGTGTTGCAGGGCTCCTGCATCCTTCGCCCAACCCTGAGCAAGTTCCACTGTAGTGCGCTTGCCAACGTAGGAATCCTTATGGCCCATGTCTAAGGTAGTGACGTGCTTGCCAAGGCGCTGGGTGCATTGGTCAAGTTGGGCTGGATCCTTGCCGCTACGCAGGGGGGCCGCATGTCGAGAGATCAGCGTGGTTGTAATGCCCCACCATTCCGCGCATTCATTGCGCAAGTGGGTCTTCCATTCATCCGCAGGCTTCTGTTCAGCTCGTGGGATGGCCCCTTCCCTGGTGCCGATCCAACTGTCGTCGTCGCCAGTGATGCTGGCCCGAGCTTCCGAGGCCCACTCGAAGATGTGGGACTTCTTGCAATCGTAGGCAGGCATAGATGCAGCGGGCCGAGCTCGATGAGCACGCTCTCTGGCCAGAGAGGCCGCTGCAGCACGCCGAACAGCATCTGCGCGTGGGGCATGTCCGCTGGCCACGCCCTTGTGCTGGCAGCCGCTGTCGGCAGGCGCGGGCTCCGCCTCAGGCTCGCTGGCCTGCGTGCGTACTGCGTCCCAGGTGGAGTGTCGATCTGGTATTCCCCGCCAGACGCCTTCGAGGGGCAGCGGCGGGGTGATGGGCGCGATCTCCCAAGCAGGATTCTACCAAAGACCAACAACTGGAACTGGCAAGGGCTGATCAGCAGGAGGCTCGAGAAGGTCTTCCTCAGCGTCCAGCATCGCAAACGCGCCGAAATTGAAAGTGCCGTCCATAGTCGACACCGACGGAAGGTCGCCGAGCGCGAGTATCCAGCCCACCTCGCTGAGGCCCAGCTCCGCTGCAAACCTGGGGCCCCCGCGCCCCCGCGTCCTCCTCCAATTCGGGCGCGGTCCGGCCGGGCTTGCCTCTCGTACTCGACGCCTCCGACGGCGACCTGGCAGGCGCCGCGGCAGCGGCCCGGGGGGCGGCGCCGGCAGCGCGCCTGCCAAGCACCGAGCCGAACTCCTCCTCCGCCTCGAGCATGGAGCGGCCGTGGCGCGCCACCTGCTCCTCCCATTCCTGCTCGCCGGACTGGGCAAGCCTGCGCGCATTGGCGTGGTGGTTGGAACGCGCGCGCCGCCTTGCAGCCCGCGCCTCCTCGCAGAAATCCTGCGCCATCCCGAGTCTGGCCACGCCCGCGTTGTCGATGCCTGCCGCCCGAGCAACCTCGGAGACGGGCGGCGTCCACGTACCGTGCATCGGCAAGTCGGCCACGTAGGACACGCACAATCGCAGCCAGTGCGCTCTATCTCGAGCTTCATCAAGCACTGAGACGTCCTGGGGCCAGAACGTGGTGTGGGCCCTCGGCCTCCTCTCGAGCGTCACGCGCGCCGACGCGGCCGCTCGCCTGGCAGAGTCCTGGTCCTTGGCCTCAGTGAATCCTCCAGCGACATCACGACCCGCGGCAACTTCCAGCATCGAAACGGGCCTGCCCCACTCGCTGTTTACCCCTTGGTTGCGCTGGGGGCAGGCTCCAGCAAACCACTTGGCGACTGAGCCCAGCCCCTCGCGCTGTTTACCTCATGGGTGCACCTGGGGGCTGGGACTTGCGTTCTAACAGCAGAAGCCGCAGAGCATGTGGGCCCGCGGGGCAGTCTCCCGACCCCGCGTGCATCTACCAATGCACACATACGAGCACACGACGCCATTGCCGAGGGTGTAGCCATTGGTGTAGCACATGTGAGTGCGTGGGGCACTCCCCCGACTCCGTGGGCCTCGCCCAGGGCGCGCATGCCAGCGCAGGATGCCGTAGCCGAGGGTGTTGCCGTAAGCGAAGTAGGGCGAGTGCTCGACGGGCTCGCCAAGGCCGAAGCTGACTCCAGCCAGATCTCCATGCCCGCCGCGAACGAGGGAGGGACGTGTGTATCCTCAGCCTCGTCCTCCTGGAAGAGCTCGTCGACGTGGGCAAAGCCTTCCCGTAGTTCAGGAGGAAGGGCTTCTCCTCGGCGAGCGCGTCCGGCAGCTGGCACGCGCTGCCTCTTGCTGTTAGGGTCAGGCGCCTTGGGGGGATGGGGCGATGAAGGCAGCGGGCTTGGTGTAGCGAGCTGCGCGCACCACCTCTCTTGGCGGGCCCCCTCCACTTCAATGAGAAGCGCGCGGTGTGTCTTCCAAGGCGCAGCCAGCTCCGCCGAAACTTTTCATGAGGAGCAGTCCATGGGCGCTACAACATAATCGTGCACCCTGCCCTTGCCCTTGTCGCACGTGGCCTCGCAGTCGGGCAAGGCGACGCGCCCTCCCAGTTGGCGCAGCCATCCACCCTCGCGGGATCCCTCTAGCTCGACGTTCCAAGCAGCCATGATCAACCACGGGTCCGTGAGGGCACGGGTGAAGGCCGCCAAGGCGACCATGCTGTCGTTGTTGATGCCTCGGAACAGTAGGCCAAGCTGTAGATGAGCTGCAATGGCCACACCGTTGCCGAGCTTCATGTGGAGAGCGAGCGGCGCAAAGCCCTTGCATGGGCCCACCCGCCCCTCCGATCTCATCGTGTTGCGCATCCTCTGGAAGGACGTGGTGTCGACATGGGGTCGGGAGAGCATCCACTCGCCTCCTGACAACCCAGCTTCAGAGCGTCCCGAGGGCCGCGCTGCGGTGGCATGGGGCAGCCACCCGTCCTTGTGCAAGTCCACCTCGATCCTGTCCAAATCGGAGGCGCCTCTGTGGGACTCGACCAGGCCGACGACCGAAGTCTTGATGTGGTGTTGCGTGATGTACCGCTGGGCCGTCGGGCCCCACTCGGGGATGTTGGCGAAAAAAAAACTCGTAGAGGTACTCGGCGGCGCCGGTGACGCCGACGTGGGGGGCGGCGGGGCGCCGCCGCTCGCCTGAGTAAAGGCAATGAAGGCCACCAGCAGCAGCCGCTGGAGCAGGCTGGAGAGCGGCCGAACCCGCAGCCGCCGCCATGGTCTTGGCCGCGTGGGCGCCCTCGGCAAGGTGGGCGATGGCCGCCGCCCGCTTCTGATTGGCCTCGGCGGCGAGCTCGACGTTGGGGCCCTTGCCTGCTCCCTTGGCGGGGGGCGGCGCGCCTGCAGGCGACTGGGCGCTGCCGCCGGCGTGGCCTGGTGGGGCCTCCTCATCGACCCCTTGGGCCACGCCCTCAGGGCCCTTGCGCTTCTTCCTGGGCGCCGACAGGGCCTTGCGAGCCTGCGTGCGGATGTCCTGGAACTGCTTCTCACGACGCCTAGCCTCCTCTCTGACTGCCGCGAGCTGCGACGGGAACTCGCGCAACTGCACCTGCTCCTCCTCCTCAAACTCGTCAGCGTGCTGGAAGAGGTCAGCCTCGACGCCGAACGGCCCAGCGGCAGGCGGGAGCGGCGCCTCCTTGGCGTTGACGGCCTCCTGGGCGAGGATGCGCTCCTGGTCCGCATCGTAGAGCGCCGCCGCCGCGGACAGCTGGCGCCCCTTCGCCTCCTGGAGGCGCTCCCCTGCCTGGACCAGCTTCTCCGTGGCCTGGTTGAGGGCGTTCTGCTTCTGGGCGCACTTGGCAGCAGCCGCCCTCTGGGGCACGTAGGGACACTTCGGCGGAGCTTTAGGCGCGAAGGCAAGCGCCTGGGCCCGCACCTTCTCGACCAGGCCGAGCGCCGCGGGGTCGTTGGAGAGACCAGCGGCGGCCAGGTACGTCTGAAGAAGGTTTTGGGCTGAATCGCCATGCTGCCCACCTCCTTGACCGCCACGGTTGCCACCCTTCTGGTTGCCGCCGCTGCCGCCACCGTTGTTGCCGCCGCCACCGGTGTTCCAGGCGTTCCAGCTCGGGTCGGGGAAGAAACAAGTCTCGCCGCATCACTTACCGTCCTGGCTCTTGAGGCGCCAGTTCCAAGCCCAGTTCTGGCAGCTCTGGCACCAGGTGAAGCCCCGCACCTTGCCCTTGTCCTGAAATTTTTCCCGCCCATGGGAATGCTCAGCCGATCTCACCGACCCACCTCGCTGGAGGATGGGCGTCAACCTGGGGCGGACCAGGTGAATGGATGTCGGGCGCAAACACCCTGGCAATGCCGCGGAATAGCGATATCAGTGATTGCCAATCAGGCTCGGCCGGGCCAGAGCAAAATCTTGAGCCAAAATGGCAACGGAGGAGGAGGATGAGGATGAGGATGAGGATGGGGAGGATGAGGAGGAGAAGGAGGAGGAGGATGATGATGATGATGAGGAGGAGGAGGAGGAGGAGGAGGAGGAGCAGGAGGAATAGCGGAGGAGGAGGAGGAGGGAGGAGGAGGAGGAGGGAGAGGAGGAGAGGAGGAGAGGAGGAAGAGGAGGAGGAGGAGGAGAGAAGGAGGAGGAATGTGAGGAGGAGGAGGAGGAGGAGGAGGAGGAGGAGGAGAAGGAGGGAAAGACTGGGTAGGGTAGGCGGGAGGATCAAAGGAGGAAGATGGGTTGCATGCCAGGCCCAACCGCCCAGTCTGCATATGCCAGGCTCCTGCTGCTGCTCCTCCTCTGTCCTTTGATTGCTGCTGCGTCCCAAGCTTGGGCTTCGCGGGCTGAGCCCGCCAGGACTGTCATTGCCGCGAGCGACGTCAAGTTCGCGGCCACAATTCAGGATCCGCAAAGCCAATCCCTATCCTACTCTGTCTCCGTCTTCTCCTCCACCTTCTCCTCCTCCTCCTCCTCCTCCTCCTCCTCCTCGTGCTTCTCATTCCCCTCGTCTGCTGTGGGGCTGATCAGGAGCAGTAGAAATCTTAGATCCCGCTGTGCTGAGCGGCAGTATGTGGCGCGATGCGCTTCACGAGCCGAGTCTGCCTCCGCCGCCCTTGCTGACCGACGTGGCGCTCGAAGCGCGCCCAACGATCGAACGCACGAGAAAGCCTCACGGTGCTGTACAGCCTCACCCGCTGCCCTGATTTGTCTCTTCAAGAGGCAAACAGGTGAGACAATGGGGAAGGGAGAGGGAAGGCCCGTGCCCCTCATTCTCTCCGCCAGCCCCTCCTCCTCCTCTTGCCCTTCCTTCTCTCCCCCGCTGCTCCACCTCCACCTCCCCCAGCCCCCCTCCTTCCTATCTCCCCCCTCGCCCCCCCACCCCTCGGAGAAAACGCGCAGCACGGAGGCCCTCGGAGCTCCCCTGCCTTTTCGTCCGCGTCGTGCCTCACAGACTCGCTGTGCGCGCCCGTGGTTGCTTCCTCCCCTCCTCCTTCCCCGCCTTCCTCTCCCCTTCCTCTCTGTTTTCCTCCTTCTCCACTGCCAGCATTTCTCCTCCATCTTCTCCTTCCTTTTTCGCCCCGTCTTCCCCCTTCATGTTCCCGTGTGTCTGCCTCTCTGTCTGTCTGTCTGTCTGTCTGTCTGTCTGTCTGTCTGTCTGTCTGTCTGTCTGTCTGTCTGTCTGTCTGTCCCTGTCTCTCTCTGTCTGTCTTTGTGTCTGCCCGTCTCTCTCTTTCACCGTCCCCCCATGTGAGCACCTGCGGTGCGGACTGGCACGACGACGGCTGGCGTGGTGCGCCCTGTCTTCTACATGTTCTGGGACCGTGTGTCCTACCTGTACCCATCGGGGCCCTGTCTCCCGCGTGAACACCCACGGTGCGTGCTGACACGACGACGGCTGGCGTGGGACGCCGGCCTCTCTCCTCCCTGTTCGCTTCCCCTCCCCCCCCCCCGCTCGCATCCCCCCCTCCCATGGCGGCAACGCCTGGCACTGCGCGGCTTCGGCCCGGTGCCGGGCGCTGCGCCTTGCCGCCTCGGCGGCCCCGCTCGCCTTGGCGCTGCGCGGCTCAGGCCCGGCCCTCGGCCATGCGGACGTCAGCGCATCGTGTGTGGCTGCTGCCCGTCTTCACGCGCTGACGGTGCAGGACAGATCTTCTCCCTGCGCTCCACCGACATCCTGTCGGACAAGGACGGCCCTCGTCTGTGGCCGCACCTCAAGCAGGCTGCTTCCTGGTCGTGGATTGGACTACCACCCTGGGCCTCATCCGCATCACCCGGTGGCACAACGTTGCACATCGCCTTCGTGGTGCTCTTCTTCCTCCTGGGCCTCCTCTGCAACATCCGGTGGCACAGCGTTGCTCATCGCCTTCGTGGTGCTCCTCTCCCTCCTGGACGTCGCCCTGGTCAAGTGGCACGTCCCCCTCTGCAGTGCTTGAGACTGGTGTTCGCGACGTGCCGTTGACGGCAACACCACATCGCTCGCCCTCCGGATCTTCGGCTCCGATTCTTGTCCGCGGCGTACCTTTTCCTGTGCAAGCTCTTCGGCACCGCCTGCACCCCGGGCTCCGCCCGCTCCGGCCGCCTGAGGCCCCGCCCTCCTGTGCCCTGTCTCCCTAATTAAAGCTGTGCGTCGCCCGCCTAGCTTTTAGCGGAAGAGGTTCGCTCTCGCCCCGCCGACCAAAAAACTGTCTCTCTCTCTCTCTCTTTCTTAATCTCTCTCTGTCTGTCTGTCTGCCTGTCTCTGTCTGCCTGTCTGCCTGTCTGCCTGCCTGCCTGTCTTTCTTTCTTTCTGTCTGTCTGTATGTCTGTCTCTGTCTCTGTCTCTGTCTCTGTCTCTGTCTCTGTCTCTGTCTCTGTCTCTCTCTCTCTCTCTCTTTCCTTGACCTTCCTCCTGCTTCTCCTCCTGCTCTTCCCGCCTCCTTCATCCTCATTTCTTCTCCACTACCTTTCCATCTCTCTATCGCTCCTTATCTCTTTCTTTCCCTTTCCTGACCCCCCCTGCTCCTTCCTGTTCCTGCTCCTGCTCCTGCTCCTGCTGATGCTCGTGCTCGTGCTCGTGCTCGTGCTCGTGCTCGTGCTCGTGCTCGTGCTCGTGCTCGTGCTCGTGCTCGTGCTCGTGCTCGTGCTCGTGCTCGTGCTCTCCTTCCTCCTCCTCCTCCTCCTCCTGCTCCTCCTCCTCCCCCCCTCCTCCTCCTCCTCCTCCACCTCCTCCTCTCTCCTGCTATTCCTCCTCCTCCTCCTCCTTCCTCCCTGGGGCCGCCATCGCCGCTGGCCGCCGCCACCGACCGCCGCCGCGCCGCTGTCGTCGCGTCGTCGTCGTCGTCGTCGTCGTCGTCGTCCGTCGTCGTCGTCGTCGTCGTCGTCGTCGACCTTGATGACCGGGGTGCCGCCGGAGAGTGAGTGGGGGGCCGGGTGTGGCCGGGGCCGCGGGGGGGGGGGATCCGGATTCTCTGGCGGCGCTATCATTGGTTGGTGAGGCGCTGGTGGGCGAGATCCGTGGGTCACAGCCGGTGACAGCGGTATCGCGTATGGCGCGTTACCGATGGGCACACAGGGGTGTCACGTGCTTCCAGGTGAGAGCATACACACACACGTGTGCGAAGCCGTCGCCCTCGGGCCTCCGCCGCGGCGTCCAGCGCGCGGCCGCTCCCGCCGTCTATGCACCGCTCCAAGCCCCGCAGCCCCTCCGCAGCCTCGGCGGGGGAAGGTCGCGGCCCGAGCGGCGGCCGCGAGGCGGCCGAGCGGCCGAGTGGCGGGGCCTCCGCGGCCGCCAGTGGCTGCCGAGTTGCGGCGGCGGCGGTGGCTGCGGCGGAGCATCCACGCCACTCGGCCGATGCCGAGCGGCCGAGTGGCGGGGCCGAGCGTCCGAGTGGCGGCCGAGTGGCCGAGGGATGGGCGGCGGGCTGCGAGCGGCCGAGTGGCGGGGAGGCGCGCTGCGAGCGGCTGAATGATGGGCGCGGCGCGCGGTGCGCGGCGCGCGCGGCCTCGCGCGCAGCAGCCGCCCCCCCCCCCCCGCGAGTCTGAGGCCCCCGCGGCCGCGAGCTGCTGGCGCACAGCCGCGAGAGCCGGCGCACGCCGCGAGGGATCGGCGCCGGCGCCGTCGCTCTCGGGGCGGCCGCCAGGGCGCATGCGGCGCCCCGCCCCCAGCGAAACGCAGGGGGGCGCGGCGCGGCAGCGGCGCTCCTAGGCCCCGGGGGGATGGGGGCGCCACCTCCGCGCTCCGACAAGGGCCTGGGCCGAAGGGGGGCAGGTCGCGGGGGAGGAGGCGGGGATGGGGGGAGATGGACGGTTAGGAGGTGGGGGATGAAGGGGGAGGGGCGGGAGAGGGAAGAAGGGGGAAGAGGGGTATATAAGAGGGCGGGAAAAGGAAGAGAAGAGGAGGAGAGGGATGAAGGGGGAGGAGGTGGGGAAAGAGGAGAAAGAGAAGGCGGAGGAGGAGGAATAAAAGGATGAATAATGAGAGCGAGCAGATGATGGTGGGGAAAGAGGAGGAGAAGGAGGAGGAGGAGGAGGAGGAGGAGGAGGAGGAGGAGGAGGAGGAGGAG
>CAUYUJ010014930.1:290245-312745 GCA_963575745.1 Prorocentrum cordatum
ATCGTTGCCAGAGACTGGGTCGCGACGAGTGCCTGCAGCGGTGGCCGCGATCTTCGCGTCGAGCTTGGTCGCGAGGTCGGTGGTGGGTAGAGCGTCGGGCGTCGCATTGCAATCCCCTGCGACCACAAAAGGCAGGGGGTAGTGGCTGAGGAAAGCACCCAGGCGACAGAGCCTCGTGGTGCTGGCCCCGCCCAGCTTCAGGCCCTGCTCAAGATGCGATGCGTCGACAATGAAGTCATCCCGCGGCCCAACTTGGACCAAGACAGCCGCGCTGAAGGCAAGCACGACCACGTGGGTATCCAGGCAGGCCGACAGCTTGACCGCGCCGATGTTGTGTTGCACAAATAAGCCAACACCTGCCCTGGGCTTGTCAGCATCTGAGATGTTGGCGTCCGAAATGAAGGGCTGCCATCCACGCTGTGTGCACCAATCCTACGCTTGAAGGCGACCGTTGCCTGAGGGGTGTAACCCCTGCGCGGCAACTATCGAGATGTGGCGCATGTTGTCGAGGAAATTTATCGCCTGCGGCCATCCTGAACTGTTGAAGCTGGCCATCAGCATGGGCTTTCGCTTAAAAAATGGCGATGTGCGTCAGTCGAGTCCAGCATGTGGCGATCACCTGACCCTGGTACCTCCGAACTGCGACGCCCCCCCTCCTCATCGCTCTGTGGAGGCCCGTCGGCGCAAAGCGGCAAGTGAGAGGGGTCTACAACCGAACGCCCAGGATTTCGACCTGTAACTGAATTAGAGCTTCCACGCGCGCATTCTCCCACCAATGGTCTCTCACCTCTTGACGGACGATGCGATGCAGAAGCATGTGACACATCGAACCGGCGGGTTGATCTGCCTCATCGCCTCTCGCCGCTCAAGCTGGTGTCTGGCCCATCGTGTGAAAGAACAGTAGTATCAGGTTCAGCGGCGAGGCTGGCGGGTTTGTCGCGACCTGGGTCGAACGCTCGAACCATCCCATCGTAACAGCAAGAGGTGCTATCCTCCGTCCCTGGTCGCCCTGCTCTCATCGTCCTCTGTTGGAATCTGAGCGTCCCACGGCGTGGGCGTTCCTGGTGCAGAGCAAAGGCGAACAGGAGGAGGAAGCGCAACAACTTGGGCTTGTCAGTGCTGTGCGAGAGCCGACTGCAGCTGTCCCACATGGGCCCCCAGGGACTGACAGAAGGCGGCGGCGTTGGCAGGTGTAATGGACGGTGCGGCTTGTACGATCTGCTCCAACCGGGAAGGTGCTTCATCCAAGTTCTGATCATCTTCTGCGCTGGGACTGGGCGCCTGACGCCCCGTGGCAAGCACAGCAGCACGCGCAGTAGTAACTTCAGCGTGTATCTTAGTGAGGTCGCCAGTGGCAGTCTCGAGCTCGGCCAACTTGGTGTCGTACTCCATCTTGGGCTTGTCCACTGGCCCCTGCAGCGCTGATGCCCCGCGAGCTTTGCCGGCCTGGCGATCAAATTCTCGACGTAGGAGGTCGCCAAAAGTGCGCAGAGCTCCTTCCGAGTAGCCACCCTAAGTTCGCTGCTGTCATCAACCCCAAGACGGCGCAGAGCCGACGCGACCTTGCGCGCTCGAGACACTGCTTCCGACGCAGAGGCGTCTTCAGCATCAGCGTACTCGGACCTGTCACTCCGAGGCGGCCTCTTACCAGCGCATGGGGCCCTGGAAGGACGGCGCTGCGAACGAACTGGCTATCCTGCAGGGTCTGGCTGCCCTGCTTTGTCCCCACCACACCTTCGGCACCGCGCTGAGCTGGCAAAGTTGTGATTGTACCCGCGCCGGCGGCTTGCAGCACAAGCTCAGCGGGGCTCACGTGCATCGTCTTTCTGACCACGGCCTCGCCCCGTGGTGGGCCCCCATGGGCGGCTGCGAGCCGTGGCGTCCAAGCTGAAAATCGACGGGGTGAACCAAGACGCAAGACGTGCCGAGCCTGTTGTCGCCGACGTCGTTGCCGTTGGTGCCACGCTGGGGACCTGCTCCTCTGCGCATCACGAGGAAGAGGAGGAGGAGGAGGAGGAGGAGGAGGAGGAGGAGGGGCGCCAGACCCGATGTAGGCCTGGGCGTTTTTGGTTGTTTTTGGCGCCTGGGCGGTTTCAGCGTTTTCCAACTTGGCGTCGAGGAAGAAAGAAGAGGAGGAAGAGGAGGAGGAAGAGGAGGAGGATAGGGTACGAGGGTACGAGGCGTGGCGCGCGCGTCCGAGGCCCGAACACGCGGCGGCTAAGCTGGGGGCCAGGGCGGCCCCACCTCAGGCTTCGAACGAGACCTGCCTGAAGAAGAGGAACAGTATAGAGCGACTCCACCATTCCAAAACAAAGGCGGACTCGCGGGGACCTCCCCCAGCCCTCTACCAGCCAGGACTGGCAGCAAAATACCCCCGCGACGGCGGGGGAAAACGACGACACGAGGGCCCCTCAGTTTTAACCCTCGAGAGCCCTCGTGGGGCGAACATCCCAACCACGAGGGAGGAGGAGGAGGGAGGGGGAGGGGGAGAAGGAGGAGGAAGAATGATGAGGGGGAGGAGGAGGAGGAGAGTGCCTGATCAATTCAGTTCGTCCTTTCGATTGCGCTCGTGGCGCCTCCTGTCAAGCCAGAGGTAGAGAATCTCTTGTAAAAAACAGGTTTTTCAGGTCAGAGGCTGAGAAACCATTGCAAAACACAGGTTTTTCAGGTTTTTCAGGTTTTGGGGGATCTATGCGCGCCCAGGTGGAAAGATGTGCAAAAACATGAAAAACATGAAAAACATGTTTTTTACAGTGTTTGCCAACCCTCCAGCCTGAAACACCTGTTTTTTACAGGTTTTGTCAGGTCAGAGGCAGAGAAACCACAGCAAAACACCGGTTTTTCAGGTTTTGGAGGATCTATGCGCTCCCAGGTGGATGGATGCGCAAAAACCTGAAAAACCGGAGAAACCTGTGTTTTACAGTGTTTGCTGACCCTCCGACCTGGAACACCTGTTTTTTTACAGTGTTTGCTAACCCTCCGACCGAATGACAGAGCCCCCCAGCGGATGCGGCACGAGCAAGCTTCGACCATCCGTAACCGCTTTGGCTCAAGGTTTGATTGGTTCCGCGCTCCGTGCTTCGCGACACCATGGGGAACCCAAAGAAGGGGACACCCGCTTACGAGAAGAAGCTGCACAGCAACAAGGTACGCAGGGCCGCGAAGAGAGATCGCGACCTCGGCAACAAACCAGCTGTGGCCAAGCTGGTGAGGGGGGCGCGCGCCGCAGCTCGCAAACCCTTGGTGGACAAGTTGCGCGACCTTGAGAGCGTCCTGGACGCGCGGTCACGCCGCTCCAACCAGCACTACAGGAATATGTACACCGCCCAACACAAAGCCGCAGCGGCAGAGGCGGTTGCCAACCACTGCAAGGAGCAGCTCAAGCAGAAGACGACCGCCCTCAAGGACGCGCGGGCGGAGCTGCGCGAGACGCAGGCTTCCTTGGAGAAGACGGAGGGAAAGCTTCAGAAGGCCAAGAAGGCGACCGAGAAGGCCGAGAAGGCGCTCGAGGCGCGAGTCGAACCTCGACCCGAAGGGCCCTCTGAAGGAGTTGTTCAACAAGGGCTCCGTGAACACCACCCGCACCCTCCTCGCCATCGCCCATGCAGCAACCCAGCATGCCTCGGGCTACGAGTCGTCGGACGAAATGGCTGTGCAGGTGGGGATATCGAAGAATGCAGCCCAGCGCATCACTAGTGTCGTGCGGTCCATCTGCGCCCGCGTTGCCAAGGCTGAGCAGGACGACTTTGTGTGGCCTCGCGGGTGCCTCGTTGAGGCCGACGAGGCGTCAATGCGCGCTTGCCGCGTGACTTGCCCGCGAGATTGTTGTGATACGACGTGCGGCGAGCACCCTTTTGGGCGTTACCGCATATTACATCACCGATTCATGTGCGTGTGTCCTCGGGGACAGCGCCAACTGGCGATGTTTTTCGAGCTGCCCCAGCGGACCTGCGCCGCTGGGGGAAGCGGCGTTTCACTCAGTGGGCCCGAGTGCGACGAGATCCTCTCTTGGGTTCTCGTGCCTGGCAATTTCACGCTTTTGACGGATGGCGCGGGCGCGTACCAGTCCGTAGCACCGAAAAGCCGTGCTGCTTACAGCGACAAGAGCAAAGACCCTCCTCGTTTCAATGCTGACCGCTTCAAGCTGCATTATAAGCATCTGAAGCTATCGCACGGCATAGTTTCTCACGATGCAGAACAGTGGGCCGTCGTCGACCGCGTGCGCGTCGTGCGCCCGAACGGGCGCACCGAGACTCTTCATTTGAAAAAAGGCACGCAGTGTTGCGATGGCCTCTGGCCTGAGATGCGCGACAGCATCCCAGACAGCGTCCACACTTCAGACTGGGAGCGTTGCCGCTCGTACTTGTGGGCTTGGGTGTGGCGCATGCGGAGGTCAGGCAACGACCTGCTCCAGGAGTTTGGCCAGTCTGTTCGCAGGGAGAGAGGCTGCATGCATTAAGTCGCCAAATCAGAGCGCGCAGCCCGCCCATGTGCAGAAGGCGCAGGCTGCGACCTCTCGCGTGCAGTTTTGTCGGCGCCTTGCTTCTCCGCAGCCCGCCCATGTGCAGAAGGCGCAGGCTGCGACTGTTCACGAGCAGATTTTGTCGGCGCCTTGCTTCTTCTAGAAAAAACACCAAAACCGCCCAGGCCTACATCGGGTCTGCTTTCGGAGGAGGAGGAGGAGGAGGAGGAGGAGGAGGAGGAGGAGGAGGAGGAGGGGGGGGAGGAGGAGGAGGAGGAGAGGAGGAGGAGGAGGAGGAGGAGGAGGAGGAGGAGGAGAAGGAGCAGGAGGAGGAGGAGGAGGAGGAGGAGGAGGAGGAGGAGGAGGAGGCGGAGGCGGAGGCGTCGGCCCTTGCCGCCCTGGAGGTCGTCGCGAGGAAGACGGCTGCGCAGTAGTCGCAGTGCTCAACAGCGCCACAGCCCGCCTCGGCTGCGGCTCCGTCGGGCCAGCGGGGCGCTCCCGCTGACGCACGCGCGGGGCGGGTAAGGAACTGGGGCAGTGGCCGTCGGGCTGCCCCGACAGGAACGCCTCGGACAACAACGCCTGGGACGATGAGGAGATCGAACAAGAGGAGGAGGAGGAGGAGGAGGAGGAGGAGGGGGGGAGGAGGAGGAGGAGGAGGAGGAGGAGGAGGAGGAGGAGGGAGGAGGAGGAGGAGGGGAGGAGCAGGAGGAGATCGAACAAGAGGAGGAGGAGGAGGAGAAGGAGGAAGAGGAGGAGGAGGAGGAGGGAGGAAAAGGGAGGAAGAGGAGAAGGAGGAAGAGGAAGGAAGAGAAGGAGGAGGAAGAGGGAGCAAATAATTCAGGAGGACGACGGAGGGAGGATGACGAGAAGACGACTGAGGGAGTTTGGTGACTCTGGGACAAACCACCAAATGCAAAACACACTGGGACCCACATCGATTAGGAGGGGCATCGTCCGCGCTGACTCCCCCGAAGTGGCCCTGGTCGCGAGAGCGCCCCCCTCGGGGTACACCGACGAGGCGAATTCGACTCTCGGCGGCGGGGCGGTGGGGAGGGGGGTGCATCCCCCCCCGGCAGTGAGGGGGCTCCGCGCGCGCCGAGCATCGTGCGTCACTTCTTCTTCCCGAAGTTCTTCTGCTCCTGGGCCCGCAGCCCGTCGATCTCCTGGCGTGGCAGGCCCCGGAGCTTGCGTGGCAGCCCCCGGAACCGCCGACCTCCCTCCTCCCCCCCCCGCTCCCCCCCAGGCAGGGGTAACCTCTGCTGCGCGGGGCCGATCGTGGCGCGCAGCTCGACAGCAGTGGCCTGCGTGCTCATGCTCAGCTCGGGCCTCCGCCCCGTGGAGGCTGAGCGGAGGACTGAAGGGGGGAGGCGGGCATGCCAGAGGAGAGAAATGCGTCCTTGTCGAGCACGAGCATATACTTGGCGATGGGCCGGCCTAGGCTCACGAAGTCCTCCCGCGCGCGCGCCTCCCCCCCTTCCGCCTCCTCCTCCTCTCCAGCTCCTCCTTCCCCCTTTTTTCCAGTAGCGTCTCGCCAAGTGGATCTAGCAAAACGGAAAAGCTACAGACGAATCACCCGAGGGGGAGACCTCCCCAACATTTATTCAGAAATCGTGCCCTCGCCTCAATGCTAGCTGCATGTTTGGTCTGGACGGTCGCGATCCTTTTTAACAAATGCATGTTGACCAGCTCGGACTGTGCTCAGTATGTTCAGCACAATTTTTGTGCGACCTATGTGGATTCATGTATGTGGTGCACTCTATGTGGTGCAACTTATGTGGTGCAACCTACGAACTGCAGCCTATGTTGTGCAATATATGCGGTGCAGTCTGCGGGGTGCAACCGATGTGGTGCAATACGTGCGGTGTAATTCATGTTGTCGAACCCATGTTGTCCAACCAATTTGGTGCAATCTATGTGGTGCACTCCATGGTGCAATATCTGTGGTTCAGTAGCTACATAATCATACGTATATATACATATATATATATATGTGTGCACATACATACATATACTACACAAACATACATAATCTATATATATATATATATATATATATATATATATATGTGTGTATATCTACATGCACGGTGCAACCGAACTTGTACAAACTATGTGGTCACATTGACTACTCTGCACCGCGCTTGACCACCTCCACTGCTCGCGCAACTATCCCACCCACCCACCTGCAACCTGGTTTGCAAAACGCATGCGACGGCGATTGCGATGAATGCTTGACGTTGGCTGGTCAGTTTCTGCGGCCGCGCCGACCCAAGCAGGCGCGCGCAGCGGCCAACAACTAGTTTGGCGCGGCCGACGCGGCCGTGGTGGCGCTGACCGCTGGGCACATCCCAGCGGGCACTTCAGTGCGAGTCGGCGACTTGGGCGCACGCGGTATCATGGCAACGTCGACAACGGTTGATACGACGATGCTACTAGCGATGCTGGTGACGATGCTGATCACGCCGACGACGATCACGGCGTCCTCGCGTCGGTGTTGATGTCTCTGGAAAAGGGTTCGACATGCGCGCGCGGCAAACGCGCGAGAGTGGCCAGCGCGGTATTCTTTGACGCGGATCGTGCACCCCAGCGCGCGCGCAAGGGCGTGCGACTGATGTCGGCATGCGGCGCCAGAGGCCCGCTTGGGAAAATTCCATGAGCATGTTGAGAAACCGATGGTTTGCTCAAGAGCTCGCGCGAGAGCACGAGCGTTTTTTTTTTTTTTTTTTTTTTTTTTTTTTTTTTTTTTTTTTTTTTTTTTTTTTTTTTTTTTTTTTTTTTTTTTTTTATAAAAAAAAAATAAATAAAAAAATGACGTTGCGAAACTGTGTGCTTTTAGATGTCTTTTGGACATTCGGTTTTGAAATTGTTACGACACCGCAAGTTTTTGCCGGGTTCCGGCATGCGCGCGCGACGACGCGCGCGCGTGCACTTCTTCGCACTTTGTGTAAAGGACTCTCGCGACGGCACGCGCGCAATGGCGTTCGAACGGCTTCGGCATGCGCGCGCGCGAAGATCGCCTGGTAGCATTTGCTGACAATTTTGTGAACAACCGATGAATTTCATAACAAGTCGCAAGAGCGCGCGCAAGGTTTTTTGAAGATCTGTGTGGTGAAAACATGTATTTGATTTTTTAACCTTCCATTTTGAAGTCCTTACGGCGCTGAAGGTTTTCGATGGATTTCGGCATCAGCGCGCGACGACGCGCGCGCATTCGTCTGAATTCTTGCAAGGGACTCTTGACAACTTACGATTTTCGATCAACGAATGCGCGCGTATATGATGTTTTTTTGCAGAGGATGGCGGGGGGGGGGGGGGATGCCAGTTTCCCTGGGATGGTACGAGTTCATATTTAAGATGGACGATGGGGCGGAATCGCATGTAAATTGCAATGCGAGATAGGGAACCGATAACTCTGGGGGGAGAGTCTATTCTTTGTTCAGAGAGGAGAATCCATCAATGCTCGCAGTGAGTTGTCAACTCCACTGCTCGCGCAATCATCCCACCTTCCCGCCCGCAACTTGGTTGGCAAAATCCATGCGACGGCGATTGCGATGAGTGCTTGGCGTTGGCTGGTGCATCTCGGCGACTGCGCTAGCCCACGCATGCTCGCGCGCGCAGCGGCCAGGTAGTGCGGCGCGACCGACGCGGCCGCGGTGGCGGACCGCTGGGCACTTCCCAACAGGCGCTCCAGTGCGAGTCGGTGACTTGGGCAGGCGCGGTGTCATGGTGATGCCGACAACGGTAGACGCGATGATGATAACAACGATAATGGTGACGATGGTGGCAATGATGGCGGCTAGGCTGAGCACGGCGCCGATGTTGATCGCGCCCGCCGATAACGATGACGATGTCCTCGCGTCCGTGGTGCAGGTTTTGGAAGGAGTTCGACGTGCGCGCGCGGCCGACGCGCGCGAGTGGACCGCGTGGTAATATGGGGCACGGATCGTGCCCCCCCCCCCCCCCCCCCCCCCCCCCCCCCCCCCCCCCCCCCCCCCCCAAAAAGCGCGCGCAAGGGCGTTCGGGCGGCTTCGACATGCGGCGCGACAGGCTTGTTTTGGCAGAATTGGATGACAATGTTGAAACACCAATGGTCTTCATAAGACTTGGCGAATGTTTTCGGTGCGCTCGTTGAAATCCTTGCGGGGCCAAATGTTTTTGACAGGTTTCGGCATGCGTGCGCGAAGACGCGTGCGCGTGCACTTCGTCTCATTTTGTCCAACGGGTTCTTTCGACAGCACGCGCGCGAGGGCGTTCGGATGATTTCGACGTGCGCGCGCGAGAGGGCCGTCTGGTAGCATTTTATGAACATGTTGAATCACCTATGGTTTTCTTATGGATCTGCAAGAGCGCGAGCGTGCGTTTTTGTGTGGTTACGTTATTTGTTTTGCACATCGTTGTTGCGAAGCCATGCCTTTATATGTTTCGGGGCACTAGATTTTGACATCCTTGCGGCGCCTAACAGGCATGCGCGCCACTGCGCGCGCACGTGTGCATGTCGTTCCATATTTTTGCAAGGGGTTCTTGACCACTCATGATTTTCGATAAGCGAGTATGCGCACATAGTGTTTTCTTGCAGGGGAAAAAGGGGGGGGGGTACTGACCTGCCTGGGATGGTGCGAATTCATATTTCGAATGGGC
This sequence comes from Prorocentrum cordatum, assembly GCA_963575745.1. Taxonomy (NCBI): domain Eukaryota; class Dinophyceae; order Prorocentrales; family Prorocentraceae; genus Prorocentrum; species Prorocentrum cordatum. The sequence continues at coordinate 299,349 of CAUYUJ010014930.1, forward strand.
GATGGGGCGGGTTCATATTTAAATTGCACATCCCCAAGGGGGGCCGACAATGCCGGGGATGGGGAGGTCCTGGTACCCTATTAGAGCGGAACGCCGATAATGTGCGATCTATGTCGTGCAATCTATGTGGCGCAACCGATGCCGTCGAATCCTGCGTGCAAGCTGTGTTGTGCAATGCGAGCGGTGCAACCTATATGGTGCAACTAATATCTGTTCGCGGTGAGTTGTCCACTCCACTGCTCGCGCAAACATCCCACCCACCCACCCGCAACTTGGTTTGCAAACCTCATGCGGCGGTGATTGCGATGAGTGTTTGGCGCTGGCTGGTGCATCTGTGCGGCCGCGCTAGCCCGCGCATGTTCGCGCGCGCAGCGGCCAGCTAGTTTGGCGCGACCGACGCGAACGCAGTGGCGCTGGCCGCTCGGCGCACCCCAGCGGGCACTTCAGTGCGAGTCGGCGACTTGGGCGGGCGCGGTATGATGGCAACGTCGACGACGGTAGACACGATTATGGTAGTAGCGATGCTGGTGACGATGCTGACAGCGACGACGGGGCAGCAAGTGACGGCGCCGATGCTGATCACACCGACGACGATGACGGCGTCCTCGCGTCGGTGATGAAGGTTTTGGAAGGAATTCGAAATGCGCGCGCGGCAGACGCGCAAGAGTGGCTCGCATGGTGTTATTTGACACGGATCGTGTCATCCCAACACGCAGGCAAAGGCGTTCGAACGAATTCGACATGCGCGCGCGCGAAGCCAACTTGGTAACAATTTATAAGAAAGTTGAAAACGCTCGTGATTTTCTTCATAAGAATTAACAAGACCGCGCGCGCACGCTTTTGTTGAAAACCCGTGTTGCGAAACCTTTTGTTTTTGTTTTTGTTGTTGTGGTTCTTGTTGTTGTTGTTCTTGATGTATATTTTTATTAGTGTTGGCATTCGATTTTGACATCCTTCCGACAACAGAGGTTTTTGAAGGATTGTGGCACGCGCGCGACGACGCGCGCGCGTGCTCTTTGTCTCGTTTTTTGCAGAGGATTCTCGCGACGGCACGCGAGCAAGGGCGTTCGAACCATTTCGACATGCGCGCGCGAAGCCCGTTTGGTAGCATTTGATGAGACTGTTGAAAACAAACTAAGGGTTTTCTTGACTACACTGCGCCGCGCTTGACCACCTCCACTGCTCGCGCAAACATCCCACCCACCCACCCGCAACTTGGTTAGCAAAGTCTCTTAAGATCGTGCCGGTGGGTACCACATGGCACTTGGCAGCGACAGCGACGCCGACGACGACAGCGACAACGACGACGACGACGACGCCGCCGACAACGACGACGACGACACCGACGTCGTCTCCAACGACTTCGACAACGCCGACAACGACGACGACGACGACGACACCGACGACGACGACGCCGACGACGAAGATGACAACGACGACGACGATGACGACGCCGACGACGACGACAACGATGACACCGACGACGACGACGACGTCAACGACGCCGACGACGACGACGACGGCGGCGACGACGACGACGCCGACGCCGACGTCGACGAAGACGACGACGACGAAGACAACGACGACGTCGCTAACGAAGACGACGACGAGGGAGGAGGGAGGACGACGACGGCGACAACGACGACAGCGACGACAGCGACGAGGGAGGAGGGAGGACGGCGACGACGCGAACGACGAAGAAGGAGGAAGGACGGCGACGCCAACGACGACAACGACGAGGGAGGAGGGAAGACGACGACGACGACAACGACGACGACGACGACGAAATAGGAGGGACGACGACGAGACGCCGACGACGGATGACGACGACGACGACGAGGGAGGAGGAGGAAGGACCACCACGGCGACAACGACGACGGAAACGACCACGACGCCAAAGAGGACGACGACGACGAACACGAGGAAAGACAGAGGACGACGTAGGCGACGACGACGACGACGCGAGAGGAGGGAAGACGGCGACGACGACGACGACGCAAGAGCGCGCGCGCACGCTTTTGTTGAAAATCCGTGTTGCGAAACCTTGTGTTTTTGTTGGATTTTGGGGCACACGATGTTGAAATCCTTCCGAAACCGATGGGTTTTGAAGGATTTCGGCATACGCGCGCGACGACGCGCGCGTCTGCACTTCGACCCATTTTGGCAGAGAATTCTCGCGACGGCACACGCGCAAGGGCGTTCGACAGATTTCGACATGCGCGCGCGAAGCCCGTTTGGTAGCATGTTGTGAAAATCTTGAAAAACCTACGGTTTCCTTGAGATTTCGCAAGAGCTCGCGCGTAAGCTTTTTTAGCAAATCAGTATTGCGAAACCATTTTTTTTTTGGGGGGGGGAAACTCGATTGTGAAATCCTTCCGACACCGAAGGTTTTTGAAGGATTTCGGCATGCGCGCGCGACGACGCGCGCGTGTGCACTTCGTCCCGTTTTTTGCAAGGGATTCGTGGAAAAGTCCTGTGTTCGAGCAAAAGATGTCCCCGCGTATCGTTTTTTACAAGGGGACCTCAGGGAGGCCGATACCGGCCCCTCTGGGATAGTGTAAATTCAAATTTAGGATGGAGATGTAATCATAATCGTAAGGGGGGCGGATAACGCCAGAAAGGATAATTAAGAATTCGCAAGAACGCGCATGCATTTTTATTGAAAGTCCGTGTTGCGAAACCCGGTGTTTTTATGTGCTTTTTGGACGCTCGATTTCGACATCCTTCCGAAACCGAACTTTTTTGAAGGACTTCGGCATGCGCGCGCGACGACGTGGGCGTGTGCACTTCGTCCTTTTTTTGCAAGGGGCTCTTGAAAACTTATGGTTTTCGATAAACGCGTGCGTGCGCGCGCCCGTTGGGGGACCGATACCGGCCTAGCTGGGGTAGTATGAATTCACAGGTAGGATGGACATTGGGTCAGAATCATGTGTTTTGCATCGGTTCCCGGTGAGTCTTGAAACCCGGGGGGGGGGAGGAGGGTGGTCGAACCTATTTCCTTTGTAGACAGGAGAATATATTGTGGCCGAGGCGGCGACGGAGCGGCGACGGCGGCAGCATAGCCGCCAGACCGACGCACAACCCCGGACGTCGGGCGGCGACGAGGCGGCGACGGGGCGGCAACATAGCCGCCAGACCGACGCACAACCCCAGACGTCGGGCGGCGACGAGGCGGCGACGGGGCGGCGCCGGTGGCAACACAGCCGCCGGACCGATGCACAGACCCAGACGTCGGGCGGCGACGAACCGGCGACGGGGCGGCGACGGTGGCAACACAGCCGCTAGGCCGACGCACAGCCCCTGTCGGGCGGCGGCGAAGCGGCGACGCAGGCAACATAGCCCCCAGACCGACCTTGCCCGCCTCTTCACCCTTGCTGATATTAGGATGCTTCGGTGGTGTAATCCTATCTTTACCCCCACGGACTCGGCTTGGACGCAACCCTTGGATGTCTACGATCTGGAAGCCAGAACACCAGGGATATTCCACCTCCAAGCATTCGAGATAAAGATGATGATGAAGATGACGACGATGGTGGTGGTGGTGGTGGTGATGAGAGGATGGCGACGATGGTGGTGGTGGTTGTGGTGGTGGTGGTGATGAGGGGTGCATGTGATGTGGATGAGGATGATGGGGAGGATGATCATGATGACGCTGCTGACGATAATAAGCCTGATGTAGTATGGGGAGGAGGAACGAGGATATGCATGATTAGTGGTGTATTCAGGTTCAAGAAAGATCTACGATTCAAGGGCGACCAAGTGAAGTTCGATATGTTCGATTGGTAGAAGGAAACTTCATCGATCGAGTCAACAGGAGCTCTAGGCGGCTCTGGGAGGGTTCTTGGAGGAGTATCGACGTCTGCACTTCTACGCAACGATAAGTTGCAGACGAGCAAAGAGCAATCAAGCTCCGAGCAAACGCCCGATCCACAGATACTACATCGCGTGCGTCCCTGCCTCTGGGTAGTGCGCGCGGGAGTACACCTGTCAGCGGAGACATCCAGGTCTGATGGCACGCACAGGCACAGGTGCGCGAGGGCACGCAAGTATGGAGAGGAATCGCATATTGAAACCTGTCGAGGAGGAGGCGGAGGAAGGGATGATGACTACGACGAACTAGGCTTGGGTCGCGAGCCGTATGGATCAAGAGAGAAGGAGCGGGATGACGACGACTACCAACTCCGAGCCGACCCCCGTCTCGGATCAACGCAACGCGCCGAATGTGTCCACCGATGGGATGAGGTCGCTCCCCTCGTCGGGCCCCCCCCCCCGCGCTTGCCACGAGCGCTGCAGCACAAGCGGATGCTTCCTTTTGCTTAGCACGCTGGGCGATCGAGAGCCACGCGGCGCGCGGCTGTTTGCATCACCCTGCGCTATCGTGAAAGACAACCTCCACTCCAAGAACGCAAGAGGAGGCACCCCGAACCTGAGCCGTGCCCGAGACAGAGCCAAGCCCCCGCGGGGCCTAGAACAACAACATGATCGACCCACGAACCCAGAAAAGGATCTGGAACTGCGAGGCACGGAAATATTTCAAAGCACCTCAAGTGGGCGATGGGCAGTGGCAATGCTGATGATATCGATGGTGATGATACTGTGCCAGGGGCTTTGTTGTACTGCGCTGCGCTGTGACGCGCCGCACAATGACGTGCTAGGAGAAGATGCGCCAAGAGATGTGCCAAAACACGTTCCAGGAGATGTACCGCGGGATGTGCCAATGAAACGGGCCGCGGAACGTGCTAGTGGACGTGCCAATGGACGTGCCAAGGGGCGCGCCGCGAGACGTGCCGGGGGGAAACGCGAAGGGCCGCGCCACGGAACGTGCCTGAGAACGTGCCAGGCGACGCGCCAAGGAACGGGACGTGCCAACGGACGCGCCAAAGGACGCGACGCGGAACGTGCAAAGGGACGCGCCAATGGAAGTTTTAACTAGGGGGTGCGCGCGGGGCGCGTCGGGAGACGTGACGTGGGCCGTGCCACGCGTCGCGCAAGAGGAAGATCCACTTTCTTGTCTTGTCCTGAGACGGGGGCCTCGGCCGAGGTGACGCGTCGCGGAACGCGTCGGGGGGCGTGCCAGAAGGCGCGCCATGGGGGCATGCCGAGGGACGTCCTGGGGCCTCCTGGGGCCTCCTGGAGCTTACTGGGAACTCCGCGCCGCTACGTCCACGCTCCCTGGGCCACCGCCCATCCTAAATTACGACGGGTCCGCCTCCCAATGCCACGATCACTCGCAACTTACGCTGCGTCCGCTCACCCAAGGCTTTGTCTCTGGTGAAATACACTGCGGCCGCGCTCCCACTGCCACGGTCCCTGGCAAATTACGCTGCGTCCGCGTTTTCCCAAAGCCACGATCCCTTGTACATTACGCGAGATTCACGCTCCCAAGGCCACGATCGCTCGTAATTACGCTGCGTCCGCGCCCCAAGGCCGCGATCCCTGGTGAATTGCGCTACGTCCGCGCTCCCAAGGCAACGATCATGTGCAACTTAGCTGCGTCCGCGCTCCTAGGGCCTGGCAAATTACGCTGGGTTCGCGCCCTCAAGGCCAAGATCCCACGTATTTGACGCTGCGTTCGCGCTCCCAATGTCACGACGCACTCCGCGTATTGGGATATGCGTTCAGGTGGCCCTCTTCGCCCTCCCCCCGTTTCCTGGAAATTCTGCGCTGAACCCGATTCAATGAATCCTTGAACATTGTGCTACGTCCACGCTCCCAGGGCCGCGATCCCTTGTAAATTGCGCTGGGCTCGCGCTCGCAAGGCGACGATCCCTGGCACATTACGCTGCGTCCGCGCTCCCACAACCAATATTAATCGTAACTTACGCTGCGCCCGCGCTCCAAAAACCACGATCACTTGTAAATTGAACCGCGCCCGCGCTCCCAAAGCCACGATCCCTGGCAAATTATGCTGCGTCCGCGCCCCCAAGGCCGCGATCCGTAGTAAATCACGCCACGTCCGCGCTCACATGGCCACGATCCTTTGTACATTATGCTGCGTCCGCGCTCCGGGGGCCAGGATCACTTGCAAACTACACCGGGTCCGCGCTCCCAGGGTCACGTTCTCTTGAACATCATGCTGCGTCTGCGCTCCCAGCCACGATCCCTTGTAAATGACGCGGCGTCCGCGCTCCCAAGGCCACGATCCCTGCTAAATAACGGTGCGTCCGCGCTCCCAGAAACCTCCGGGCATCCTAGGGCGCCCCTGCTCAGGGGCGTTAGGAACCCACGGGTTTTCACGCTTGTCCGCTCTGGGTCGTTAGAAACCCATGTGTTTCCACGCTTGTTCCGCTTGTCCCGCCCTGGGGCGTTCGGAACCAATGTGTTTTCATGCTTGTCCCGCCTCGGGTCGTTAAGAACCCATGTGTTTTCACGCTTGTCCCACTCTGGGGCGTTAGGAACCCAAGTGTTTTCACGCTTGTCCCCCCCTGGGGCGTTAGGAGCCCAAGTGTTTTCACGCTTGTCCCCCCCTGGGGCGTTAGGAGCCCAAGTGTTTTCACGCTTGTCCCGCCTTGGGGCGTTAGGAGCCCATGTGTTTTCACGCTTGTCCCGCCCTGGGGCGTTAGAAACCCATGTGTTTTCACTCTTGTCCTGCTCTGGGGCATTGGTCACCCACGTTTTTTCATGCTTTTCCCGCTCTGGGGCGTTCGGAACCCACGGGTTTTCACGTTCGTCCCGCTCGGACGTGTTCAGGACCTGAACGTTTTCGCGCTTGTCACGCCCTGGGGCGTTCGGAACCATGTGTTTTCATGCTTGTCCCGCCCTGAGGCGTTAAGGACCCATGTGTTTTCAGACCTGTCGCGCTTTGGGGCGTTAGGAACCCGTGTGTTTTCACGCTTGTCCCGCTCTGGGGCGTTATGAGCCCAAATGTTTTCACGCTTGTCCCGCCCTGGGGCGTTAGGAACCCACATGTGTTCATGCGTGTCCCGCTCTGAGGCGTTATGAACCCACATGCTGTCAGGCTTGTCCCGCTCGGGGGCGTTAGGAACCCACGTGTTTTCACGCTCGTCCCGCTCTGTGGCGTTAGGCACCCGACTGTTGTCACGCTTGTCCCGTCCTGGGACGTTAAGAACAAATATGTTTTCACGCTTGTCCCGCCCCGGGGCGATACGAACCCACATCATGTTTTTCGCTTGTCCCGCTTTGAGGCGTTAAGCGCGCATGAATATTTTCACGCTTGTCCTGGTCTGGGGCGTTAAGAACCTACGTGTTTTCACGCGCCTCTGCATTCCCAATACAACCCGGGCATCCTGGGTCGCAGAAGCTCCTCATTTTTGCATAACAGATGTTTCGCTCGAGACATCCTCGCTTTCTTCGCGCAGGACGCGCCATCCTCGAGCGGGCGCCCACATGATTGTGCGGTGGTCGGCCAGGAAGCGCCCTCAGCCGCCGTGCGCGTCACCAGGCATGCGGAGCCTCACGAGGATCGCGCTGACAACTGTGGGTGGTAGTTGCCACGTGCAGCAGTAAGCCCGCTGCGCTTGACTGGAAGTCAATCAAAACAGCGGCGTTTCGTAGCGCTTCAGTTGCTCGGTGACTGCAAGTAAAGGTTGCGGCTGCTGGCGGGCGTTGGATGCAGCGAAGTAGGGATCTGGCTGGCAGCCGCCTGTGGGAGGTATCAGGATGGAGGGAATGGTTGAGGAGTGCGAGAAGGGAAAAGCTGAGCAGAGGCAGAGTTGAGCGGATCTGAGGACCACGTGGTGGTGCTGCCTCGCTCCTTCCTCGTTTCTCACATCCTCCTCCTTTCATCCTCCTCCTTTCTTCCTCCTCTTCCTGACAGTTCTCCTAATCCCCTGCCTTGTGTCGTCCTTCTCGTCGTCGAATTTGCTCTCTGCTGCGGCCTCTGACTTTCTGCGTCCTCCTCGTCCTCTGGCCTATCCAGCGGTAGCTGTTGATCCGTGGTGCGTGGCGTGGTGGAAGAGACGACAGGGCGAGCAGTGAGCCCCTGGACGGGCGCTCTCGTGAGTTGCGGTGCGCAGCCGCGGGCGAAGAGCGCCAGCGTGCGCGCGCATCCTGTGCAAACAGAGCTGCGCGCAAATGTGTGCACCAGCCCTGTCGTAGGGTGCTGTGGCTCAGTGCGCGGCTTCGCTCTGTGTGCCTGTCCGCTGACCCAGGATGAAGCAGAGGCCACGCTCTCGTAACCGTGGACAGCGAGTGTGCAAAGGTAAGGCCAAGTATAACGCGTTGTATTGCACGTTGACAGAGAGGGCGAGGAAAACTGATATGGACATGCATAGTGCGATGGAAATGAAATAGTCGATCGAGTGCGGGGTTGTCGGAATAGTCAGCACGCACGCACCATATCAGCCCAGACAGAGGAGAGATGTGCCAAATACTTCCATGTTTCATTACTGCGCGTGTTGTGAACAATTCGGCAAATACCATCAACATATCCGTCAGTTGCAAATCGAGGCGTGTACATCCACAGGGAGAGCATGTTGTGCTCGGCACTGCGTGGAATTTCCAATCCGTCGGAATTTCCAATCCGTCGGAAGGGAGGCGGAAAGCTGTGGAGCATCTCTTGGGTCGTCAGGCGTCGACTTAACTACAGGTGCTGGCCGCAAGCAGACCAATATATTTGCGGTGCGGACCGACAAGGCGCGCCCTTGGAGAGGGGGCGCCAAGCCGTCGAGCTGGTCGGCGAGGCCTCAACGGAGACAGTTCTCCGCCGCACGGCGGCCCAGCAAGTGACAACGTGCTGGCCGAGCCAAGCGCCGGCCCCGCGACAGGCTGCATGCAGAAGGTAGATCGTACCAGGTGGTGGAAGCACAGCTGAATGGCGGTGTGCAATGATGTAGCACTGCGCGCATCAGCTGGCATGTGCCTCGAGTGTTCCTGTTCACTGAGGCGGTGGCGTGGCGGAGCAGGTGGATTGAGGTAGAAATGCAGAGACACGCTTGCAATCGGGTAAACGAACGCACGGGCTGAAATCGCATGCCGGCCGACCCGGCCCGCATACGGCCTCTCTGTGAGCTGCATCCCATGTGGCATAACCGATTGTAGCCTGCCTGTGGCAACGCCGGTGCCACCAGACACTCTGAGAGGCGGCTGGGGACGAGCTTGGCCAGGCGTAGATGTGCCTTTGCGCACGCTCCAGCGCGCAACTGAGCATGCCGATGCCCAGCGTGCGCTGCAAGGCGCGTAAATGCGCGCGGGCATAACACGCCGTGTTTGCTGGCACCGCTGGGCACAAACACTGCCCCAGCTTGCGAAGCACGACGCGTGGGAGTGCCAACGCGTAGCACGCCGCGCTTGCGCAGCGGCATCACAGGGCATGGGTGCACAGAAGTCGCGTGCGCCGCGAGGCCTGCGCCGCCGCGCGCTGGCAATGCACAGGCGTGCTCCTCACCAGCGAATCCTGCGTGATAAGACAGTTGCCAATGAAGGGAGAACCGTGCACACTTCTCTGTCCAAAGCTGCCGTGGCAGAGGGTGCACAAATTGCTGTGTGGCCGCGGGCCTAGACCGAATGACAAAGCGAACGGCGTGAACGTGATCTTGCGGCCGAAAGCACAACAAACGTGTCAGCGTGCCTGAAGCGACATGCTCCGTGCATCGTGCGTGCGTCCGAGCGCCAGGGCGCACAGCATGCACCAGAGCGTCGGGCGACAGGTCTTGTTGTCAAGTGGGTGGCGCAGCTCTGCCCCGATTGCCTGTCACTCGTATTCAAAACTGCTACGTGTTGAATGCATGGGCGGGCGGCGTGCCTGTGGTGAAGCTGACAAATGGTGGTGGCAACAGCCGCACGTAGTGCAGCACGCAGGCGGGGCCACTTCCCTGTTCCTTGGGACAGTACGCCAAGATGGGGATCCTCCTCAATAAGACCCCACCACGATGAGAAAAGCGGAAGCGCCTTGGGGCTCGGGTCTGCGCAGGGACAAACACCATGTTTAAGCCAGTGGCAACCGTGGTGGTGCTGTTGCCCTTGACTGGTGCCAATGGTGGTGAGAAAAATACATTAACGTTCGTTGCTCCACTCAAGCGGTTCGCCGTGCTCGCATAAAGGACAGCCACCACAATCACACGAAGCACTAGGCACGGTGCTGGCCGAGGCATGTGGTTCGCTGTCATGCCCGACGCGGCGCCACGGCCAGTACCTGTGGGGTGCGATGGGTCGTGGGAGACGTCGTGGCGTTCCCGTGGACGAGTGCTCCACATCGCGTAGCCTGCAGCTGCTAATGCCCTCGCAACGGGACTCTTACAATTCTCGCACGGTCCGGCGTTGGCCTCATCGTGGCCTGTGAGCGTTCAGGGCGAATTGTCTGAAGGCGTGCAGAACATGCTGAAACCCAACCTGTTCAGGGGACAGAGGGTGCTAGCGTTGTAGAGATCGGGAAGAAAGCGAAGGTGCGTCCACATCGCGCTATGTGCAATCCGTGGATCGCGAACTGGGATCGCTTCCAGCCCCGCTGCCAATTAGAATTGCGGGTGAGAAGTAAAATTGCAAGACATGGCCACAATGGTAAGAGCATAGCGGTGGTCTTGTTTCCTTTCGAAATAAGCGCTATACCGCGTGCACGCTAAAAGCCGGAGCGGTAGCGAGCGTGCACGCGTGCTCCTATTCGAGTGGGGAGGAAGGGGGGAGAGGAGGAGGAGAAGGAGGAGAAGGAGGAGGAGGAGGAGGAGGAGGAGGAGGATGAGGAGGAGGAGCAGCAGGAGGAGGAGGAGGAGGAAGAGGAGGAGCGAAGAGGATGATGATGAGGAGGCTTGAACCCCGCCCAAACCCCTCGCGAGCGCCTGCGGAAAACAGGCAGGTCGATGCTCTCCCGACGCGTCCGGGCCGCCCCCAAAGAAAAACGCCGAGGGCCCTAACGCCCCATGCCGGCGAGGGGCGCCGGGCGTGCTCACGGCTTGTACGGCTCCAACACGTCGGGCACCACGAACTGCCTGTCCACCTCCCCTCTCGGGTGCGCCGCGGAGGGGGGCGAGCGCGTGATGGCCCCAGGCATGTGCGCGGACGATGGGTGGCCAGTGAGGCGTGTTGAAAGAGGGTGTGGTGCCATCGATTCTGGGAGATATGATGGCCCCGGCCACGATGTCCACAACCCCTTCTTCCTCACCCCCCGGTGCATGTCCCGAACGTTTTCGTTTTGGGTGCCGGGATCCTGACCCCTTTCCCAGAGGCGCTTTCCCATCCTGACTCATCTTGTTGACGGTCCCAGGGTTGGGAAGCTGCCTGCAGAGGCCGAGAACGTTGATTCAGCCCGGCGAAGGGTCCAGCCCTATGTAGCTGCGTGCCATGTGATCCGACGTCTCGAACACATGTCAGCATCACAAAAGCTCGACCATAACCCCAGACGCCATTTTTCTGCGCCACTACTCGTGCTGGATCGATCTGTTAGGGTCCTGGGGCCCGAAACAGGGCGAAAACGCCCAGGTCAAAAAAATTGAGACGCCAGGGACTCAAGGTGAAGCGCAAGGCGTGGTCCTCGCGTCAGATAGAGCGTACCGCGAGGCAGTGCAGGCAGGGGGCTGTGGAGTAACCAGGCACAGGCGCGCGGAGGCCCCCGTGGGAAGTGGACGAGGGGCGGTGTACGGGAGCGCCCATTGGTACCCTAGGCGGGGTTCCATGCGGATCAAAACCAATGCGCGGGGTGCCAGAGTGGGCCGGGGGGGCGGCATGCGAGCGCGCCCACTGGTGCCGCAACGGGGCTCCATGCGGGGCACGAGGGGCGGCACGCGGGCGCTCTCGCTGGGGCCTTCCGTGGTGCTCCCTAGGGGGGCGGAAAGCGTTCGAGGGGTGCGCCGGGAAGGGCGGAGATCGGCCTGCGTCCACGCCCACTGGGGCCCCGAGTGAAGCTCACTGTGGGGCACGATGCGTTTGAGGGGTGCGCCGAAGTGAGCGCGCCGCGGGATCCGAACTATCGCTCTGGGCCGACATTGGCGCGCTGCGGCGTGCGGACTCCGGCCGCAGCTCCCTGTGGAGCGCGATCCGCACGAGGGGTTGGCCGACACGGAGCCGAGCCGAGGGATGCGGGCTCTGCTACTGTGGCCTTCGTTGGAGCTCCCTGTGGGGCCACGAAGCGTGTGAGGGGTGCACCAAAATGGAGCCGCCTGGCATGCGGAAATGCCCACTGGAGCCTTCAAGGTGGAGCTGCTTACGGGACAACGAAGCACATGAGGGGTGTGCTGCAACGGAGCCGCTCAGCATGCGACATGTCCACTGGGGCCTTCGGTGGAGCTCCCTATGGGGCCACGAGGATTGTGGTCAGTGTGCCGAAATGTGGCATCGCCGCCATGCGGACATCGCCTCAGGGGGATTCGGTGGATCTTTTTATGGGGCCACGACGCGTGTGTACATGCAGAGAGCCGAGGCAAGGAGGGGAGGATAATACGGAGGAGGCGAGGTGAGTAAGCGCTGAGCGCTGCGGATTCAAAGCGAAGGCCCAAGACTAAGGATGGGGACAACCGATCTTAATGATCTTTCTGCGACGCTTAGATTTGAAGGTCGGGGTCAACAACTTAGACCCAGACCATCAACTTTTCAAACAGAAATCAAACCAGAATTTTGTTTCTCGTCGTTTGCGGCGTCAAGGCCCTGGGATCATGAAACCATCGGGCACGAAACAAAAGTCCCCAGTAGCGCCGTATTGAAACAAATCACGACATCGGGGAATGAGGCCAACATCGCGCAACTGCCGCTCGGAAAAGTCCCCCAGGGAAGCAACTGGCTTGCACGACCCGGGGAGACGGCCACCACTCACCTGCGAGACTCGAGCCAACTTTAGCAGGAACAAACGGGAACCTCTGCGCTGCCGCGAAGCGTTATCCTTGCGCACCCTTGCTTTGTTTCGGTGATATCTTGGAAATTAGCTGGAGAGGAGGCAGACCTAGCCTGGGCTGATTCCCCCAGAAGTCTGTGTCAAAAAGACTTCCGTATGGCGAATGCTTGTCGAACGCTTCGTCAATCCGCGTGCTGATTATGATATAACGTGCCTTGCTGTGTGAGGAGCGCTGGTTGGTTGGCTAACGGGCCGACGATAATGACGGTCCGACTGACTGACTGATTGAGTGACTGACGACGGCCGGGATGACTGAGACTGACCGACTAAACTGCCCGATTCACTGACCGACTAACGGAGTCGTATTTCGCCCATTGTCTATCATACTGACCGAGAGACTGAACTGATTGGACTGGCAGGGCTGCGTGGACTGGCTTAGGTGCCAAGACTGTTTGCCCGACTGGCCGACTTACTGACAGAAGGGAAGAAGCTGAAACCAGCTGGCTGACGCGCGAGGCAAGTGAGATCCGAACTTACGCCAGCCGCGTCAGCCAGGGTGAGGGCAGGAGCAGTAGCAAAGGCAACAGAGGGAGAAGGAACATACTCGGATGGCGGGCGGAGCCGGAGTGTGTGTGTGTGTGTGCGTGTGTGTGTGTGTGTGTGTGTGTGTGTGTGTGTG
>CAUYUJ010014930.1:317745-337745 GCA_963575745.1 Prorocentrum cordatum
GCCCAAGAGGCCGCCCAGAAGCCCGAGAGCGCTCCAAGAGGACCTCCAAGAGGGTCCCAAGATGCAACAAACATTTGTTCCTTGTGTTCTTCGATGTGTTTCGCGTTCTCGCCTTTTCTGGCTTCCGACGCTCCAAGATCGCCCCATAAGCCCTCAAGACCGCCCCAATACGGCCCAAGAGGCCCCAAAGATGGCCCCAATACGGGCCAAGAGGGCCCCAAATCGGCCCAAGAGGCGCCCCAGACGGCCCAAGAGAGCCCCAAGACTGCCCCAAAAGGGAGAACACGAACCGACAATTCGAGCCTTCCGCCCCAAGAAGCCCCCAGGAGGCCCCAAGAGACCTCCAAGAGGCCCCAAGAGGCGCCCAAGAGGCCCCCAAACGGCCCATCAGGAAGCCTCGAAATTGCCTCCAAGAGGATCCCAAGAGGCCTCCCACGATGTCCCAACGAACATCCAAGAGGCCTCTGACCCACAACCCAAGCACGGTGGCGGGACGGGCCGAAAGCCACTAGACCTGGCCCGGCACAGAAACGGAAAGAAGGCTTCAGACACAGAAACCGAAATTACTCACACCACCGTTCGTACCGGGAGCCTTGACGTTGAGAGCTTGTTACGTCACCCCTCGCTCTTGGGAGCCTTGGTGTGCAGAGATTGTTGCGTTGCCGCCCGTTCCTGAGCCTTGGCTGGGCTTTGGTGTCAGGAAATTGTTACGTCACCGCTCTTTGCAGGGAGCCTTGGTCTTATCAGCTTGTTTACGTCACCGTTCGCTCTTGGGAGCCTTGGTGTGAAGAGCTTTATGCGCCGATCGCTCTTTATTTGGCGTCTCTGGGCCTTCTTGGGAATCCTAGTGGGGCCCTTTTGGAGCCCTTTTGGGGGCCTCTTGGGGGCCTCTGGGGGCTTCTTGGGGGGTTCTTGGGGCCTCCTGGGGGCTAAAGGCTAGACTTTTCGGTTCGTGGTCCCCCTCTTGGGGCCGTCTTGGGGCCCTCTTGGGCCGTCTTGGGCGCCTCTGGGGCCGTCTTGGGGCCCTCTTGGGCCGTTTTGGGGGCCTCTTGGGAGCCTCTTGGGCCGTCTTGGGGCGGTCTTGGGTGCATCTTGGGCCGTCTTCAACGCCGTGGAAGCCGAAAAGCCGTGTATGCTAAACATGTATGTTTTCCGAAACGAATTCCATGATTTTGGCCTCTTGGTGGCCTCTTGGGAATGTCTCTGGGAGGCCTCTTGGGGCTTCTTGGGGGGCTCTTGGTCCTCTTGGGAGCGTCTTGGGGCGAGCGGCTAGACTTTTCAATTCGTGGTCCCCCTCTTGGGGCCGTCTTGGGGCCCTCTTGGGCCGTCTTGGGCGCCTCTTGGGCCGTCTTGGGGCCCTCTTGGGCTGTTTTGGGGGCCTCTTGGGAGCCTCTTGGGCCGTCTTGGGGCGATCTTGGGGGCCTCTTGGGCAGTCGTCAACGCCGTGAAAGCCGAAAAGCCGTATATACTAAAATTGTACGTTTTCCTATGGGGCAATTAATTATTTTGGCCTCTTGGGGGCCTCTTGGGCGCCTCTCGGGGCGTCTCGGAAGCCTCTTGGGCCGATCTTTGGAGCCTCTTGGGCCGTCTAGGGCCCTTCTGGGACGGAAAAGGGGAGAACCCGAAAAACATACAAAAGTACGAGGGAAAACTCGAAAATGGCCATTAACACTCATTCCCTCTTCCTCCCCCCCCTCTGCACTCCCCCTTGAAGCTTCGCCCAAAACACAACGTCATCACTCGTACCTTGCTCTTTCCGTTACCTGGGCCGGCACGGAAACGGAAAGAACGCTTCAGAAACAGAAACCGAAATTACTTACACCACCGTTCGTACTGGGAGCCTTGGCGTTGAGAGCTTGTGACGTCACCCCTCGCTCTTGGGAGCCTTGCTGTTCAGAGATTGTTGCGTTGCCGCCCGTTCCTGAGCCTTGGCTGGGCCGTGGTGTCAGGAACTACCGCTCTCTGCTGGGAGCCTTGATCCCATCAGCTTGTTTACGTCACCGTTCACCCTTGGGAGCCTTGGTGTGAAGAGCTTTTTGCGTTACCGATCGCTCTTTAGTTGGCGTCTCTGGGCCTTCTTGGGAGTCCAATTGGGGCCCTTTTGGAGCCCTTTTGGGGGCCTCTTGGGGGCCTCTTGGGGGCCTCTTGGGGCTTCTTGGGGGGCTCTTGGGGCCTCCTGGGGGCGTCTTGGGGCCAAAGGCTAGATTTTTCGGTTCGTGGTCCCCCTCTTGGGGCCGTGTTGGGGCCCTCTTGGGCCGTCTTGGGCCTCTGGGGCCGTCTTGGGGCCCTCTTGGGTTGTTTTGGGGGCTTTTTGGGGGCCTCTTGTCTTGGGCCGGTCTTGGGGGCCTCGTGGACCGTCGTCAACGCCGTGGAATCCGAAAAGCCGTGTATGCTAAAAATGTACGCTTTCCGATCGAAAATCAATGATTTTGGCCTCCGGGGGGCCTCTTGGGACGCCTCTTGGGGGCCTCTTGGGGCTTCTTGGGGCCTCCTGGGGGCGTCTTGGGGCGAAAAGCTAAACTTTTCGGTTCGTGGTCACCCTCTTGGGGCCGTCTTCGGGCCCTCTTGGGCCGTCTTGGGCGCCTCTGGGGCCGTCTGTGGTCCCTCTTGGGCCGTTTCGAGGGCCTCTTGGGAGCCTCTTGGGCCGTCTTGGGGCGGTCTTGGGTGCCTCTTGGGCCGTCGTCAACGCCGTGAAAACCGAAAAGCCGTATATGCTAAACATGAACGTTTTCCTCCGGAAAATCAATGATTTCGGCCTCTTGGGGCCCTTTTGGGCCGCCCCTTGGGCGCCTCTTGGGGGCCTTTCGGGCCGTCTTGGGCGGTCTTGGGCTCTCTTGGAGCGCTCTTGGGCCGTCTTGAGGGGGAACCCGAAAAACATAGAAAAACCCGAGGACAACCCGAAAACGGCCATTACCAACCCTGCGTCTGGCCTTCCCCCCTCCCCTGGAACCCCTCCCTTAAGGGCTTCGCCCCACACTTGAACGTCATCACTCGTACCTCGCTCTTTCCGCTACCTGCTTGGCATGGTCGCTGGCTTAGTACCTTGGAGCCCTGTTGGTGTGAAGGCTTGTACAACGTACAAACATCAAGCAACCGACCGCGAAAATCAATAAATATTGCATTTCTGGGACTTCCCAAGTGTTCTTTTGGGGTTCTTTTGGGCCGTCTTGGGGCCCCTTTGGGCCGCCCCTGGACCCTATTGGGCCGTCTTGACAGGCTTGGGCCGTCTTGGGACCCTCCGGGGGCCCTCCTCGGTCCCTTTGGGGACCTCCTGGCGCCCTCTTGGGGCTCTCTTGGGGCTCTCTTGGGCCGTCTTGACGCCCACTTGGGCCGTCTTGGGGACCCTCTGGGGCCGTCTTGGGGCGGTCTTGTGAGCCTCCTGGGCCGTTCTGGACGCTGTGAAGACCAAAGAGGCGAATCTGCTAAACATGCACGTTTTCCGTAAGGAATGCCTTTTGGTGATCCCCTTTGGGGGCCTCTTGGGGCGTTTTGGGGGCCTCTTGGGTTGTCTTGGAGCCATATTGGGCCCTCTTGGAGCGCTCTTGGGCCGTCTTCGGGCCCTCTTCGACGTCTCCGAATCCGCCTGCATTAATCCCCAGTGCCAGCTCTGAGACTAAGAGTGGTGGACGCGCCCACCTTGCCAAACCTCCTCCTTGTCCCGCCTCCCCGTCCCTCGTCCTTCCTCCTCCTCCTCCTCTTCCTCCTCTTCCTCCTCTTCCTCCTCCTCCTCCTCCTCATCATCATCATCATCATTCCCCATTCGCCCCGTGGGTGGGCCGGGTGCCGTATCCTGCGCTCGGCTTTTCTTACCTCGAGGGCACACTGTCAAGGCTGCCCATCGCGGCAGGCAAGTAGGGGTGAAACCGGCTGAATTTTTTGGCACCAGCCGCATGGCACTTTGCTTTGCTGCATGAAACATATCTGCGCCCGTTGCACTGGAAATTGGGACCAGGCGCGGGGAGTGTGCATTTGGTTGAGAGGCGGGACCCTGAGGTCCGTAAATCCCATGGGGCCTTGTGTCCACTCACCCTGGGGAACAAACACAGTTGCACATGTCGCTTGATTCGGCAGGGTTGGCTGTGGTTGCCCGGCCGAGGAAATTTGTAATAATGGGGAAGGCTCAGGGGCCAAACCACCCTACGCACCACGCCGTCTCGGGTGGGCTGGTCACGGGCGACGCGGTCTCACTCCTGTTCCTTGTCTGCGTCTTGGGAAAAAGACTTCGTCTTAGCAGTGCCTCTTCATCCCCCATCCTCCTCCGATCTCCTCCCTCCACCGACTCCTCCTCCCTCCTACTCCTCCTCCTCCTCTGCCTCGTCACTCGTCTTAGTTCTTTCTCCTTCCTCTTCCTCCTCCTCCTCCTCCTCCTTTTCGCCTCCTTCTTCTCCTCTTTCGCCTCTCCTCCTCTTCCTCCTCCCCTCCTCCTCTTCCTCCTCCTCCTCCTCCTCCTCCTCCTCCTCCTCCTCCCTTCTTCTCCTCCTCCTGCTCCTGCTCCTGCTCTTGCTCCTGCTCCTGCTGCTGCTCCTCCTCCTCCTCCTCCTCCTCCTCCATCCTCCTGTTGCTCCTCCTCCTCCTCCTCCTGCTCCTGCTCCCGCTCCTGCTCCTGCTCCTGCTCCTGCTCCTGCTGCTCCTCCTCCTCCTCCTCCTCCTCCTCCTACGTCCTCCGTGCAAGCGCCCCTGGCGTTTTTTTCCACGCGGTGCTGAAATCAGCACCTCGCTGGAGACATCCTCACAATCTGCTTTGAACGCAAGCAAATCCAAAACGCCGAACAGGCAAACCGCCTGGGACAGCCCCACAATCTGGGCGCGAACCGGCGAGTGAGATACCCCCTGGAGGCCCCCCCCATTAGCCCATTAGGGTGCTGGCACCAGCGCCTCACCTGAGACATCTTCACAACCTGCTGGACAACCAAACAAGTCAACTGCCTGGTACATCGAGCTCCTTGGGTTTCCTGGGAGCTCCTGGGAGCTCCCTGGCGCTTCCTACTGGTAAATCATCCGAGGGCTCTCTGGAGCTTCCTGGCGCGCCCTGGAGCTTCCTGGGAGCTCGCTGGGGCTCCCTGGAAGATCCCGGGGGCTTCCTGGGAGTTCCTGGGAGCTCCCTGGTGCTCCCTGGGGCTTCCTGGGGCCCCCCTGGCGCTTCCCGAGACGTCCTGGAGCTTCCTAGGAGCTCCTGGGGGCTCGCTGGGGCTGCCCCCCTTGGGGTGCTGAAGCCAGCGCCTCGCCCGAGTCATCCTCACAACCTGCTCTGAAAGCAGAGGAGTCTGGGGGGCCCAAACAGGCAAACCGCCTGAGCCATCCCCACACTCTGGGCGCGAACGGGGGCGTGCAAACAACCCTGGCGGCTCCCCCCTTGGGGTGCTGGAACCAGCGCCTCGCCTGAGATATCCTCACACTCTGCGGGTCTGAGTGCGAATGAGTCTGAGTGAGAGTGGGTCTGTATGTGAGTGAGTCTGAGTACGAGTGGGTCACAATGGGATCGAGTCTATGTGATTGATTCTGAGTGACAGTGAGTCTGCGTATGAGTATATATATATGGGTATTAGTGAATCTGAGTGTAAGTTCGAGTCTGATTGAGTCTCATTGTGAGTGAACTGCGTGTCATGCAAACGTAACGGAGAGGAGAGAAAGAAGGGAGGAGAGGAGAACGCGGAGGCGTCACAGTAATAACAAAAAGACTACCTTGGGACATGGATAATCATACTACTAAGCAGAAGAACAATACTAATAAGAAGAAGGAGAGAGAGGAGGAGACGACGTGGACAACGACCAGTCTGACTTGCGCCCAGATGCTGCCCCGCGAAGCCCGCCGGCGGCGCTGGAGGCTTCAGGCCGGGCATCCAAGGCGTTATCGCGCTGGCCTCCGCCGTCGGGCGGGGGAGGGAGAGGCAGAGGGGAAGAGACGAGGGGGGAAAGAGGACCTGCTGGTGCTGGTGCTGGTGCTGGTGCTGCTCTTCTGCTGCTGCTGCTGCTGCTGCTGCTGCTGCTGCTCCTCCTACTTCTCCTCCTCCTCCTCCTCCTCCTCCTCCTCCTCCTCACTCTCCTGCTTGCTCTCGTGCTACTGATCCTGCTGCTGCTCCTCCTCCTGAGGAGGAGGCGGAGTCGGAGGAGGAGTACGAGTGGGATGACAGAAGCTGAGGAGGGAGAGAGCGTAGAGAGCTAGGACGAAGCGGAAGAGGGGGAGGAAGGATGAGCTCGTTCTCGGGGCGAGGCGGGGCAGGCGGCAACGCGCGGCCCAGGTGATGCAACACATATCTCGCCTCCGGAGGGCCAACTCGGCTCGTGCGGGCGGCGGCTGCGCACGCGAGGTCAGAGTCAGCCGCCTCCTCGCAGGGGAGCAGGAGGACCAACCACAACCTACCTATGGTGTGTCGGGTTCAAGCACCTGGTCCTCCTTTTGCTCCTCCCCCCCCCCTTTCCAGAATGCTACCGCTCGTCGGCCCACGAACCGGCACAACCGCGCGTGGGCGCAGCGCGCTCGCGCGCGTGCGCCGTGCGTCAGCGCGGTGGAGCAGGGATCGCCGTTGAGCGTTGCGCGAGCGAGCAGCAGCAGCAGCAGCAGCAGCAGCAGCAGCAGCAGCAGCAGCAGCAGCAGCAGCAGCAGCAGCAGCAGCAGCAGCAGCAGCAGCAGCAAGGGTACGCGGCCGCATGCGCTCAAGCGTGGGATAGATCGCCGGGGAAATGAAGCGACGGAGGAAGATGATGAGTGGGAGGCGGCGGGAGGGGGTGGCCTTCTCCCCCTTCCTCCTCCTCCTCCTCCTGCTCCTCCTCCTGCTCCTTCTCCTCCTCCTCCTCCTCCTCCTCCATCCTTCTTCTTCACCTCCTCCTCTTCTTCCTCCTCCTCCTCTTCATCGTTTTTTGTGCCGATGAGGGGGAGGATGTAGATTGCGAGATCGCGAGTATGACCAGCAGAGTGACGACGATGAGAAACGGTAGTGACTATTGGACGAGAGTCAAGGCGGTGAAATGGCAGCGATGAGAAGGATGACAACGAAAGTGGGAGGGCTTGTGATGGGGGGGAGTATCACAAGGTCAGAGTCGTGTGAGCATGGCGAGATGGCCCGTCATGATGAGGGTGTCGGGATGAGGGTCGACGCGGCCGAGTCAGAGAGAACAGAGGACCCTACTCAGGACGTGGGAGCGACCCTCCACGTCGGCGGCCTTCGGCGAGGCAGTCGCGGGAACACCACCGCGCCTGCTGGGCCCCCGCACGTGGCCGAGCGTCGGCGCAGCCTTCCTCCGACACGCATCTTCTTCGTCGGCGGCGACGCAGAGCTGGCTGCACCAGCGCTGGAGCCCGGCCCGGGGGCACCGAGCAGCGAGCTGGCCAGCGTGGCAGGAGCGGGGCGAGGCCTCCTCCGAAACAAGCAGCCGGCCCCGGCAGGGCCGGAGACGAGGGAGTCCGCGCGACTCAGCAGCGGGTGCTTGAGAGATCAAAGGTGTCCCCCGAGAGGACCAGGCAGTGGCCAGGGGGAAGCACCACCGAGGGGGTCGCCGCCCCTCCAGGCCACGGACCCCCTCGACGCCCCATGACTCCCGGGGGCGCCAGAAGACGTGCAGAAGCTCCTGGATCCTGGGGGGCAACGGTGGGGGGGGGGGACTGGCGTATGGGGGGGCACATCGACCTGGAAGTGGCGATGCATCCCCGATGGTTCGGCGACAGTGCCCCGATCGCGATTCCGCACGTTCCTGGGCAGGCCGGGGCTATGGGGCCCATGTCGGCGATCGATGGGTGATGGGGGGTCGCTGCATCCCCCCCTGTGCTTATCCTAGGGGATAGAAACAATTACATAAACAAGCAAACTCGGAGGTCCGCGCGGATTTCTCGGATCGGCGCTGGGCCCCCCTCCCCGGCGCGCGGAGCGCGCCGGCGGCGGCGCTGGAAGCGTCGCCAGGGGGTCCGGCGCGGATCCGAGACCTCCGGCGCCGCCCCTGGCGCGCTCCGCGCGCCAGGGAGGGGGACTCAGCGCCGATCCGAGAAATCCGCGCAGATCTCCGAGTTGTTATGCTTCTGTCATTCTTCGCTTCCCTATATCCCCCCTGTGCCGACACCCCACTAGCGCTGCCCCCAATGGCTTCTGGGCCATAACTCGGCTCTCGGGCGGCCGTTCGGGACGATCCAGGCAACCCTGGAACGCTCTTGGCGAGGCGCAGCTGCTGGAGAGCATCCCGAGGCCAGAGAATCGCCAGGAACCGACGAAACCTTCCGAAAACCTATCGTTGCCCCTTTGCCTATCCCCCTGTGCCTATCCCCCCCTGTCGTTGCCTGTCCCCCCCTCTGTCCTTGCCCCTGAGATCCTCGAGGCTCCCTCCAAATCGGTCCTCGACCTCTCGGAGGAGGTGGTGACCCCCCTCGGCGCTGCCCGCGCGAGGGCCCTCTGGGGCCCCTCCCCGGGGCCTTTTTTTTAGGGCTCCAGTCTACTCTCAAGTCGGGCATGTCCCTCTACAGGAGGAATAGTCAAACATAGGCGAAACATAATCAGGGGGCGATTTTTCGGCCATAGTCAGGGGGCGATGTTTCGGCTATAAAAACAAAAAAACATTTTTCTGACACAAAACCCGCCTGCAGGAGGACATGCCCGACCTAAGCCTCATCCCGCGCGCTTCCCCAGGCGCACGGCCTGTCCTGGCATCCCGACGACGACGACGGAGGCGGGCCGACGCTTTGGCCAGCGCCCAGCGTGGCCCACGGCAAGTTCGTGTCGAGTCGACCCCAGCGTTGGTTTCGGACACCGCGTGGATCTCGGGAGCGGCCAAGAGGGGGGTGTCCAAAAGGGGGTGGTGCAAATCATGACCGGCGGCATGTGCGCGGCCCAGCGGGGGGGCCAGGGACGTAATGAAATAAGAAGAGGCGCCATGAAATCTGGGAAAAAATCATGGCCCACGCCATGATATCCACCCCCCTAGTCATCACCCCCCTCTTTTCCGCCCCCGAGGATCGTGCGATCTTTGGTCTTGCACGATCGGTGGCTTTTCGATCGCCAAATCGTTCCATGTTGGCAGATTCTGGGCCACTGGCGGCGCTCGACCTTGAACGCCGCCTGCGGGGTCGTCGACGCGCCGACGCGACGCGAACCTGCCGCGATCAGGTCGGGTGAGTGGCCAGCCGCCTGTTCTCGCCCTCGTGAACTTGACCTCCATAGCTACCCCGTTCGCGCGCTGCACAGCGGGCTGAGGGGCAACGATAAAGGCGGGGACTGGCATAGGGGGGATGCACCGACCGGGCATCGGCGACACATCGCCGATATAGACCGGCGATGTGCCTTTGTTGATAGTGAGCCTGCACCTTCCTGGGCAGGTTGGGCCTATCGGGCCTCTATCGGCGATCTATGCCCTCCTCCTCCTCCTCCTCCTCCTGCTCCTCCTGCTCCTCGTGCTCCTCCTCCTCCTCCTCCTCCTCCTCCTCCTCCTCCTCCTCTCTTGCCTATCCCCCCCCCTTGCCTATCCCCCCCTGTCGTTGCCCCTGACGGGCCCCGGTGGAATGTGATGACCGGCGCGCGGAGCGCGCCGGGGCCAGCGCCGGAGGCGGCGACGACCTCCGCGCTCTGGCCCTCCAGGGCTTCCGACAGCCTCGGACGGCCCACGAGGCCTCCGAGAGGGCCCCCAGTGGGCCCCCCAGGGCCCAGGTGCGGCCCTCGATGGCCTCCGAGGCAGCCGTGGCCCAGCACCGGCCCGAGAACTCCGAGCGGGCCTCCGGAGGCTAGTGCTTCATGCAAGTTTTGTCCTTCGGCATCAGGTCGGGCGTGTCCTCCTGCAGGCGAATTTTGGAAGAAACATGACGAATAGTCAGCAAAATGAGCAGACATAGCCAAGATAGTTGAAACATCGTCCCCTGGTTATTTTCTGACTGTTTGGGAACCTTCCTCATGTAGAGGGACACGCACGACTTAAGACTGGCAGCGCAGCGAGCGGCCCATGCGGTCGGATGCCACGACTCTCTCTCTCTCTCTCTCTCTCGGAGGAGGAGGAGGCGGAGGAGGAGGAGGAGGAGGAGGAGGAGGAGGAGGAGGAGGTGGGAGCAGGAGGAGGAGGAGGAGGAGGAGGAGGAGGAGGAGGAGGATGATGATGATGAGGAGGAGGAGGAGGAGGAGGAGGAGGAGGAGGAGGAGGGAGCAGGAGGAGGAGGAGAAGGAGGAGGAGGAGGAGGAGAAGCAGGAGCAGGAGGAGGAGCAGGAGGAGGAGGAGAATGAGGAGGCGAAGCAGGCTATTTCCTCGAGGCTATTTCTGCCAGCAGGGCCCGGAGGCCCGTCCACGCCCCGCCGCGCGCGCCGCCGCCCCTCTGGGCCTCCGGGCCGACGCAGCAGGGGCGCGGGCCTTGGCGCGGACGCCTCAGCCCTCACCCTTCCCCTCCCTCCCGCGCGGCCGCTGCAGTGCCGGCTGCCCCCGCCCTCACGCCCAGTACCCAAGCACGCGAGGCGAGCCCCACCAGGCGGACCCGCGGCGCGAGTGCGGCGGTGTCCTCCACGTCGCCGAGCGCCCACCGTGCCACGTCACTGGTTGAGCACGCCACGCGCAGGGGGGCCACCGCAGGGCAAGCCGACAGCAAGTGCCCGAGGCACTCCACCAGAGTGCACCCCTCCGGTGCAGGGGCGGCGCACAGCGGGCACGCCAGGGGAACGGCGGCGACCCCCTCGGCCAGCCACGCTTCCACTGGCATGCGGCCCGACGCCCGCGCGAGTGCCCAGGCCTGGTAGAAGCGCCACATCGTACGCCCCCACGGCGCCCATCGTACGCCAGCGGAGAGCGGCCCACGTACTGGAATCAGCTCCCGGTATGGCAAGAGACCACTAGTACCCACCGCGCCCAGCTGCAAGACGAACCACGCCTGCTCGTACGCCAGGACTGCCGGCAGCACCACAGTGCGCTTCCAGTGCTTGACGGCCCGTTTGCGGGCCTCGGGGTCCGCGCGAGCCTCCTCGGACAGCGCGCCGGCCGGAAAGTCAACGGTAATGCCCAATGCACGGGACACCTCGGCGGCGTGGTCCAGCCAAGTAGCACCCGTCGTGGCCCGCGTGCCCGCCACCACCTGGGCCACGGGACTCCCATGTGGCAGCGCAAGCAGCCGCGCCCGACCGAGGGCGATCCGCTGCATCAGGGTCGTCCCCCACCGCGTCAGCATCCGCGTCTCCGCCAGCGCGCGAACATGCCCACCTGTGCCTCGGGAAACCCCTGGCCCCCCACCGAGCAGCATCTTGGCGACCTCGTGCTGCGTATGGTTCACCCGCGTCACCGCGGCCTGCCATCCCGACGCGAAGCTGGCCAGCAACTCCGCGCCGTAGAACGCCTTGGCCACGACTCGCGCTGGAAGTTGTGCCACCTGGTAGGGTAGGCCGAAACCTCGCTGCGCGAGGGCGGCCGCGAGCTTGCGCGCTCCGTCGCGTAGCCGCGAGCACACGCGCCCGAGCAGGGCGTGGAACCCGAGGTCCTGCTCCACGGGGACGCCCAACATGTCGAGGACTTGGGTAACCTCCGGCGGCACCCCGCACACCGTGCCGAAGTTGTCCGACTCAGGCCCACCCCCCACGGCCAGCACCATGGGGCGTTTGCGGCCGCCTTGGAAGCGGTGGCGCCACGTCAAACAGAACTCCGTCAGTGCCCGGTTTACGGCGGCCAGCCCCGCGGCCGACGACTGGAACACGAACGAGTCGTCCACGAACTGGAGGATCAGGAGCGCGTGAGCGGCCACGGCATCGAGGAAGGCGCACCTGTCCGCGACGGTACCTAGCGCCTGGAGGTGCTGGTGCCAGTCCGGCACCCCAGGCCGCACCGATACCAACAACTCCTCTGCACGGACAGCCCCCCAAGCTATTTCCGTGCCAGGCGCAAGAGTTGCGGCCTGATGGCATTCGTGGAACGCGCGCGCCGCCGCCGCCGGCGGGGCGACACCAACGCCCGAGGCCACGGCGGAGCAAGCATCCAACAATGCCCGCACCAGTGCGCCAAACATGTGCACCCCCGCCCGGCGGCCTTGCCCGACGCCGAACTCGGTAAGGACAGCCGCCGCCCCTGCAATCCCGCCGATGCGGACCCGGATCGTTTCGGATCCCAGGGCTGCGTCAGCAACCAGCCAAAGGTGCCCCCCCAAACCGGCGCGTCGCAAGTGAACTCGTACAGCATCCCGCCAGGCGAGGTCGTAGCCGTGTTCCAGGTCGGCCTCGGAAGGGCGCCAGAACTGACCATGGAGGGACCTGCGAACGTGGCCGAAACACGGGGGACAAAACGTGCCCCCCACGAGAGACAACCAAGGGCAGCCCCGGAACGCTCTCGGCGAGGCGGGCCGTGGCCCCGAACACGGAGGAGCCGCGTTCGCAGTGAAACCCGACGAACAACCCCCCCGACAGCTGCACTTCGCCGTGGTTGCCAGCTGAAGCCCTGGCGCGGGGCTGGGTGGGCTTCGCCACGGCGCATCCTGGGGCTCACGACGTCTGACGACTCCTGAGGCGGGGTCCCTGAAAGAAAAGGGAACCCGGAAAAGGGAGAGGCAGGGAGGCGGGGGGAGGAGGAGAAAGGGGGCGGCGACGAGGAGGAGGAGGAGGAGGAGGGGGAGGAGGAGGGGAGGACGAGGAGGAGGAAGGGGGGGGTGGGGCGCACTCTTTTTGAGGACCGCGGCGCGCACCCGCCCATTCGACCCTGGCGGGCCGTCGTGGCGCCTGGCGGCTCCCAGCTGCCGTGTAAAGGATAAATGCTAATAGGAGTCTTCGAATTCACGCCTCACCCGCAGTCCCACGCCCAGGTGGCCAACCGCCACTCGAAGCGCCCATCCGGTCGGCGGCGCGGCGCCCTACCACGCGGCGCCCGGTGCCGCGGCGGCCTGCAGGTATTGCATGACTGACGTCGGGGCCACGTTCTGCTGGCCGGCGGTCACGCCCGCCACCGGGCCGAAGGCCCCCACCCACTGGACGAGGAAGTCCAAGAAGTTTTGCTTGACCCCCACTGCCACCACGGTACGCGAGGCTGTATTGTACTGGATCGACACCGCCGAGGGCCTGCCGTAAGACGGGCGCGCGGGCACCCGGAGGCGGTGCACGTTCGTGCGAGCGTCACCGCCCTTCTCCGCCCACCAGGACGTCGTGCCTGGGGGCTTCTTCCACACCCGGTTCTCCGCCTCCACCAAGACCTGCACTGGGATCTGCGGCCCCGCTGCCCCATGAAATGCTTGAATGCGCCGCGCCACGTCCATGGGGTCCGCCCCAGGCCGCTCGAACGACACGTGAAGCTGCGGAGCGCCACCTGATCCCCCCCCCCCCTGGCACTGTGCAGGAGGTCAGGCGCCGCCGGAAGTCCTCCACCGCGGTGGTCAAGGCGGCCGCGTCCTTCGTGTTGAATTGGGGTGTCGGCGCTGCCGCCCCTGGACCCGCTGGCGGTGGCCCTGCGGGCTGGGCACCCGCCTGGGCCCTCGCCGTCGCCTGTTTGACTACCTTGAGGACCTCCTCCACCGCCGCCGCCGGTGACATGCCTACGTGGTCAATCGTGTCGGCCACATTGCGGAGGCCGGACACCAGGTTCGCCACCACGTCCTCCTCCTCCTCGGCTTTCGTCGCTGCCTGCACCTGCGCCCAGCCGCGGCCGCACGCCCCGCATGCCGCGAGGTCTAGACCGCAAGCGCACCGGAAGGCACCGGGCGCTGCGGCCATCGCCGTCCCCGGCCCGCCCGCGGCCCCAGGGGGGCTTTTCCCTGGCCCGCCCGGCCAAGCCACCGCTGCCGCGGCCGGCGGGTCCTGCACGGCCCCGCGCGGCCCCTCCCACGATGCAGGAGGCATAGCCCGTGCGTCCATGCTACCCGCGTCCTTCGCTGGGTTGGGCG
This sequence comes from Prorocentrum cordatum, assembly GCA_963575745.1. Classification (NCBI taxonomy): domain Eukaryota; class Dinophyceae; order Prorocentrales; family Prorocentraceae; genus Prorocentrum; species Prorocentrum cordatum. Next base: position 331,550 of record CAUYUJ010014930.1, read on the forward strand.
GCACGCCCGCGGCGTGCGGCTGGGGCTGCGGTGGCACGAGCGGTACGGTTGGGCCCGCGGGCACACTGGCGTACGGTACCCCCCCCGGAACTGGAGCGGCTGGCGCGGGCGCTTTCGGCGGCCCGCTGAACGGCGGCGGTGCGCCAGCGGGGAAAGCAAGGGCGAGTGCCAAGGCCATCTCCCTCGCGCCCTTCTCCGCAATCGCTGCCGCCGCGTCGCGTGGCGGCGGCACGAACGGTGCACCGCCAACGCTGACGTCGCGTGGCGGGGCGAGCCCCTGCAAGGGGTCTGGCGAGTGGAGCGGCTGCGGGCGTAGCTGCGGCGGCGCGCCCAAGACCATGCCATTCTCGTCCTTCGTCGGGTGGGGCGTCACGCCCGCAGCGAGCGGCTGGGGCTGCGGCACGAACGGTACGGTTGGGCCCACGGGCACCCCGGCGTTCGGTACCCCCCCAGGAGCAGCAGGCGAAGGCGCTTTCGGAGGCCCGCTGAGAGGCGGCGGTGGGTGCATGGCCGCGGGCGCCACCGACAACCCCGCCCGGGCGAGCCACATACCAACCTCCCACGGGAGCACACCGTGGTTGGGCGGCAGGCCTGCGGCCGCCGGGCGCTCGAACGGGGACACCTCCGTGCGGGGTGCCGTCGGCGGCGCCGACTTCGCCCGCGTGCTGATGCCCCAGTTGTTGTCGCGCTGGTAGATCGTGCTGGCGCGGTGCACGCCGCCCGCCGCCCGTGGCGGGGAGCGAGGAGTCCGATCCCGAGACCGGGAGCGCTCGCCACGGCGGGCGCGCCTGCCCCCGCGCGGCCCTGGCTGTCGCGGGATGGATTGGCTGCGGCTGCGGCTCGCCATCAGCGGGAGGTTCCTTAGGCCAAGATCCCCTTCACTCCCAAAGAATCCTGAGCCTTAACGGCGAAGGTGCGGATGCAGCGCGGACCCAGAGGTCACGGCGATAGGGGTGACTGCGAGCAGCGGCTCTGACCCGGGGGTCTCGGCCTGGTGGGGGCGGGGGGAGGCGGCGCTGACCTGGAGGTCGGTCTCGGCCAGGCAAGGGGGGGGAAGCAGAGGCGGCTCTAACCCGGGGGTCTCGGCCTGGCGGGGGTGGAGAGGGCGGATGCGGCTCTGACCCGGAGGCTTCGGCCTGGCAAGGGGAGGGCGGAGGCGGCCCTGACCCGGAGGTCTCGGCCTGGCGAGGGGGGGGGGGCGGAGGCGGCTCTGACCCGGAAGTCTCGGCCTAGCAGAGGGTGGCGGAGGCGGCTCTGACCCGGCGGTCTCGGCCTGGCGAGGGGGGGGGAGGAGGAGGAGGAGGAGGAGGAGGAGGAGGAGGGGGAGGAGGAGGAGGAGGAGGAGGAGGAGCAGGAAGGGGAGGAGGAGGAGGAGGGGGAGGAGGAGGAAGGAGGGATGAGGAAGGGAATGGGTGGCTTTTGGTTCTCTTCTCTTTCGGCGCGCACCACTGTCATGCCTTGCCGCGCGAGACGGCGCCGCCTCGCGCGGCGCCGCGGTAAATCTACGTAACAAACACTACCCCAACGTGGTCTCCCCCTCTGCCTACACGGGGCGCAGAAGGACATTCTCGGGGGCGGCCAAGGGGGGGGGACGTCCAAGAGGGAGGGGTGCAAATCATGGCCGGCGGCGTGTGCGCGGCCGAAGGGGGGGCCAGGGACGTAATGAAATGAGAAGAGGCGCCATGAAATCTGGGGAACTATCATGGCCCCCCAGCCATCGCCCCTCTATTTGCCGCCCCCGATCTCGCAGGATGTGTTCGTATTGGAAGCGGACGTCCGAACCGAACGCACAGTACAGACCTAATACGGTGGAGGCTTCAGATAAGGATGCCTTCGACAAGGAACCCAGGGTCTCGAGACCGATGGGCGGCCAAGCGTTGGCCACCCACCTCGCCTTGAAACAATAAGGAATGCGAGAGGGTCTGGGCCCCAGGAAGACACTCCTTATCCAATGCCGCCGCCGTATCGCATGCTGTTTGCCGAGCGGCACGGCCGGAGAGCGCCCGCCGCGGAGGTCATACTGCAAGGCCTCTGAGCGTTCGCGTCGCCCACATGTGAAGCCGACGCGCACGTCGCAGAAGTGGACCCGCGTGGTGCCCACTCCACGTCTCTCTCTCGAGCTACACGTTGTTCATTTCTAGTCGTGCTCATTTCAATTTGTGCTCGTTTCTACTGGTTCGTGGCCCCCTAGCGCAGGAGGAGGAGGAGGAGGAAAAGGAGGAGGAGGAGAAGGAAGAGGAGGAGGAGGAGGAGGAGAAGGAGGAGGAGGAGGAGGAGGAGGAGGAGGGTACTGAGGGTACTGAGGGTCCTGACTATGCAGGAGGCGCGATACGAGTACGACGTGTTTGCACTCGTGATGAAGCAGAACGCGAAGGAGCTAGACCCACGTCACTTCGACCAGCACGAGAGGGCTAAGTTCGACGAGGCCGATGCCGCCGAGTGGCGGCAGTGGATCGCCAACGACACGGTCGAGCTGGTCACCGAGGAGGAGGAGAGGAGCATTCCGAAGGACAAAATCATCTCGGTGCCCATGCGTTCGGTTCGCACGAATCGGGGGCGAGGACCAGAGTTGGAGGCGAAGTCGCGTTTGATTATCCCTGGCCATCTAGGGTACTGAGGGTACTGACTATGCGGGCACCACGTGGCGCCCCTGGCCGCACGGCCACGAATTAATCCTCGTCGATTAATTCAGGCTCCTCAGGAGTTCTCTGACGGGACCTCTCCCACCGAACCAGCTCATCAGGCGAGGAGAACCCATGCAACTTGGCAGCGCTGATGGCGTCGAGGCAGGGAAGGCATAACAGTCCGCTCGCCTGCTTCACCTCCCCTGAGGCGCGGGGCCTCACGCTCCCCGCCGACGCCGGGGGCTCGACCCACCCTTCATTACCTACAGTATCGCTGCTTGGAGCAGCAGCAGCAGCAGCAGGGGCAGGCTCGAGAAGAGGCCCCCAAACAGCACGCATCTGAAGGGTCGGCCCATGAGCCGCCCCTGCACGAGCATTCCCTAGGGTGTACCCTGGGAACAGTCCTCGACGGAGCTTGGACCTCTGGGTCTTGAGTCCTGGATGGCCCGCTCCCTTACACTCTCCCTGCAGCCCCCGAGCGTTTGAATGCGCTGAGGCACCGCAGATCTTGCAAAATAAAATTGGCGACAGTTCCTGGCCTTGATCTGATGCGACGCTGGCCTGCACAACACTGTGCCCTCGTAAAAACCCAAGGAACACCTGTTGCAGCAACAAAGCCATCGTCGACACCATGGGGTTCTTCCGCACCAGCAAGGGAGGAGGAGGGACTCGGAGCAGAGGAAGGACCAGTCTCAACCCCCTCGGCCAAGGACCAGTCCCCAGACGGAGCCCGACCTTCCTCCAGACAGGCACGAATTAGATACTGGGGCAGGTCTCCTCCTAAAACGATGTCCCCTGTACCTGACAGCTCGACAGAATCTGGCTGCTCTAGCTCTCCGAACAATTCCTGACATCTACTCTGCCAGCGCACTATATCCGAGGCAATCCTTTCACACCCCGAGACGAAGTCAAGATGGTCTCGAGGCACATTCCAAAGTTTCGCTCCTGCCTTGGCCCACTTGTCGGCCATAGCGTTGCCCTTGATAAGCCACGCGTCATGATCAGACCTAGAGTCCTTCAAACTCCTGGAGCAGCTACCTTGTCAATATAAGCTTTCTTGCCTAGATCGGACCACCAGGTCCTCCACATGTGCGCACGTGCATTCGAACTGGCCAAAGCAACACTCGAATCTGTAGCACAACCAAAAGTACCTGCACAGTCGGTATGCGCAACTAAGGGATCATCTACAGACCACTCTGCAAACTGAGAGAGCATGTGGAAGGCCCAGTCCTCTCCGTCGCGCGCGGACTGCGAGGGCGCCTGGTGGAGCGGCACTGCGCCGTACGTGGCTACGACGAGCTCTCCTGCACGATTAACCTGAATCACGGCCCAACCTGCCCGACTCAGTCCCTGAAGATGACCGTGGAAAGCGGAACCGTCGACAAACACGTGGCCCGAGAACCTCCACCCAGGAAACACTCCAACAAACCGCACTTGGTACTCCTCAGGGACTTCCGTCACGGGGGGGCAAAAGGAATGCGAGGGGAAGAGACGACGGGCCATCATCTCAGCAGATTCCTCACCAAGACTTCGCACATGCATGGCTGCCTGCATTACATGTGTCGGGCATTCCTCGCGACGAGGAACAGCACTCCGAGGGCAATCGTAGAATCTATGATGAAGCGTGCCTCGCATGCCACAGTGTGCACAACAATCATTCACCGCCTTACCGTGCGCGTGCAGGCGCGCCTGGGGCAAATGTGACCCTCCTACTAGACTCCTGATGGCTGCTGCTCGGTGCGAACTCCAGCATTCCGGGTAGTCCTGATCGAGCAGCTTGCCGACAGGGCCCCAATGCAACGGGTGGACCCAGGGCGCCTTCAAACGTTTCAAAGCGTTACGTCAGACGCCTGGAGGGCCAGGGGCCGAATCAAATCCACGAAAAAGCCAAGCGAAACATCCAAGGTCCCGGAGTCCCCGAGACGAGGATGCCTCAGAATTTCTACAGCTGGCAACTGGCACCCAATCCTAGCGAGCGAAAGGGCAGCAGCCTGGGCTGGATCTACTACCTGAGCCCATGGCCGATCCTTAAAGAGGAGCGGCTGCGCTTCCTCAAGTCAAGCCCGAAGCGGGCCGATGCCTGGCATGCAGGGGTGGGCACTCAACGTCCAGTGCTTGACTACATCACAGACATGCACGATCCAGGGGTCCCTGGTGGACCCTCGCTGCGTCGACCTCAGACGGAGCGCAACAGGGATTCCTGAGGGGCCCTCCCTTCTGCACGCAACGAAGCAAGCCGCAAGGCGGCGAGCTTAGTGTCAGCTATGCCAGTGACCGACGCCCCCCACATCGCCGTCGCCGTAGGAGACCCCCTCATAATAGTGCTGACACTAGCTCCTGCCTGCCTGAGCGAAAAAACACGCTTTGATACCGATGACGCTTTGGCCAAACGTTTGTTCTGCTCTTGAACGCTCCTCGATGCGCCATCAGTGGCGTCCGTACCTAAGCACCTGCTGCTACGGAGCTTCTGCTCATGGCCTAGGCTCCCGCGCTCGTTTAGCTCCGAATCCAGCTCCGCTGAACTGGTCATGTAGCCCGTCTTATCCCAATTAACAACGAGCTGCCTTTGCTGAAGGGACTCGACTAATTCAGACATGGCTTGTGGAAGCTGATCTAGCACATTCTGCCTGCCTCCGATCGCCTGAAGCAGGAAGTCATCTACTAGGTTTTGAAACCTCACCATGGGATACTTAGCCTTGAGAGTGACAGTCGCTGTATGCACTAGAAGCTTAGCCAGCGCTAAGGCACAGCTGCAGCCTACTGCCACAGTACCGTTGGCTCGGACCTGGTCCGAGATGAAAGACTTGCACCTAGCTCTCCTGGACAATCTGTACCCTGCACAGAGACACTTAAGGAGCCTGGCTGGGAACCCCGTTGCAAGAGCCTCCCTTAAAATATCTTCATGGGACATGTGCTCGTAATACTGCGGCAATTCTAAAATCCCGCTAGCAGCCGAGAAGCCCTTGAGTCTGGCGAAACGCTGAATGATATTGTGCACATGCCCTGCTCTGTCGCAGGTCTGTCCAGGAACTCCCCAGATGGAGTCATTATTGGCAGACAATTCCCAATTCCTAGCAACAGGCTGCCTAAGCCTAGACCAAATGCGCCCCCAGATGGAAGCCAACGCAATGGGCCTCCCTCCCGTGGCTGGCGAGGGTTTGCCCAGGAAAAAGATCAGGAGCGTCCAGAGCTCAAGGTCCTCAGGATCCGACTCCCATTTCATCAGGATGTCCGGGAACGCCTGCTTGTACGAATCAGGCAGCCAAAGAACCTGCCTCGGGTGGAGGTGGTCCCACCCCAGCCCGCAGGCCCCCGAGTAGGAAGACAGCGCAGAGTTCAGCTGCGAGATGGTGACCCTAGGCAGCTCAACCCAAGGGTCCAGACCCCCAGAGGTCAGAAACCCCTGGTCGGACACAGCACCACAGGACGCCTCCGAAGGCCTCGCGGGAAGGGCCCCAGGACACCAGGATCTCGGATGGGATTCACCATCTCTCTTAGGAGTATTCCACAGCGGTTCCCACTGCTCTAGAAGCCTGTCCACCGCCTTTTGCCCCGAGACAGGCAGCGGCGGC
>CAUYUJ010014930.1:342745-352745 GCA_963575745.1 Prorocentrum cordatum
CCTGGGGCACATTCCATCAGAGTGCGGATGATCTGCGGCAAGGACAGAAAGATATCCTGACAGAACACTGCGAGATCGTCAGCATAGCCGTACAGGGAGTACTGCGGGTCGTAACTTGGACCAGCACGCGCGAACAGAAGACGATGCACTGGATCTATACAGAGTGCGAATAATACTCCGCTCAATGGGCAACCCTGCTTAATACCACGGCCCATAATATAGCAGTGTTTGGTGGACCCACGAAAATGGATGAAAATTCTGCAATCATCATACAGCTGCCTCAAAGCATGTTGAATATTTTCAGGGATGCCCATTCGAGCAAGCACCCAAAACATCCACTTTCTGTGCAGGCTCGGGAAGGCAGCCTTCACGTCGAAGAGGCAGGCATCACTCCTAAAGTTCCCCTCGATGTCGTTCGTAATCATGATTTGAGAATCCAAATCGATAACGTGATCTAACCCTTGGCGACCAGGAATAAAACCTTTTTGGACCCCAGAGCACACAGAAACAGCAAGACGGGTAAGAGGGCGGCAGATCGCGGAAGCAATGAGTTTGTTGTCGGTGTTGCTGAGTGTGAGCGGCCGCGTGCAGTCTGCCATGCGAGTCTGCCCTCGCATGCCAGCCTCCTCTTTGCCCTTAGGCAAAAAGGCAGAGACACCATGATTGAAGCCAGGACCGAGCGAACCAAAATCCAGCAAGTGCTCATACAGGCGATACAGCGAGCTAGAAACCTCTGGGCCTCCGGCGCGCCAGGCAGAGTACGGCACGCCATCCAGGCCGGGTGCCGAATCTTTCGATTTCTTGACCATCTCATGAAACTCCTCCTCCGAAAGCTTCCAAACCTCATCACCAAAAACCTTCTGGATGTACGGCTCGAGGGTCAAGAACCTCTCCTCAGAAACCTCATAGTTCCTCCCAATCTCTCCCCAGTGTGCGGCAAGTGCAGCGGCTGAATCATCGGGTGACTGATAAGGCACTCCATGCTTATCTGCTACAGAGTGCAGGTAGATCTGCCTGTATCTAGGCTTCCATGCCGCAGATAGCTCTCGAAGCCTCGTAAGCTTGGACTCCTTCGACGATGGATGCAAATCAGGATCAAGAGCTATCGCAGATTGCTGGCGCTGCAACTCAGCACGAGTAAGAGCAGAGAAATCAGCGTGAAACCTTCGTAAGTCATGCCACTGCATAACTGTGGGGTCGTAGAAGTCCAGCAACCTGGGATACGACCTACATGCCCTTGACGCTATATCCTGCCTGCCAGCCCGGTGGGCCCTATTGAGGGCAAGCATCCAGGAACACTTTTCTTCAGGGGAGCCAGGGCCCTTGATTTCAGCCCGAAACCGAACTCTACGGGAGGCTTCATGCATCATATCCTTAAGGTCCAGGACACGCTGCACAGGATCAGGATCAACGTCTAGCTCAGCATTCAAACTTCGGAGCTCCTCGCAGAACTGCGGACTGCGAGCGACCCATTTCGGAATGGGCGGGGTCGAAGTAGCATATTCAGGTGCCGAAAGGCGCACAAACACTGCAGTATGGTCGCTTGGAATCTTATCTGAAAATATATTCCATACAACTCCAGAAACAGGTTTAAAATCAATGAGGTCCATGCTGGGAGTACTCAAGAGGATCCTGTCCAAGCGACCAACAGACACCACTGCATCATCCTGGACGGTCTTGTGTGTCATCTCCACTTGCTGAATCTCAGCTAAGTTCGGGCACTGGGAGTGGAAGTACCTAGCTAGATGACCCGCCGTGAGCTGTACATGACCATCACGAACCCTCAGGCGGCCCTCCCCCTCCTCGAGAAAGTTGAAGTCCCCGCCCAGTATCCAAGTGGCCTCTGAATAGTTTGGACGCGAAGTACCCAGAATACGTATAGCCTCCTTAAAGCTAGATTGTGACAGGCAGGGGTCAAGATGGACAGAGGTAAGTACTAGCGTGCCAGACTGCCCAGCGCACCGAACAGTAAGTACTCGACCAGGGATCGGGGCAGACGTAGAGAATGTAGAGAAGTGCTGAGCAAGCCGTTCATGGATAAAAATGAGCACACCACCAGCAGCCTCAGAGTCCAGGAACGAGCCGAAGATTTTAAAGGACGGAAATCGCTTTCGAAGTTCCCAAAGATCACCCTCAGAACCGTGGCACTCTTGAATCAGTATAATCTCATGACGGCGTAGTAGATACTTCAAAGACGATAGTTTACGACACTGCGTAGCATGAGAGGCCCAAATGCTTCCACATAGCGTATGGGAGTTCCAGGTACACGCCGAATACGGACAAGCAGACGCCTGGAACGGAACCTCAGGATAGCCACTGGACGAAGACGACGACGAAGACGAGGAAGAGGAGGGGGGGGAGGGGGGAGAGCCCTGTACAGCTCCTGGGCCTGGGCCTCTGGTGGTGTTCGAAGCACTAGCATTCAACGATTCAATGCGTGAATTATTACAATCGGAAAAACTGGAACGCTCGGCCCTACGCGTAGGGCACTGTTCTTGCACCCGCGGGCCAACTGAGAGGTGCGGAGCAGATGCGCCTCTCCCCTCAGGCCGGCAGTCAGGCCCCGGCCTGACCTCACAAGATGAGCCATGTTCCCGTAGACGAACTTCCTAGTGCTTGGACTTTCTGATGCGCTCTAGCATGTGGTGCACGGCATCCGGGTCCACATTCCAGTGCTTGAAGTTGTCGATCACAGGGTCGTATGTGTAGCCAGTCTGCGGACATCCACGGATCCAAAAGAGCTCATAGACTTCCTCTGCTGAACTGAAGTGTACCAATCCTTGGAATCCATTTGTTCCTAGACGATATCCAGCCATGTCCTGACCTCCGCCTCGTAGTAGTTCAAGAGTACCTTGCCATACCAACGATGCAGCTCGCTGACGAGCCCGTACGTCCATTGGCAGATCTCCACGTGCCCGAATCTCATGCAGCTGCTGAGACCGAGGGTCACGCCAGGAGATGTCCATTCCACCGATGAGGGTACTGAAGTTCTCCGCCATGGCCTCCTCACTGAAGTCGACCGAGTAGCTCTTGCCAACCCGCGAGATCGTGATCTTCGCGTCGTCTTTGAGCTCCTGCGTCAGCCTGGGGAAAACCACCGTGTCCCAGTGCTGCTGTCTTTGAGCACAGGTGAGCGAACGTGGGAAAGTACCAATCCACCTCCGTGTTTTCACAATTCTCGACTGCGGACCAGAAGCAGAAGTGAGGGGGGCACTGGAAGAGGCGCTGCCAGTAGTCGATCTTGGCGATGGCCGTGAGTTTTTCAGCTCCGTAATCGCAGTGTCTAAGTTAGCAATCTGCTCTTTCACTTTCTCATCAACGGCAGCTGCCATGGCCCGATCAAGTGAGCCCAGAGCCTGCTGCTCTAGCTTCAAGGTGCGGTTCGCCAGCACGTCGATTGCGTGTCCATGCGCCTCCAGCTTGTTGTTCACCTCGGTGAGTTCATGCTTCAGCGTGCCATCCAGCTCTGCGACTCTGAAATTGGTGGTCTCGATGCCCTTAACCAATTCTGCCAGCCATGTAGGAGCCGCAGTAGGGGCCTCATCCTCGGAGTCGGCGTGGCGGCGGCTGTGGCGACCACGAGCCCGATCGTCCGAACGGGACCGACTATGCTTCTTTTCCTTCTTCTCCTTCTTGTGTCGCCTCTGCTCACGGCTGTCATCCGAGCTGCCACGAGCGTCAGACTTGGCCATCGCAGCGGGGGGGAGAGGTGTGACAGGAGTGATGCGCGTAATAGTGGGAACAGTAAGCAGAATGCTATGGGAGAATGGATAAAGAGAAAGGCACGAGGACTGCTCGGGCAAGCGTCTGTGTCCTCGTGCGCGCGCGCGGCGGGCGCTGGCCACTTGAGTCGGGGGGTTGAGTTCCCGAAATGGCCTTGAGCCAAAATGGCTTGAGCCAAAATGGCTACGGAAGGAGGAGGAGGAGGAGGAGGAGGAGGAGGACGGCCCCGTCCAAACAAGCCGCCTCCGCGCGTGGCCTCCGGCGGCGGGATGCCTCCGCGGCTGGATTCCCCTCGAAGGCCTGCCTCTTGGTGCCTCGGCGGGGAGGCCCCAGCGGGGTGGGGTGGGTGTGGGGTGGGTGTGGGGTGGGGTGGGTGTGGGGTGGGTGTGGGGTGGGTGTGGGGTGGGTGTGGGGTGGGTGTGGGGTGGGTGTGGGGTGTGTGTGGGGTGGGTGTGGGGTGGGTGTGGGGTTCTGAGGCTTCCTCCCGCTTTGCACGCCCGACAGTCAGTCCGTCGGTTGCCCCGAAGAGCGACACGCGGTGCGGACTGCCTCTGCCTCGCGCCCGACGGAAGGGAGACCCCCCTTTGCACGCTGGACAATTAGCTCAGTAGTGCCCCTGCTTCGCTCTTTCGCTGGTGCGGATTGCCCCGCCTCGCCGCCGACGAAGAATAAATTTTCTGACGGTCTCGGAGCGCAGAAGCCGCCTACAGAGCACGAGATCGAGCGAAAAAACGCCTTGTCGGAAAAACTCCCAAAGGCATTGGCCCTCGGTGGCGAAGGACCGCGCCGACCGCGCGGCCTAGCCCAAACGCTCAAAACAGTTTGATACTCGGTGGGGAAAAACGGCGCCGAACCCGGCGCGGCCTGGAGATCCCACTCGGGCACGTCGGAGTCGTCGCGCTGGTAGTCCACGAGACCCTTCGGGCCTCCAGGGAGGTCGGCAAAGGCAAAAGGGCGCCCTGTTGGAGCGCGTGGCGCCTTCCTCCCTCCTCCTCCTCCTCCTCCTCCTCCTCCTCGTCCTCGTCCTCCTCCTCCCCCTCCTCCTCCCTCGTCTTCCTGCCGTCTCTGGGGATGCCTCGACTTTCTGATGATGATGGCGATGGTAATGCATGTACGAGTGTTTGAATGGTAGCACTGATCTCGAGCTCCAATTGCTTGAGAAGAAATGCAGTTCATCCTCCCGAACCGGTGCCAATCGCTTTTCTGTAGATTGGAGTGTGCTCATCGACTGTCGCGCTCCTCGTTCTCCTCCCTCATCCGCCTCCTCCTCCTCCTCCTCCTCCTCCTTCTCCTCCTCCTCCTCCATCCTCCTTCTCCTCCTCCTCCTCTGCCATTCTCCTCCCATTTTCCCTCTTCTCCCCCTCCTTCCTCATCACCCTCCTTTCCCTCCCTCCCTCCTCCCCCTCCTCCGTCTCCGTCTCCTTCTTCGTCCTCGGTCCTCCCCTTCCTCCCCCTGCTCACTCCTCCCCCCTCCCTATCCACTTCTCCCTCTCTCTCCCCCCTCTGATAATGATGGTGATGATGGCTTTGATGATGGTGGTGATGTTTGTGATGGTGATGGTGATGGTGATGGTGATGGTGATGGTGATGATGATGATGATGATGATGATGATGATGATGATGATGATGATACTGATTGTGGCGATGATGATGATGATGGCGGCGGTAGTCATGGTATATGGATGGTGACGGCGACGATGATGTTGCTAATATTCGGTGGTTGTCACACGAAGTTCGAGTTCACACACATGTGCATGTATACGTATACGTATATTCATATGTACGTTCAAGTGCATAGGTATATGCGTACACGTATATCAAAACAAACATTCATATGAGTGTATACACGCATGCACATGCATGTATGCATATGCATGCATGAATCTGTATGTATGCATGAATGTATGCATGTATGTATGCATGTCTGTATGAATGTATGCATGCACACTTGTATGCGTATATGGTACATCCAGCACCCATTCCTACCAGCATTCGCTTACGACGGTGGTGCTCTTCCTTTCGTTTCCTCCTCCTCATCCTCCTCGTCGTCTCTCTCTCTCTCTCTTTCTCTGTCTCTCCCTCTCTCTCTTTTCTCTCTCTCTCTCTCTCCCCTCTCTCGCTGGTCGGCTTCACAAGGCGCGGGCTCCGATCACCACGCGCGAAAACGCAAGTTTTGCGATGTCAGGGGTGCGGAAGCCCCGTGTTTTCATGGTTTCTGTTTGGATTTCTGGGATGAGAGGTGAGGGCGCCAAGTGTTTTCAGGTAGATTTTGAAGACTTTTGGCGCCTTCAGCCCTCCAGCAGAAATCCCGCCCAGGAGCCCTCCCAGGAACTCCGACCACCACACTCCAAATCATCCAAATGAAGACGCAAGGTTTGCGATGTCAGGGTTGCGAACCTTCGGGGGCTCCTGGGCGATTTCAGCTGGGAGATGAAAACCCCCCGAACCCCACACATCCAAATTAATACACATGGTTTCCTCACTCCTAATGCCAGAAACCCCCAAGCCCCTATGAAAACAGAAGGTTTGGGCACCCCTGGCGTCGCGAACCCTGCGTTTTCACAGGGATTGCTTTGGGTGTCTGGGATTGTCTCCTTATCAGACGAGAATGCAATCTGAATTGGACAGATTCGGTATCCAGCTGATTACAATTAAATTCCTATAGGAATGCAGTTGGAATCGGGGTGGAGCGGATCCCAGATTCAGCTGGTTCCAAATAGATTCCTATTGAGACCTAGTATACTAGACCCCAGATCCTGCTAACTCAGATTTGATTACTATGGGAATCTACTTGGAATCTAGTTGACATGATGCAGGTCCCATATCCAGCTGATTCCAAGTATATTCATTTTGGAATCCATACCAAATCCACCTGGAATTGAGCAGATTCCAGATCCTGCTAGTTTCAATGGGAATCCGATTGGAATCCAAATGGAACATGCTTGTGGTGGAGCGGATGCCAAATCCAGCTGCAAGGCATGCACGATTCTTGCGGTGTCTGGTGTCCGGTGTCCGGTGTCCGGTGTACGGTGTCTGCTGCGCGGTGGGTGTCTGGTGTCTGGTGTCCGGTGACTGGTGTCCGGTGTCCGGTGTCCAGTGTCCGGAATCCGGTGTCCGGTGTCCGCTGCGCGGTGGGTGTCCGGTGTCCGGTGTCCGGTGTCCGGTGTCCGGTGTCTGGTGTCCGGTGTCCGGTGTCCGCTGCGCGGTGTCCGGTGTCCGGTGTCCGGTGTCCGGTGTCCGGTGTCCCGGTGTCTGCAGACGTGCCCGTTGTCCGGTGTCCGGTGTTCGGTGTCCCGGTGTCCGGTGTCTGGTGTCCAGTGTCCGGTGCCGGGTGTCCGGTGTCCGGTGTCCGGTGCCTGGTGTCTGGCGTCAGGTGCAGGATGATGATGAGGAGACTGGCGAGGAGAGGCCGAGAAGGAGCACGCGGAGGAGGATCAGGGTACAGAGATGATGAAGAGGGCCCGGAACAAGATGGCGAGCGCGCACCGTCGGTCCGACGAGGGTGAGGAGGACATAGATGAGGATAACGATAAGGATATGGGCCAGCACCAGAAGGAAAATGATAAGGATAAGCGGGAGGAGCAACAACAGACAAATGAGGAGGCGCAGCGGCAGGAAGATGATGGTGGTGCTCATCATCTTCACCATGTTCACCATCATTCATCATCCTGTTCACCATCATATTCATGATCATCATCATATTCACAATCATTCTCATCACGGTCATCATCGTCATCATGACCATCGATGTCATCCTCATCATGATGATCATCATCATGATCATCAACATCATCATCATCACTGTAGATGCTCTACGATACGAGTTGGGCCAATATCTCGCATCATCCAATGTGCCCACGCCCCAGGATACGAATCGGGCCAAGTTCGTATCATCAGCGGTGGCTTGTTCGCAGTGCCTTCAATGTCTGCCGGCATAGGCGCATAGGCGCATCATCATCATCATGATCATCATCACCATCATCATCGCTACCATCATCATCACCATCATCATCATGATCACCATCAACATCATCATTTGCAAATTATCACCATGACGTCATCATTGCTATTGCTTTCGTCAGTTCTCAATGTCGTGTGGTGGCCATGTGTCTGGGTGTCTGGTGTTTGGTGTCTGGGCGGGGTGCCTGGGGTGCCTGCGTGTCTGGTGTCTGGTGTCTGGCCGGGGTGTCTGAGTGTCTGGGTGTCTGGTGTCTGGCCAGGGTGTCTGGGTGTCTCGGTGTCTGGTGTCTGGTGTCTGGCTGGGGTGCCTGGGTGCCTGGGTGTCTGGTGTCTGGTGTCTGTGCGGGGTGTCTGGGGTGTCTTCGTGTCTGGTGTCTGTCCGGGGGGTCTGGGTGTCTGGGTGTCTGGGTGTCTGGTGTCAGGGGTCTCCGTGGGGCCTGGGGTGTCTGTGGCCCCAGTGCAGAAGGATGATGGATATTATCCCTCATCCTTTCAAGGTCTGTGGGGGCTGCGAGGTCCGGGGGCGTCAGTGGGGTGTGGGGTATCTGGGGTCTCCGTGGGGTCTGTGGTGTCTGCGGTGTCTGTGGTATCTGGGGTGATTGGGGTGTCCGGGGTGTCTGGGTTGTCCGTGGAGTCTTTGCAGACGGTAGAGGGATAATATCCCTCCACCTTCTGCAATGGCTGACGCCATCCTCGTCGCCATTTTTTTTTCTGCCTCGAGCGCCGGACGCAAGGAATAACCCTATCCCTGGACCTGATGCTCGTTCGTGCAAATGTCCGCGCGCCGCTTCAGCGCGCGGCTCTCAGTGGCGCACGGACACCCCGCATCCCTGCTCGATCCTCCGCCCTCGAGTCTAAGCCCGTTGTCAATGCCTGGCCAAATGTCCCTCGTTCACGCGAACCGCCCGCCACGGGCGAGGGGCGCCGGCCAACCTCCGCGGGGTGGGTGAGCGGATCACCAACCGGGAGGCTATGAGGCCGAGGAAGACCTTCTCTGACGCCCTCTTGCTCGCGCCGGTCCGCGCCGCCACAGCTGCCACGGTGCCGTTCATGCCGCGGCAACCCCCCTTGATGACCGCCAGTACCTGACCCTTGGTAGGGTGGGTCGGCGCTGGAGCCCTCGAAGCTGCCGGGCGCGCGCGCGGCTTCGGGGCCGCCGGCGGCCGGCGCTGCCGGCCGGTTGCCGTGCAGGCACCGTAGAGGGCGGTCGGCGGCCGCACCGGTGGCACGGCCGACGCGTCGCCCTCGCGCTCGGGGCTCCGCAGGTCCACGCGCTCACCTGCTTGCGTGCTCAGGTCCACGGGCTCAGCGTCGACGCCGCCGGCCCCGCGCAGTGGCGCTGAGAACCGCAGGGCCTCCGAGGCGGCGGGCCGCTGCTCGGGCGCGGCGGACGGCCCCGCGGCGGCGCCCTCGGGCAGCGGCGGCCGCTGCTCCGAGGCGGCGGGGGCGCCGCCCGGAGCGCCCGTGGCGGTGCCGGGCGGCCCGGCGGCCCGCGCGGAGGAGTAGAGGCCCTGCAGCTCCTCGGCGGAGGCGAGTACCAGCAGGCTCTGCACCTCGGGCAGCAGGGTTGCCTCCTGGGCCTCTGGATCGTAGAGCCCCGCGCCCTGGGCGAGGCGCCAGAGGTCGGGAGGTGCTCCGCAGCGAGCGGCAGCGAGCGAGCCCTCGGCGGCCTCCACTGGCGTTCGGCAGCCCTCGGGTGCCAGCTGGCGCTCGGACTGGCGCTCGGGCTGGCGCTGGCGGTGCTCTGGGCCCAAGGCCCACGTTTTGTCCAGGTCTGGGGGGAGCTGTTCGTCCGTGTCGTCCGTGTCAGAAGTGGCCCCGGATAGGTAATCGCAGCGCCAGCTGTGAGTTGAAGGCCTTGATGACACCAGCTGAAGGCTCTCCTCCTCGGGGGGGTCGGAGTATGGGGGCATATTGGAGCCTCCAAGGCGGCTCCAAGATACCCCTCAAGAGGCTCTTAACACGAAACCGAAATCGATTTCCCGGTAGGGGGGCTCGCCGTTCCACTTCGATCTCACCCCCTCGTCCCCGATTTTTTTTTTTTTTTTTTTTTTGTGTGTGTGGGGGGGGGCGGGGGTGACTTTCGTCTTCCCCCCTTGGCATCGGTCACCCCATTTTCCGGGAATCGGCGATTCGTTGTGTCTGTGTGTGCTTTTTCCTCGCCTGATCCTCGAAGGGCACCGTGCCCGCTGACGGCAGGATGGCGGGCTGCGGCCCCGCGGGGATGCCGGGGGCCTCCGCCTCCGCCTGCGAGCGCGAGACCTCTCGGGGAGGAGGGGATCTCGGAGCGGGGCTGCTTTCGAGCGCGAGTGACTAC
>CAUYUJ010014930.1:357745-366906 GCA_963575745.1 Prorocentrum cordatum
ATGGTTGTAGGCAGTTTTGACGGGGCCTGATGGGGCTTGAATGTCGGTGCCCGTGGCACAGACGCTGGCAGCAAGGGAACGGGCGTGGCGCGCCTTAATAAGCATCGGCGATGGGAGCTTGCCAATGCGCGGCAGGCGACTAGTCGCCCTCCGAACACGGGCGTCAGCGGTGGCCGTGAGGTTAAGCGCGGCTGGAGCCGGCGCTGCCTCGGCGTTGATGTAACTCCCGACGAGCTTGAAGGAGTCGACCACGCGTAAGGGCCGTTCCGCCAGAGTGAGCTGGGCAACGGCGGCGTGAGGCTCGTCGGTGAGCGCCCACCCCGCCACTTTGCCAGGGTGAATGCGTTGACCTGAAAATCGATCAAACTTGGCGGTTTCATCAAGAGATTTCTGCAACTCAGGCGCGGTGTGAGTAGTGGAGTTGCTGTCGTCAACAAAGGTAGTGCTGAGTGATCGCGGAACGTATCGATGCTGTCTCCTGGTCCACACACACATGAGCAGCTTAATGTCGTCCAGGGACCAAGAGCTTCCCTGGAGATGACCGTTGGTCCTGGCCAATTCCTTAGAGTACGCTCCGTTCATGCGGATGTAGCGTTTGTGGCGACTGTAGAAGTTTCTGCGGACAGTAACGATGTCTTGGGGCACCCCGCGTGAAGCGCAAGGTTAAGGCAGATGTCCGTGATGAGGTAGTCGAAACACTTCTGTCGGTCAAGGGCAGCCCCAGCTAAGGGAAGGAGTAAGGCCCTGGCGTGTTCGATGCGCAGGGCAAGAGAGGTGCTGCCGTCCCCAATGGTAGCTTTGGGGACAGCGCCAAAGCTCGTGGCGTGGGTCCATCCTTTCCGCCAGTCCGTGAGGCTGCGGTAAGCTGGCGCTTCCCACGCATACATCCAAACGGAAAGCACCGAGAGAAGTCGCTGGTCCGTTGGGAGTTCGCCTCGGCCTTTTCGGAGGCACGGGTTTGGCACATGGAGGAGGGGTTCTGGGATGGTGCCAGTGCGTTGCATAGCGCGTAAGACGCTGGCGAAGAGGCGAAGGATGTCGTCGGGTACTCCTTAGCCTCCTTAGTAGTCCAGCCGTCCAGTCCCCCCGCACGGCGCGGTGAACGGGTGCGAATAAAGTGGATGAGTTGGTCGTCGGTGAGGTGGAAAGAGGTAGCTGGTGATGGCGTAGGCAGCTCTTGTCGGTACTCGTCGTAGAAGTCAGCCCACGTCGGCATGGCTTCGGCGTCATGTCCTGCACGGGCACGGTACCTGCCCAAGATGGGCTCCCAGGTGTCGACCATGAGCTTAAGCATGTCTTTGGTGTTAGCAACAATGGCGTTGGCAGGGAGCATGTCGGGGACTTGCGCAGGTGGTGGTTCACGAGTGTGGTCTTCGTCGTTGTCCGTGTCGGGCGAACTACCGTCGCTGGGGCTGAAGCCGCCAGCTTCGGTGTCAGCGTCGCTATCGTCCGTGCTAGCTTTGTCAGGTTTGAAGGCGTTGGTGTCGCAGTGGAGTTGCGTATCGTCAGGTGTGGTAGGCGTGCGGAGATACGCCGTGGGCGAGCTGTCAGCAGCCCGTGCGTATATGCCGCCTTTCGCCCGCTTGGCTCGCGGACGCCCTCAGCCCATATCTTGATGCGTTCAGCTTTGGCACGGTTCGCACGTCGCGCCAGCTCTGAGTCGAGGTTTTGGAGAGAAAAAAAAAAAAAAAAAAAAAAAAAAAAAACAAGAACAAAAAGAGCAAACAAAGAAGACGATAAAAGGCCAACGAAATGTCAAACCAAAAAAGAACAAAATAGAGAAAATAGAAAAAAACGAAGAAAAGAAAAAGAAAAAAAAAAAAAAGAAAAAAAAAGACAACGAGAAAAAAAAAAAAAAAAAAAAAATAAGAAAAATAAAAAAGAAAAAGACGATAAAAAAAGAAAAAATAAAAAAAAAAGAAAAAAGAAAAAGATAAGAATAAAGAAACAAAAGAAAATAGAAGAAAAAAAAAAAACCCGAGAAAAAAAAAAAAAAAAAAAAAAAAGTCGAGGTTTTTGATCAAACCGTCAAGGTGCTCTCCGTGAGGTGCTGGCTCGTCGGGGGTCCAGGCCTCGGGGAAGTCTAGGAGAACCGTGGGGCGCAGCTTGTGACAAAGGAGGCGGGCCGCGGTCCACGTGCAGTCGATGCGCTGCGCTAGGTACGGCGGGATGGCACGGCAGTCTAAATGATGGTGCTGTCCGATGAAGCGAAGCTCACAGAGTTGCAGATGGAGCTTGCGCAGTCGGTTCATGTGTATCGTGGAAGCTCCGTAGGTGGGGAAGGCACGGGGGACAACTGGTCGCTCCTCGAACATGGGCGTGAGCCCGTGCATGGTGGGGGGCTTCTTTTTGGGGTGGTCAGGCGGTGGAGGTGGCAGGTCGCGCAGACGGGTGAGATGGTACTCATGGCTGGCCTCGTTAGCCAGGGCGAACATGCGTTCCACGTCATCGCGTGCGTCGGCCTGCTCCATGCGGTCCTGATATCGCCCAGCGATGAGGGTCCCTAAAGCCTGCAGTTCGTGACCCTCGTGAGCTCCATCGTTGGGAGGGTAGGGCGTGGGGGCAAGAAGGCGTCGGGCCGAATGGTCGAGGCGACTGAGGTCAAGCGTGACCTGCAGGCCAACATGGGACTTCGCTGGCAAGTCGCGCAGATAGCAGAAGTCGGTGACAAGGGATCGCGCCGCTTGGTTGGCAATGATATAATCGATTCGCGAAGTGCGGGGGCACTTGGTGACGCGGTCCCAGTCAGGGATATTGCCGTATGTGTGCATGGTGTGGTCTGGTGTGCCCTCAGCGACGTTAAACCATCCGTGCTGCATCACGTGCAGCAGGTGTGGATTGTCGTCGATGTTCGTGTTGGCGTCCATGCAGATGAAATACGGGGCTGAGCCGACCCTTGCGGCGGCGCAGTCAGCGAGCCGAAAAAGATCTGTGCTGTCTCCTCCAGCAACCCCGTAGAGACTCGCTATGTAGATCCCAGCGGGCCCGTGGTTGTTTCGTCGCCGCCTGCGGCGGTGCTGAGTGCAGAGCGGGAGAAAGGCCTCGTGCCATCTTTTCTTGGCCTTGAGGGCGACGATACAGGGCGCAGCGTCGTCGACAGTGGAGTCGACAATGGCATCCTTAGAGAGGATGGCGACCCCTCCCGAGGCGCCAGTGTTGCCCACGACGGTGTGGTCTGTGCCGCCGTGTGCAGCTCTGCGCTGGGCTCGCGCCAGATCCAGGTCAGGTCCAAGACTGGCGTGGTATCCCCCGTGGTGTGGATTGGCGGCGCTGGTAGCGATGGCTTGTCTGGTCGGCTTGGCAAGTCGGGTCTCCTGCAGTGCTATGACTGCGGCGTTGTGGTCGACACCAAGAGCGGTGATGGTTGGCCAGTTCGCTGAGAGTCTGGTGATGTTTAGGCTGACGAGGTGTATGGAGCGACCTGGCCCGTCTCCATCGGTGGAGCTGGGGTTTGCACGCCCCGCACGGTGTAGGTCAGCCTGACCCTCGCCCAGGTAGAAGGCTTGGCCACAGTGGGAGCTCATGGCGTTCCTATGGATTAGCTTGACCGGGGCTGAAGCCGCCGTCAGGCCAGAAGTATAGGCGGGACACGGTCGGCATTGCGCCAGGGGGGGTTCATAAACGTCAGTAAAAATGTCACGAAAAATCCTCCTCACTCCAGTACCGTAGGGGACGAGGGGAGGAGAGGTGAGACGGCAGCAGAGGGAGAGGGAGGCGACTCCTCGATCCGTCCTGCCGAACACAAAAGCAAAAGCGAACCAGCGGCGGCGGCTCGGCGCGGCAGCGGCGCAACGCACGCACATATACTGCGCGCGCGACACCGCTGGTCCGTCCTGCGGCGGCGCGCCCGCCCCGTCAGTACCGTGATGAGCAGCATCTGGTGGAACAGCTCGAGCAGCGCGGTCGGTGGCCTGGCGCTGGGCCTCGTCCATGCCCGCTGCCGTGAGGCCCGCGTTGCGGACAGGGCTGATTCCCCGCGGGGCAGCCGCTGCCGCGGCAGCGGCTGAGGTGGCGGGGGCTCCGCCCCGACTCTGAGGTGAGAGCGGTGAGCCACCGCCGAAACCCGCCGCAAGGTCCTTGACACGGTACTTGTTCTTGAACGGGTCGAAGGTCGGCGCCTCGTCGATGGGGACGGTCACGCGGGTGGGCAGCGGCGGCTCGTGGTCCGTGGACGGCGTCGGCTCGAGGTCGACCTGGCCAGGTTCGATGACGCTGGCACCGAAGCGTGGCACCACTTCGGGGGCTCGGCCATCAGCCTGAGTCTCGCGAGGCGGCGAGCTCGTGGAGTTCCCTGGGGCCTTGCGTGAGCTGTGGCGGCTGCAGGACCTGCTGCGCGGGACGCGCCCGCCCGTGTGGCGGTCGCGTGGCGAGGTCGCCTGGGCATTAGCGCGCTCGGAATCCGCCCTGCTCGGGGATCGGATCGGCGCCGCGCAGGGTGATGGGCTGGGCTGGCGGGAGGCGCTTGTGCCGCCCTCCGCCGTGGCTGTGGCCTGGTCAGGGTCGACAGCGTCGGGGCGGGGGCTGACGTGGTGGCGCTTCCCTCGCTGTGCCGCGGGGAGGCGCTGTGATGCGCCTGGATGTGCGTGAGGACGAGCGGGGTAAGCGGCTGCCTCTCCCGCTCAGGTGGGGCAGGTTTTGCCTGGGCAGGGCGCAGCGCTGCAGCCACGTTTGGCGGGGGCGTGTGCTGGCGCGGTTGCCAAGCACGCACGTTCGCATCACGCCATCCTTCAGGGCGCCCTGTCCTGCCACGGTTTGTTGCGGCCCCCTGGGCTGAAGCCGCAGGGGTTATCACTGCGGGCTGGTTGCTGGGGGTGCCATCATGTCGGCCTGAGTAATGGCCCCAGGCGCGCGTGGACCCTGGCACGGGCGAGGTGGCCCGTGGGGGGGGCCTGCACGAGTGCACGCGGGTAGCCGATGACCGCTGGGTGCACCCTGGCGTGAGGGGCGTGGCCGTAGCTGGAGGCGGCTGCTCCAGCCGCCGCGGGCCTGGCGCCTATGGGGCCACGGTAATAGGCGGCAACCCCGCCGTAGGCCGTGCTGCCGCCTGTCGGGACTCGCGCGGGAGAGCGGTAGCGTGGCGTGCTCGGCTGTCCTGCGTCGCGTTGGTCGCGCTGCTGAATTCGCTGCTGGTGCTGTTGATATCGCTGCTGGTCGGCTCTCGAGAGGGGGCGGGTGTCGGGGAGGATGGTGGGCACGTCGGGCCGCTGCCAGCCCCGATAGACGTGCTCGAAGGCGTGGTCTGGGTAAGTCTCCCCTACGGGTGAGTATCGCCGCACATGCTCCATGTAGTCGATGTTCTGCGGCTCGGAGATCGCTGTGATGTTTACAGCTCGCTGGTGCGCTGGTCCATAGAGGCAGAAACTACCACGGTTGCTGCGGTCGTGGTTTATCTCGGCTTCGGTCGTGGCACGGCTCACCATGGCGTCGCAGAGTCGCATGTCGTAGTCGAGGGCTTGAGGCCCAGTACCACCCTCGGCGTCCCAGTACAGTACCACATCTCGCCAGCGGGTGCGGGTAGTGTGGATGCGCTCGGCGATCGACTCGCAGACGGTCCTGACCGTGACACGATCCCTGTACATGTTGGTGATGGCTAGGGAGTAGGGTCGGCGGACCGTCTTGTTGAAGGTGCATTCCTCCTTGAGGGCCTGGTGGGGGCCGAAGAGCACGTAGCCTTCCCTCCAAAGAGGTTGGTCGGGGAACGGTTCTTCGGGCATCCCCGTTCCTGTGAACCCAGGTGGCCGCCTCGTGCCGTCAGGCAGTCCCTGCCTGGGGACGCGCCGCGGCCTCGGTGGGAAGTACCATTGACCCTGGTAACCTGCTTGGCCTGGTTGTGGAGGTTCCCCCCCCGGGGCCTGGAGGCGCTCGGGGGGTTCCTTGAGGTCGTGGTGGGCTGGCGCGTTGCCGTATTGGCGGGCAAGGATGTGCGGCGGCATCCCTGTGGCACGGACGTCGAGCAGGCTGTGTGGACTGGGGGGATGGGGGCACCTGCTGGACAGGCAGCATGTGTCGGAGTCCCTGTTGTTGGTGCTGAATGCACACGTCCAACTGTTGCACGAGTAGTCCGTGGACCAGTCCATAAGTGTACGCAGTCCGCTGCGGGCGCAGTCTGGGCACGTTGGTTGGCCCGAGGTGCCGAGCTGCGTGTTGCGGCGAGCCGCACAGTACTGACAGCATTGGAATCGACACTGTAGGCAAGACCAGCGTCCTGGTAGAGGCGGGAGCGCATGCTCGTTTGCGCCTGGGTCGCCTGGGTGGGGTCGAGGGCGATCCCACAAGGGCCAGACGTCAGCAAACCAGGATTGGCCTGTAGTGCGGACAACCTCGGCGGGGAGGCGAGCGTCCTCGGCATGGCACTCGATCCACTGGGGCCCCATGTCCGCTGGTACCATGACCGTGCGCCAGGTGTCGTCCGCTTTGACGTGGACTTGGGTCGGTGCCCAGAGCTTAGTAGTGGTGTCGCCGTGGTCGTGGTGGAGGATGACCCAGCCGTCCCGCCCCGCCACCGCAGGTTAATGACGCGATGGCCCATGACTGTCGTCCCCCACGGTAAGTAGGCGCCGTCGTGGTGATCACCAGGGTCAAGCCAGACCTCGATGCCAGGGGCATTGACACGGGCCCGCACATCACGGACGTGGTAGGCGAGGACGTGGTAGGCAGTCGGTTCCTCTTCCGTCTCAATGTGCTCCCACGTCTCGATGCCACTGTTGTCTGAGGTGGAGTTTCCGCCACTCTGTCGTGACGAACGAGAGGCGGATCGCCGTGGGCGGGCGTGGCCTCGGGCGAGGGCGGCGGCCGCACTGATGAGGGAAGGCGTACGGCGTTCGTCGGCTCCTGATGTCGTCGATGAGCGGTCTGGACTGTGCGCCAGGGCTGCGCCTGACTTGTGGGTGCGCGGTGGGCCAGACGCGGCCCCAGGGCTGGAGCCGCTGGGGCGCGACTCGCGTGCGTCAGGGTGCCCTCGCACGGGGACGGCTTGCAAGCCAGTGTACACCAGGTCGATGAGTGGTTTCGGGTCCAGCTGGAGCTTGCGAAGCGAGACGCGTGGGCGAGGCTGGTTAGGGTCGTCCCTGGTGGCTGCTTCAGTGTCGTAGTGCTGTTTGGCCCATGCTCGCGCTGCCTCTGGCGAGTATAGTGCCTGCGGCGGTGGCCACGCTGCCGCGATGACTAATCTGCGCCTGGTGCTAGCTTCCTGGTCGTGAGCTTCAGCCGCCTCACGGAGATCTGGATGATCGTAGCCAGCGATGTGGAGGGCGTGCGCACAGTCGCCCATGCCATAGGCATGTGGTAGGGCACGGCACCTGGAAGCAGCTTCTGTGGGGGCGCACCAGTCCATGCGGATGAGGAGGCTCAGGACCCGAGGGTAAATGAGGCGCGCTCCGTGGGCCTCCCCTTTCACGAAGTTGTGCCTGTTTTCCCCGCGCGGTGGTTGGGTGGCCTCGCACATCCAGAGTGCGATGGGTCCCCACGCGAGGGTGCCGTCTTCGAGACTGTAGGGCGGGTGGGGCGGCATTGCGTACCACGCGGCCAGCGAAGGGTGCACGCTCACGTACGTGCGGCCAACGTTGGTGCCAGTTCGACCATTCGTTTCACGGCGGGGGCCTGGCAAGAGGTGCCCTCCACAGGCAGCAAGACGGGCCGCAAGGTCGCCGCGGGTCCCATGCCAGAAAACAGTGGGCGCGTCGGTGGTGGGTTGGCGGAGGTCCCACGTGAGGTATGGGAAGATTGTCTCGCCTGAGTTCCCGCCCGAGTCTTCCAGCACCCAAGTGAGGCGGTTCGGGGGCCTCTGCATGATGTCCGTCCACGGCCCCAGCGCTTGGAGTGTTAGATCATGGGTAAATCGAGGATGGTCGTGGAGTCGCAGAGCGTCTTTGATGTCCTCTGTAGACACGCCACTGTTACCAAGCGCAAAGCCGTTTTGGTACAGGGCGTTGAGGATGCTCGTCGGCGGCACGGGGGCCGCTGGGTCGCGCTGGATAGTGTTGCGTAAGTTGCGTGTCGGTGGCTTGAGGGCTGTGTAAGGCGTACCAGGGCCTGAAGGCGCCTGGGGCCTGGCGGGTGATGCATAGCGCGCTCGCCGTCGTGGTGGTTGGGTGTCCGCGTCGGGAGAGGAACCACGAGCATCAGCATGTCGGAAGATGGACCACGGGCTAACGTGGGTGCACTCACGTGTTTCCTTTGCCTCGGTGTCGCTGCCGTGTGCTGTGGCATCCTCATTAGTCGGTAGGTTACCGTATGCCGCGCCGCTTTTGGAGCCGTCTCGCGGGGACGGGCTGGTCGATCTTGGTGTGACAGACGAGGCTCGCGATACGGCGGCAGTGACTTCGACGATGGCGGCGGTGGAGGCGGTGGTGACATCGGCGACTGCGGCGGCAACTGCTGCGGCGTAGTGTTCCTGCAGCAGCGGATGTCGGAGTGAGTGCACGTGCTGGTCGTCGTGTTCGCCGGCAAGCGTGCACGGCATTGTGCATGTGGCCTCATCGCGCGGCCTCCTGCTCGGTTGGCAACAGCGGAGGCACCATTGGGCTGTGGATGAGTCCAGGGCCCGCGCACAGATGCGGGCTCCTACGTGTCCGACGGCTCCTTGAGCAAGAAGTTTGGCGCCGACGAGTAGAAGACCGCACACAACTCCGCCCGTGGCAATAGCCCCGAGTTTGCCGCTGGCCCATTTCAGGACACCCCCGAGGCCGACCCCGACTGCGCTGGCTCCGCCCGAGACGCTTTCTCTGAGTTTGACGCTGGTCCACTTGAGAGTGGCCCACAATGCGGACGTGACGTTGTATGTCGTTGTGCGTCGGGATGTGGTGGGCACAGATGGGCCTGGTGCCGCCGCTTCACGTCGTCGTCGTTGTCGGTAGCTGGGGTCTCGGCTCGGTGTCGGCAAGTACCCATCGATCTGGTCCTTGTACGGCATTGCTATCACGATGGCGTGCGTGGCCACAAAGAGGCAGATGAGGCAGCCACAGTGTCGTGATGCCGCTGCGCTGTGCTGGAGCTCGTGGGAACCGCTGGCATCTGGGTACTCGTCATCGATGGGGTCGTTGTCGACGTCGGCCTGCCAGTGGTCAATGACACTGGGGTTGGAGTCAGTCACGTTAACACGGCAGACAGAGGTGCGGGGCGTGGTGCTGCCACCTGCGGTCTGGGGGTGTCCAGGTCCAGCC
>CAUYUJ010014931.1:0-12500 GCA_963575745.1 Prorocentrum cordatum
CCTCCTCCTCCTCCTCCTCCTCCTCCTCCTCCTCCTCCTCCTCCTCCTCCTCCCGCACTCAGCTGCATAGCGTTGGACCCCTTGTGAGGGTCGTTTCTGGTTTGGGATGGCTCACCTGTGCACGTGCACTGGCGCTGCGGCGTTTTGGCCCAGGCATTGCCCGATGCCGGGAGCGAGTCTAATGCGATGGATTGCCTGTATAGTCGCAGCATGATCCGTACACGTCTAGTTTGGTGACAGCACGTGCCCCGAATTCACGACAAGGGACTTTTAGAACTACGGGTCGCTGGAAAAGAAGGCCAACAATCTGCCGCCGACGATCAATGAGCGGATCGCGTGTGCATCGGTGCAGAGTGTGAACCGTGGGGATTGTAGATATCGGTGGTCCTGTCAGGTTGTTATTGACGTAGTCCTGCAATCATGTTTTTTTCCCAACCATCCTGTGGTGTTGGGTCCTCTTTTTGAAGAGACAGCGCCCTGCGTCGCCTCTCCTCCTCCCCCTCCTCCCTCCTCCCATCCCTGCCACTGCCCTCCGCATACCAACCCTTTCGGTACACCAGTACAGCGCCTCGTGGCCCCATATGGGGCCCCACCGAAGGCACCAGTGGCATCCATCTGCGCCACCCAGTGCGGCGCTCCGTGGCCCAACATGGAACTCCACCGAAGGCTCCAGTGGCCGCGGCCGCATGCGTCCGCGCCACCCAATACAGCGCTTCATGGGCCCACAGGGAGCTCCACCGAAGGCCCCAGTGGCCACCGCCACATGCACACGCGCCCGCGCCACCCGCTACAGCGCCTCGTGGCCCCATAGCGAGCTCCACCGCCCCATAGGGGACCCCCACCGAGGAGCCATGTGGCCGCGGCCGCATGCGTCCACGCCACCCAGTGCGGCGCTTCGCGGCCCCACAGAGGAGCTCCACTGAAGGTCCCAGTGGTCGCGGCCGCATGCGTCTCCTTCAACCAGTATCTTCGTGACCCCACAGGGAGCTCCACCGAAGACCCCAGTGCTCGCGGCCGCATGCGCGTGCGCCGCTCAGTACAGCGCTTTGTGGCCTCATGCGGAGCTCCATCGAAGACCCCAGTAGCCGCGGCCGCATGCGTCTGCGCCACCCAATAAGGCGCGTCGTGGCCCCACAGGGGAGTTCCACCGACGACGCCAGTGGCCGCGGCCGCATGCGTCTCCTCCACCCAGTTCAGCGCTTCCTGGCCCCATGGGGGGAGCTCCACCGAAGGCCCTCTCGGCCGCGGATGCATGCGTCCGCGTCACCCAGTACAGCGCTTCGCGGCCCCATATGGGAAGCTCCTCCGAAGGCCCCAGTGGTCGCGGCCGCATGCGTCTCTCCTACCCAGGGAAAAGGACCCCCCCAATCGGTCCGTGGCTCCATAGAGAGCTTTACCGAAAGAAAAACGGTACCCGCAATGCGGTGTTCACAATTGCATGGGTCTCCCGCCAAGAACATGTAGTTATGCCCCACAGTAATAAGAGCAGGAGGATGCGACTCGGAGGACGATCGAGGAAGCACGCGGTTAGCGGGGGGGGTGACGCGCGAGGAGGACGCAAAGGAAGCATGAGTAACCACGTGGGAAGAACGGGGAGGCGCGGGCTGAATGATGGATTGATGAGTGCGCAGGAGGATGAGAACATGGTCGGGGCGGAGGGCGTGCAGAAGCAGTCAGAGCCGCACGAGGAGGAGGCAGGTGGACGCAGGGTACCAGTCGTCGTGGTGGCAGCAGCGCTGCGGTCGATTCCGGATAGCGTGCCGCTCCGCCGGCACTGGCCCACCACGCAGCTGCGCGACATGCCATGCGCTTCGCGGTCCCCAGGCGCCAACGCCCCGAGCCTTTCCCATCTCCCCGTGCGGCGAAGCGCAGCGACGCGCTCGCCAGGGCCGCCGCCGCGGCAGCTTCAGCAACAAGACCGGTCTCATGACGGGGGGCGAAGTGCGAAAGACGAGCGCCTGCGCGACAAGACATCGCCCACGACTGCGCCTACGCCCACGCGGCCAGGAAGAGGAGGCAGGCGGACAGGAGCAGCGGCAGGATGCGCAGGACGCTGCAGTGCAGAAGGAGGAGGGCTGAAGCGCCCGGCCGTCTGCCGGGCCGAGGTCGCAGTGTGCTGTCAGCACGGTGCACGAGGGGCAGGAGACGGCGATTTGGTGGCAGGCCACCGCGGCCTTCCGCGTCTTCCCCGCCCTGGTTCGCCCATGCCCTCCGTCCTCACTCCCCGTACTTCCACCACTCCGTGGCATTGAGACCTGTACGTGTGCGCTGCTTGAAGAATGATTAGCTCAGGACGGTGTCCAGGAGAGGTCAGGGACATGGTTTTGAGCAGAGTGGATGGGCCTCTTGGTTTCCTGGCGTGACGGACAACGATATCATGCCGTCCTGCCCGGGTCCTCTCCCTGGCCCCTCAGTGCCGCCAGGTTTTTCTCATCCAGCCCCTGCTCCCTCGAACGTACTCTTTCTATCTCTCTCTCTCTCTCTCTATATATCGCTCTCTTTTTCTTTTTTCCCTATCGCTCTCGTTCCCTCTCTCGCGCTCTCTCCTTGTGTTTGTTCTCTCTCCCTCTCTCTCTCTCTCTTCTCCCCGTGTCTCTATACACATCTGGCGCCGCCAGAAGGGCTCTGTGCTGTAGCGGCGGCCATGGCCGACGTGATAAAAGGGCTCTGTGTTGGACCGGCGGCCACCGCGGGGCCACGCAGCCTCATTTGGGTCATCGGGCCAACGCTGGGCAAGACATAGCCCCGTGGGCCACAGCATGCCCACAGACACGGGTGTGTGACTGCAGCAAGACGGCAACGCTACAGAAAAGGTCATCAGATGCACCTCTTTATATATATATAGAAGCATAGATACATATATAAGCATATACATATATACATATATATATATAGGTGAGTATGTATTCACGTGCATCGCGGTCCCTGCCTCTCTTCCTTTTTTATTTCTGACGTGTACCTCTCTCTCTCTCTGTTTCTTCGAACGCGCGGTTCAAGCGATCACGGAGCTCGCACTCAAGCAAGTCGGTTTGGCAGAACGCCGCATGCGTAAGCGGACCTCCAGTGGGGTGGCAGTTCCGCCACGTCGTTGTCGCAGCTGCCCAGATCTCGTGTCCAAGTTCCACTCTGGCGGCCCCGTGCGGCAAGCCGATGTGCCCACTGCACTGACGAGACAGAGAGCGAGAGAGACAGAGAGCGAGGCAGTGAGAGATTGAACAAGGAGAAATATTGTGCGAGGGAGAGACAGCGAGAGAGAGAGAGAGAGACGACAGAGAGAGAGAGAGAGACGCGAGAGAGAGAGAGAGAGACGAGAGAGAGAGAGAGAGCAACAATAAGAGCCTCACCAGTTCGGACTGCGGTATCGTCTTGGCTCGCAGAATACAAGCGCACGCTGGGCCAGCCTCTCAGTGACGGAAGAGGCGCGCCGCGTGCATGACACGAGCGGGAACGGTCCAAAAAAAGTGGGGCCGACGGGAACAAACTGGACGGGGGCGTGTCGAGGAGGGCGTGGAGCGCCCCCATCTGCGCGCCCGTGCTGCAGGGGAGCCGCCGGCTTTTAGCTCGCTTCGGCGTGCGCACCTCGATGCCCTGGAGATGAAAGGCGTCGCGTTGGGGCATATCCCCCGCGGCGGCCCAGTGCCAGGGCCGCGGAGCAAACTGCCAGGCGTGCTCGCAGCGCACGGGAAGAAACGAGGAGGCCAGGGCTGGTGTGGTAGCGGTGAGCAACAGGTCGCGCCTGGACATTTTTCTGGAAGGATGGCCCCAGGGACAGCAGGCGTGCGGAAAAGGCTTGTTGGAGTTCGTTCCAGGCGGGCTGCGTGCCCTCTGGAACTTGTCAAGGAGGCGTCTGGACTGACTGTTGCCAGATGCTGCGCAGCGAGTGTGCGAGGCTGGAAACGCGCTCTTGCAGCGCCATGGTTCTTGCTGTCAGCGCGGCATCCCGATCCGCGAGGGCTCTCGTGTGGCCGCCGTGAGGCGCTGCGCGAGGGCACGTGCCCGATCGGTGGGCTGCGTGCGCGTGGGCGGCCGCGGGCGCCGACGCCCTCCTGGGCGCACCTCGGGCCTCCGGTCCCCGCCCACTGGTGGGGCAGGGCGTCTGCCCGGCGGCAGGACGTGGAGGAGGAGGAGGAGGACGAGGAGGAGGAGGAGGAGGAGGAGGAGGAGGAGGAGGAGGAGGAGGAGGAGAGGAGGAGAGAGGGAGGAGGAGGAGGAGGAGGAGGAGGAGGAGGCAGGAGGAGGAGGAGGAGGAGGAAGGAGGAGGAGGAGGAGGAGGAGGGGGGGCCGGGCGGGCGTCAGCACTGGCCAGCCCGGCGGGTCGGGGCGAAAGGGGCCCGGCGGGCGCGACCCGCGGCCCCCCTCGGCTGCCCTGCGCAGGTGCCCCTCCCCCCCAGGCGCCTGGCGCTCTGCGCGCGGCGCGCGGCTCAGGGGTGTGGCCAGCCGTGTCGGGGGCAGGGGGGGGGGGTCGTGGGGCCTCCTCCTCCTCCTCCTCCTCCCCCTCCGTCCTCCTTCCCCTCCGTCCTCCTTCCCCTCCGTCCTCCTCCTCCTCCTCCTCCCCTCCTCCCCGTCCCCCTCCTCCTCCTCCTCCTCCTCCTCCTCCTCCTCCTCCTCCTCCTCCTCCTCCTCCTCCTCCTCCCCCTCCTCTCTCCCCTCCTCTCTGCGTGCCGCCCGCCCGTGTGGTCCGACCCCGAGCTGTCCTGCGCAGTCCGCGGCGCAGCGCCGGAGGTGGGGTGCCCCCCCTGGGACGCCGCAGTCTCGTGCCTCCTCGGGCAGGGAGGGGCACGTTCGCTGTCCGCGCCGTGGCCGTCGCTGTCGCGGCCTCTCGGCGAGGGCGGCGTCTGCTCGTCGCCGTCGTCGAAGGCTCCCCCGAAGCCATGGGGGTCGTCTTCGCCTTCTCGCAGCTGTCAGGAGGGGGGGGTGTCCCGAAGGCTCGCCGAGCTCGTCGTGGAGCGCTGACCCCGGTGGGCCTCGAGAGCGTGGTGGGTCGCGCCGAGTCGGGGCCCGTGACTCGAGCCCGCCGCCCGCCATGGTGGGGGAGAGCTTTGGGCTTCATCCGGAGGCACCACGGCCTCACGCTGCTCCAGAGACACCACGTTTATGGTGCTCCAGCCTAGTCCAGCCTTGATCGCCAGGAAGAAGTTCGAGCACCAGAAGAAAAACAAATAGACCGAAACTCGAGGGTTTTCACGTGTCGGGCCCTGGGAGACACTCGTCCGACACTGTTTCGAACCCCTTTCGACACTTTTCTGGATGCTCGGAATTATTCCTGGGATGTGGTCCTCAAGCACGGTGGAAGCAACATACCACTACGTGCCCCTTGTGGACCTCCACGGCGGCCGGCATACGAGGGCCATCTCCCTCGAGGATGGGGTCTTCCCCTGGTGGCGGGATCCGCCGTCACCACCGGCGGCGGCGTCATCAGCGGTCCGCTGTGACGCCCGCGCGAGCCTGCGGAGCTCGCCTCTGCTCCTCCTCCTCCTCCTCCTCCTCCTCCTCCTCCTTTCCCCCTCGGTGCAAGACCGGCTGCGCCCTGATGACTGGGCTCGAAGATGCCACAAGAAAGAATTCATCCGGTGGAGTTCCCGCCTGGAGCGGCCAGCTCGTTTGTCGGGGAGTGGCGGTGTCTGGTGACGGCGGTCGTATATCAGGAAGGAAAAAAACACACAGACACAATGAATCGCCGATTCCCCAGAAATTATGGAAAAATGTAGGCAGCGGGGGGGAAGACAAAAACCCAGAAAGTATAGGAAAATATATGGAATCCTGTTATTTGTGTGTATTTATTTGTGCGTCCCAGGGCCCCTTCAGTATATCGCGACCCCAGACCCACCCGAGTTACGAAAAAATCACGATGGTAATTAGGCTTTTCGCTATGTTCAGTCTCTGGGGGCCCTTACCGGCCCTCGGGACCGTTGAGAAACGACTCAGGATGAAAGACCGGTCCCGGGGAAAGGGTCGAGATGTCCTTGGGGGTCGACGCTATGAAAATTCATGGCGTCGGGGGTCTAGGACCGCTGTGCTGTGGAGGACGGCCGCGGATTTCTGTCGCCACGTGGCCGCGCCGGTGGCGTCCTGTGGCGGAGAGCGTGGTGGTGGAGAGCGTCGGTGACTGTCGAGACGGTGTCTTCGCTGGTGCCTTGCTCTCCGGGGTGGCTTTCGTTTTTTTTTGACGTTGAAGGTGCCGAGTTTGGTTTGGACCACCTGGTGGATTCTTTTCCAAAGGTCGGCTTGCGAACCCCTGGTTTGAGGTGGCTTTCAGTAGTGGAGGGCCTCGACTCCGTCGACGACGGCCTCATTGTCAACGAAGACTTGGTCGGGCCTCTCCGCAGCGGCGGTGAGATGGATCAGCGCAAGGGTCTCAGCACGTTGCGCTGACTGCGCTAGGCTTGTGGAGGACGATCAATGGAGAGGAAGCATGCCGCCAGATAATTTCCCGGTGTCTAGAAGATGTCTCAAACATCTTTTCAACATGCAAGAACTATGTCTGAACACATGTTCAGAACATGTTTTACACATTCTAAGCACAGGCTTAATTCACTGAAATGGGGTTGCTGGGAGTGTCCCTTGTCGTGGCATCCGCAACGCTGGGCCATGCGTTCGGGCGGACTGGTCAGGCCGCTGGCCGGGGCCGTGGTACACGTCGCGCCCAGGCCTGCCCGGCGAGGAGGCGGCGGGCCTGGTGCGAGCAGGCCCCGTCGGTGGCCGCGCAGGCCCACGGAGCCCACGTGGCGGGATCGGTGCACGCTTCGAAGCCGTCCTCATCTTGGCCCTCAGACCCAGGCCCCCTCGGGTCGTGACGAAAGTCACGACGGAAGGTTTTTTTTCAGGATTCTCGGCCTCTGGGGGGCCCTCACTGGCCCTCGGGACCGTCAGCAAAACGACTCGGGACGAAAAACCCGTCCCGGGGAATGGGTCCAGACCTCTGGGGGTCGCGCAATGAACAAAATCACGACGTCGGGGTTCCGGGGACGGCGGTCCAGGGGAGGGGCCGGCAGGTCGAGGAGCCGAGCGCCCTCTTCCGGGAGGCCGCAGCGCCGCGCGTGCGCCGGGAGGTTCCCCACCTGCTCTTCGAGGATCATCGCTGCCAGGGCCGTTCGGTCAGGGGTCCAACAAGGGCAGCTCCAAGCGGTGCGTTCCCGAGTCTCCCCTTCTCGGTTGTGCCGGCGGCACAGCGGTGATGGGAATGCAGAGATGCCTGCTGGCACTTTCATCTTTTGGGTGCGGCCGCCGCCGCACGGGTAGTTGCATGGGAAGCCGAGTTGCCATGCAGTGCCTTTGGTTTGGCCCTTTGTTCCGTGGGGCCAGGGGCTGGCGAAGTAGCCGAAGCTGCTGGCCACTGCTCCGAGGTCGTGTCCCGCGCTGGGGGGTCGTGGGATGCAGGCGCGATTCTGCGATGCTCTGAGCATGCGTGCGAACATCCTGCGATGCTCTGAGCATGCGTGCGAACATCCCGGTGGGTCAGTGCAGCCGCGAGAGTTGAGTGCCCCAGCCATCGCGCATCTTGCCGAATGCTTGCCTGCTCCATTCCAGTTGGGCAATGGTTTGCCAGAGTCTGCCTATGGGGCCACCTCCTTGGAAGGTTCGCGCGTGGTCGCGCACCTCTTCTGCTGTGGCGTTGAGACTGGTGTCTCTGCGCGCTTGCATGCGTGCGTCGCGGAGGGCCCCCCGCTGCGTAATGGCGTCTAGTTCCACGGCGTGGCCTGGAATAGCGATGGCGCAAAAGGGCCCACTGGGACATCCATGTTCACCCCTTGGGGCGGATAGCGAAAAACAGCGCTTTGTTGTAGAGGTCTCGCGCTTTACCGCTGCACGCGTGGATGTCGCGCTGGACGCGTGGATGTCGGCGGCTACGGTGCACATACTTGCCACCAGGGACCTTGCGGAGCGAGCCCTTGCGCAGGTGCCTTCAGACCGACGTGGTGGGGTCTGGCCACCGCGCGGCGAACGCGGGCGTCGGCAGTGGCAGTGAGGTTGAGGCCCGCGCCCCCCGCGCTTCACCTGGTGGTGAGCTTTGAGGGGGGCGCCTATGAGGCTTGGGCCTGCTGCCTGGTGGTGGAAGTTCTCCCCAACAGCCCATCACCGCTTTTCCTGGCTGGGTTTTTTTTGGCCCGAGAGGCGGTCGAACAGGTCGAAGTTGTTGGGCTCGCCCTTGCGATGCTATATCATTGGAATGTCTGCGCCGTTTGGGATGCGCTCTGTGACCAATTTGTTGTGGCATTCTGGACCCCATTTGCAGCTTGGGCGCCAGATCGAGATGGGCCTCGGGACGGGATACGTTTGGACCCGGTTCGGGCCCAACACACGGAGACGATTACGCGGGTGTTTTCTGGAAAGCCTCTTGGTTGCCTTTGACCGCCTTCTGGGCTCCCTTGGCCTTCTTGTGGGCCCTTTTTGGGCTCTCTCTGGGTCTTTGATGCTGAATCATCTTAGGACCGCTTATGGTCAGCCGGGCGCAGAAGGGGGTAGGGGGAGGGGGGAAGGCTTCTTAGAAGCACCCCTGCTTCTTAGAAGGC
This sequence comes from Prorocentrum cordatum, assembly GCA_963575745.1. Classification (NCBI taxonomy): domain Eukaryota; class Dinophyceae; order Prorocentrales; family Prorocentraceae; genus Prorocentrum; species Prorocentrum cordatum. The sequence goes on from CAUYUJ010014931.1 coordinate 8,511, forward strand.
GCGGGCCTTGTCTATAGATGTAAGGCCGGCGCCTTCTAAGAAGCAGCTTCCTTCTAAGAAGCCCTCCCCGCTCCCTCCACCCCCTTGTGCGCGCCGCCAATATGGCCTCCCGCGGGGCCATCTTGGACTTGATCGGGCGTGGATTTACCCTTTCTTGGGGCCATGTCCAGCTCGTCCAGCGAGGACTAGCAAGGCGCGCGGCGAACGCGGCGCGCCCGGAGTAGGACTAGGAGGAGGACGAAACGGAGGAGGAAGCGGAGGAGGACGAGGAGGAGGAGGAGAGGAGGAGGAGGAGGAGGAGGAGGAGGAGGAGAAGGAAGGGGAGGCGGATTAAGAGGAGGAGGAGGAGGAGGAGGAGGAGGAGGAGGAGGAGGAGGAGTAGGAATCGGAAAAAAGAGGAGGAAGAGGAATATGAGTATGAGTATGGCTACGAGACAACGTCTTACCAGTGCCTACCACCGTGGAACACTCGAGGCACTCTAGAGGTTACACATGGCCCCGCGTGCGCTTCTCCGCTGCACTCGAGTGGGGGTGAGGCCCCTCGAGATCCTACTGAGGTATTCAGCTCGAATGGGGGTGATCCAGAGGAGGAGGAGGAGGAGGAGGAGGAGGAGGAGGAGGAGGTGGAGGAGGAGGAGGAGGAGGAGGAGGAGTAGGAGGAGTGGGAGTCCCTCTCGATCTCCTTCACCTCCTCGCCTTCCTCCCTCCCTTCTCCCTCGGCGTTGTCGTCCTCGTCGTCGTCGTCGTCGTCGCTGTGGTCGTCGTCGTCGTCGTCGTCGTCGTCATCACCATCATCAGCAGCTGCAGCATTATTTATCACCATCATCAGCAGCATAATCATCATCAGGACCATCAGCAGCATCATCGTCACCAGCATCATTATCATCGTCACATCCAGCATCAGCATCAGCACCACCACCACCATCAGCATCATCATCATCATCATCACCACCACCATCATCATCATCATCATCATCATCATCATCATCATGATCATCATCATCATCATCATTATCATCACCACCACCATCATCATCAGCAGCATCAGCATCATCATCATCTTCCTCCTCCTTCTCCTCCTTCTTCTCCTCCTCCTCCTCCTCCTCCTCCTCCTCCTCCTCCTCCTCCTCCTCCTCCTCCTCCTCCCCGCCCGTCGTCATCGTCGTCGCTGCCGTCGCTGCCGACCTCGCCCTCGTCGTCCTCTCACGACGGCGGGGGCTGGCCGCCGCCCGCCGCCCGCCGCCGCTGCCCGCCGCCGCTCCACAGGCCCTCGGGATGCCCGCCGCCGGCCCGCCCGAGCCCATGGCGGCGCCCGCGCCCAGGCCACGGCGCGCCCCCGCCGCCGTCGCCGTCGCCATCGACCCCCGATCCTCGATCGCTCCTCGATCCTCGCGGCGGTCCTCGATCTCGATCCTCGCTGCTCGATCCCCGAGGGCTCCCCGAAAGCGGTCCTCGCTCCTCTCGATCGGTCTGCTCGCTCGCCGATCGATCCTCGCCGATCGGCCTCGGGGCTCTTCGCGGCTGCCAGGGCCGTCCGGGAGAGCGTCGTCGGCGAGCGGAGGGGGGCGGGCGAGGAGGCGAGGAGGCCCTCTCGGGGGGCGGCGGGGATTTCCCAGAAGGCCTTTCCGGCCTTCGGAGAGGTCTGCTGCGTCCTCGGGGAAGGCTCGGCAGGCTTCCCAGTAGGCCGGGGGGCCTCCGAGCCTTCTGTGGAGGCTCCCTTCTCACTGATACCCCCGTGCTCGCCGCCGATCGATCGAGCCGCGCGCTCCTCGCCCCTCGATCGCTCTCTCGCTGCTCGGCGTCGGGGCTTCCGCGGCCGCCAGGGTCGTCCAAGAGCGGCTCGGGAGGAGCAGCTGGTCCCGGGGAGGGGTCGAGGCGTAGGGGTTCGGGGTCACCGCGCTGTTTTGGGTCTCGGGTCGTTCTCCGAGGGTGTCTCGGGCGACTGGAGCACACGGCTCTGGGGCCTCCGAGATCAATCGAGAGCCGATCAGTCGATCGAGATTGGGGGCTCGGTGTTATCTCTGGCATCTTTAGGCCTGCGGGAGTGGCCGCGACCTCCTGGCCCACGGTTGCATCCGCCTGGAGATCCCGGCCAGAGTACACCCCAGCAGAGGTCTGGGGGATGGCCGTCGACGCCGTCCACGTCGTCGAAGTCATCGCCGCCGCCGCCGTCGCCGCCGGTCGCCGTCGCAGCCGTCGCCGCTGGCGCCGCCGTCGTCGTCGTCGACGTCCTTCGTCGGCCCTCGAGGACCTCTTCGAGGACCCAGTCTTCTTGACGGTCAGTCTTGGTTTCCTCTGGGCCTTCCTCGGCTCTCTGGGTCCAGGTCTCCCATCCATGCCCCGCCCTCCTCGGTGCTTCGGTCTCGGTTTCCTCCAGGCCTTCTTGGATCGGCGAGGCTTGCAGCGCAGGCTCGGCCGCACTCTTTGGTGGCCGGCGACTCCCATAAAACCTATTCTCTTGACGTCAGTGGATCTTTGGTTGGGCCTTTGGGGGGGTGGCGCCACCGCAACGGCCCTGTCTGACACGAAGTCCTGGTCAGAAAGCGCCCCACGACCGGTGATTTGGGCAGGGGGACGTGGAGGGGGATGCCTGCGAAGATCGCGGGGGCCCCCCCTGGCGGGCAGTCATCTTGGGCCATCTCGGCGGGTCGGGGTCCACACTTCGGCATCAGCATCCACTGCCGACCTGCATCGCCATTGCCAGCCATCGCAGCCACCGTCCCCCCCCCACACCTTTCCTGTAGTTTCCGCTTGCGCGTGCCCCGAAGTCGGCTGCACGTAAGAGTGACGCCTCGCTGGAATGACCTTCTGGCGCTCGGCTTCATTATTGGGGGGGCAACGATGAGGGGAGATAGGCATAGGGGGGGTGCATCGACCCCAAAAGTCGCCCATTGATCGCCGAAAGGGGCCCGATGGCCCCAACCGCCCAGGAAGGTGCGGATTTGCTATCGGGTGCTGGGCGCCGATCTATCGGCGATGTATCGCCGAATCCAGGTCGATGCATACTCCCCTGTGAGGTGCGGATTCGCAAGCGGGTGCCTGTCGCCGATCCATCGGCGATGTAGCGCCAATTCCAGGTCGATGCCTCCCCCCCCGTGCCCATCCCCCCCCCTTTCGTTGCCCCTCGTTGTTGGGGGGCGCTTCCTGGGCCAAGCCAGGGCACGCAGGCCGCCACAGCCGCGCCACCGCGCGCCACGGCAAGCCGCGCCGCGCAGCACAGGCATCTCTTGCCTCGGGCCACTCGGGTGTGCAGCTGACGACGTCGCGCCGACCTTGTCGACGCCCACCGTCGAGCTCGCCGCCGCCGCCGCCGCCGCCGCCGCCGCCGAGAGGCCCGCGCTCGACGCCGACTTCGAGGTGCTGACGGCGGTGGCCGCGGGCGGCTCCGAGGCGGGCGTTCCCGCGAGGCCCTCCGCGGCGCTGAAGGTGCCGCCCGGGTCCGGCTGCCCACGTCCCCCGTTGGCCTCCCAGGCCGGGTCGGAGCAGTCGGGGTCGGAGGATCGCGCCGCATCGCCGATGCACCGGCGCTGCGGCTCCATGTGGGCCCGGTTTCTCCACGCCGACGTCGCCGATGCACCGCCTGCGCACCGCCGATGCATCGGCGAGCCGGTGCAGTCCTCCGACCACATCTGCTCGCACCCCATCTAGGATTATGATGTTGCAGCCTACTCTGTAGCCTTGACCACCAGAAAGAATTTCGATCACCACGAAGGCACCAGAACTTGAGGCTTGCCACGTGCCGGGCCCTGGGGAGGCGAACGCTGTTTCGATGCCTTTCTGGGTGCCCGAAACGGTTTCTGGGATAGGGGCCCTCTCAAGTACTTAGGAGGGAAGCACCAGGCATCTGGGAGGCCTCCGAGTCCCCCTCGCCAGGTCTCCGGCGGTGTGCCTCTTGTGCAGCCGGGCGTGTCCGCTCCTCCGCTGCGGCCCCTCGGGAGGCCGTGCTCGGGGGGCCCGGTCGCTCACCTCCCGCGCCCGGGAGCGCTCGGG
>CAUYUJ010014931.1:15000-17500 GCA_963575745.1 Prorocentrum cordatum
GGAGGAGGGGGAGGAGGTGGGAGGAGGGGGAGGGGAAAGGAGAGGGGGAGGAGGAGGAGGAGGAGGAGGAGGAGGAGGAGGAGGAGGAGGAGGAGGAGGAGGAGGAGGATTAGGGAGGAGGGGAGGAGGAGGAGGAGGAGGAGGAGGAGGAGGAGGAGGAGGCGGCAGGCGAGGGGGAGGAGGAGGAGGAGGAGGAGGAGGAGGGAGGAGGAGGAGGGAGGAGGAGGAGGAGGGGAGGAGGAGGAGAAGGAGAGGAAGGAGGAGGAGGAGGAGGAGGAGGAGGAGGAGGAGGAGGAGGAGGTGGGAAGGGGAGGGCGGAGGAGGGAGGCCGGGGGAGGGAGGAGGAGGAGGAGCGAGGACGAGGAGGAGGGGAGGAGGAGGAAGGAGAGGAGGAGGAGGAGGAGGCGGAAGGGAGGGAGGAGGAGGAGGTAGGAGGAGGAGGAGAGTAGGAGGAGGAGGAGGAGGAGGAGAGGCGCAGAAGAGAAGGGCGGAGGAGGAGGAGGAGGAGGGGAGGAGAAGGAGGAGGAGGAGGACGAGGAGGAGGGGGTCGGAGGCGGAGCCTTCCGCGAGGGCCTCCCGGGAGGGGTGGGGCGGCTCCCGGTGAGCCCCCCCCCTGCCGCTGCCGCCTCGGGGGGCCGCCCGCCCGGCCAGCCCCCTCCGTCCCGAGGGGCCGCCCGCGGAGGTCGCATACAGTGAGGGCCCTGGCTCCCTGGCCGACGACGACGACGACGAGGAGGACTACGACGACGGTGACGAGGGCCAAAGACAAGGACGACGAGGAAGAGAAGGAAGAGGAGGAGGAGGAGTAGAAGGAGGAGGAGGAGGAGGACGACGACGAGGATGACGAGGACGACGAGGACGAAGAGGATATGGTGGAGGAGGACGAGGACAAGGACGAGGACGACGAGGGCGAAGACGAGGACAAGGACGAGGGCGACGAGGGCGAGAACGTCGACAGGAGAGCGGCGGGTCCCCAGAGGCGGTGCGTAAGGCCCGGCGGCGGTTTCCTGAGGGGGCAGGAGGGCGACTTTCCGAGGAGGTGGGTGGCGGAGGCTTCGGACCCTGCAGGATTTCTTCCTTGACCAGGGTGGCGGTAATATCCACGGCCAATCCACGATAGGAGGTCCATCGGTTTCCAGGCCCTGCATTCCTTGTCCAAGGGCTCCTTATCGTGTGCCCTCACCGTGCCTGGGCGCGCGGAAGAGGTTGCGCCGCGCGCTGTCTGGTCTTTGTTGGCAGTCGTTCGTGACCCGATAACCATCGAAGAAGCAAACATTGTATAAACATATGCTTTCGACGGCCCGCGCTGGGCCCCCCCTGGCGTCGCCTCCGGCGACGCCCCTGGCGCCCTCCTCGCACCAGGGAGGGGGCTTCAGCGGCGACCGCTGGTTTCGCCGACGGCTGGATTCGCCTGGCTGGTTTCGCCTGGCTGGTTTCGCCGCCCGGCAAAACCAGCTCCGTCGGCGAAACCAGCTCCGTCGGCGAAACCAGCTCCGTCGGCGAAACCAACTGCCGTCGGCGAAACCAGCTTCCGTCGGCGACACTGCCCGACCCAACCCGCCCGCTAGGGTCCGCCCGCCCAACCCGACCCGCCCGTTAGGGTTAACCCGCCCGACACGACCCGACCCGCTCGCTGGGGTCCGCCCGCCCGATCCGACCCGCCCGTCAGGGTTCGCGCGTGCTCGGTCGAGCGCACCCCAGACGTTCATGTTCCGCCCGCCCGACCCGACCTTTCCCGACACGACCCGGCCCGCCCGCTAGGGTCCGCCCGCCCGACCCGATTCGCCTGTCAGGGTCCGCCCGCCCGACACGACCCGCCCCGCCCGCTAGGGTCCGCCCGCCCAACCCGACCCGCCCGTTAGGGTTCGAGAGTGCTCGGTCGAGCGCGCCCCGCACTTTGATGTCCCGCCCGCCCGACCCGACCCGCCCGTCAGGGTCCGCCCGACCGACCCGACGCGACTCGCCCGTTGGGGTCCTCCCGCCCGACCCGTCCAGCCCGGCAAGGTTTTCGCGTGCTCGGTCGAGCGCGCCCCACACTGTAATGTTCCGCCCGCCCGACCCGACCCGCCCGTTAAGGTCCGCCCGACCCGACCCGACCCGACCCGCTCGCTAGGGTCCGACCGCCCGACCCGACCCGCCCGTTAGGGCTCGCGTCGGCGAAACCAGCGCCGGCGAACCCAGCCGTCGGCGCAACCAGCGGGGCGAAACCAGCGGGGCGAAATCAGCGCCGGCGAAACCAACGTCGGCGAAACCAGCCGTCGGCGAAACCAGCGGAGCGAAACCAGCGCCAGCGAAACCAGCGCCGGCGAACCCAGCTCATGCCGCTTCAGCGCAGATAAAATAAATCCGCGCACATCTCCAACAGTGTATGTTTATGCCGCTTTTCGTTCCTCTACAGCCAGCGCCCGCACGCTGGCAGAGGAAAAACACGCTGTCAAGTGCAACTGTTTTCTCTGCGCCCCCCTGGTGGCATCTGTAGGTGCCGCATATAGCGTAGTGG
>CAUYUJ010014931.1:25000-35000 GCA_963575745.1 Prorocentrum cordatum
TTATCTTGATAAAAAAATAACATGTATTTGTGATTTGTGTCATATACACAGTTACATACGCGGAAAGACTTCGCCCTCTTCCGCCAGCCCCCCACTCTATCAGAATTGGACATGCCCGAGCTGAGTTTGGTTGCCTGGGCGCCGACTTCAAGCAATATCGGAGCCTCATGCGAGGGCGCCTGGTAATCGTGACTGATGCCAGTTGCAAGAGATCGTGGCGTTTGGGGTGCGAAGCTTAAGTAATTTGCGAGTGGTCGTCGTCTCCTCCAGGGCGCGAATCTCACGAAACTTGCGAGGATTGTGGTTTCGGTTGCGCGATTCTGGCAGAATTTGCTAGGAATCCTGGTTTCCGGAGGGCGCATCCTGTGTTTGTCGCGAGGGATTCTGGATCCCGGTGCGCGAATCTGGCCCTGGGAGCGCGAATCCGGAGTATTTTACCATGGTTCTCTGGCCTCAGGAGCGCGAGCCTGGTGTAGGTTAGAAGAGGTCCTGGCTTCGGGAGCGCGAGCCTGGCGCAATTTAGGTAGAATGTTGGCTTCGGGATTGCGCATCTGGATTAATTGCCAAGGGATTCTGGCATCGACAGAGCGAGTCTGAAGTAATCTGACCGGGACGGTCCTCGGGAGCTCGAATCTCCAGCCTTTACGGCTCCCACACCCACCAGCTTTACGTCTCCCACACCCACCAGCAGCTCAGGCAACGCGACTTCGGGACATTGAGGTACCCGGATGACTTTTCTCCCCCGCCCTCGCGCGGACAATAACAGTTCGCAGTAGGAAGCAAGAAGTGGAGCTATCACATCGGAGGTTGGAGCCTTGAACTGCAGCAGGTCGCAGGAGACCTCATCCGCTCCGCCAGATGACCCCACCCACAAGGGGGCAGGCGGACACATAGCTTATCTTCTAATTACCTGTGGTGTAAAATTATGCATACAGGCCTCGGAAAAATAGCGAACACTCATGCCACATTCATCTGTCAACGTCTCCCCCTCCCCCGAATGTTCAAAGTTGGCGGTGGGTCTGATGAGTTGCACCTCGACCGCAGTCTCCCCCGCGCATGCTAACCTTGAGTTTGGGGGAGAGGGGGAGTGCTCAGCAATTGTTTCCCTCTGCCGTAGTTTTGCTCAGCGTGGCGGGCTGTATGTGGTGAAATTCTGTGCTGCAGGCCATGGAGTGCAATCCCTCTGGTTGGGATGAGCAAATCTGGGTGGCACACTGGTGTACAGGGTGCAACCGTGCAGCCTATTCTGTGCCATCTGCGTCGTGCGCACTTCTGCCCTCCAGGCCATGGTTCGCAGAAGGTGCGGTGCAAAATCGTCGCAGTGCACGCGGTGACCGGCGCACGGGGCTGGCACGCGTGCAGTCGCCGGGCGCAGATTCGGAACCACCGAACAAGGATTCAGCAGCACAAGTAAGAACCCCTTGTCAGAAAGACAGTTATCGGGTTGGGAAGATGAGGTTGGGAGATATGACCATGTCGTCCGCATTATCACGTATGTTCAATGTGCTTATTACACAGACATGCGCACTGCCATTGGCCGTCGCATCCTGCAAACCCCTTTGGGCTTGAATTGCCTGCCGATTGTGCTGGTGCTTCTGCTTGAACTCGATTGGACTTCCTTTTCATCTCGATGGAAACGACGTTCTCACTCATCGCACTAAAGCGTCTCTCCCCCATCGTCAACAGTTCCTCTGGAAGACCCCTGCTCTGCACATCTCGGGCTTGGCCACTATAGTCTGGTATCACTACGGTGTCCGATCGGCAGCGATGCTGCAACGCCGTTTCCGCCCACTCATGCAGAACTCATTGCGCAACGCATGAAGATCCGAAGCGGGTCACTGCAGTTGTGGTTCTTTCTGACGATATCTGGACGCAAGAATTCTGAATTTCTTCCCGGTTAGTAACGGAACGCAGTATAGAACCTGCTGAGGCCCTGCAACCTCCAAGAAGTTGTATGAGCACGAGGAAGATTCAGTTGTGAATCCCGCACCAGCAGCGGATCGCAATACGGAGCCCGATGCGGAGTCCATTATTCCTTGGACAATTACCGGACACCCCCAGCATTGCTCCTGCCCTTGGTCCATCCCCAGTGCTCGTCGCAACGCTTCAACACCTGGGAAGGTCCAAGATGGCTCCGAGAGGACCCAGGACACATACAACAGGGCTTTTGGACGGCCCTCCGAAGGCCTCGACAGAGCTCCGAGATGGCCCCACGACGGCCTCGAGGCAGGCTTCAGGCTGCAATATGATTATTGAGAAGTTCCTCGTGGTCCAAGATGCACCCAAGAGTGCCACGAAGTAGGTTGCAGTTTGCAAGTCGCTTCTATCGAAACGTGCGTGGTGTTGGATTGGGGGCCCATGCGCTGCAGCGACAACACGCTTCCCCTTTGCTAGCCGCAGGCGGCCGAAGGTATCGTTCATTGCATTCGAATGTTATTGATCATACACTGAATCCTCCCAGCCCCTTCCTCCCATCACGATAATTACCTTTCTCACCTTAGTGCATGCATTGTCTTGGGAATTTGTTTCGGCATGATATCTGGTTGATCGTGTACAGGCACGTGGTACGAATAACTATGGTCAGTGATTAGATGCGGTCTCAAAATTTGTCGCAGCATTCAGATACGGAGTGTTCTTTGACGGCTCGGTATGAAAACATATATAATTCTATGTATGTATGTATGTATGTATGTAGGTATGTAGGTATGTAGGTATGTAGGTATGTAGGTATGTAGGTATGTAGGTATGTAGGTATGTAGGTATGTAGGTATATAGGTATATAGGTATGTAGGTATGTAGGTATGTAGGTATGTAGGTATGTATGTATGTAGGTATGTATGTAGGTAGGTAGGTAGGTAGGTAGGTATGTATGTATGTATCGATTGATATGCTAGGATGTGGTGCCCATCGCTTGAACATCTGTCTAACCAGCAAGCGGTGGCACGTCTCCGATGCTCGAGTCGCGGCACAACGACCAGGAGCAGACAAAACCACGAGTATGACAAGCAGGCAAGCAGGACAGCACGGATGACGAGGAGGAGGATGAGCGGTAAGGGCGATGGTGATGACAAAGAGGGCGGATTTGGGAGGAAAAAGATGGGCGAAGATGACGGACATGGTGACGAGGAGGGCGAAGAAGAGGAGCATCTCCCCCCATTGCTCTTCTGCATCCCCGTCCTCATTCGTTTGAGCTTTTCCTCCTCCAGACTCGCTCTTCTCCACAGTTCTCGTCGTTCCTCCACCTCGCCCCAGAGAGCAACACAATTTAGACAAGTCAAGCGTCTATGCAACCCTCCGTCTCTTTATACACATTCGTATATGTATGTGTATGGAGAGACATAGTATATCATGGCGCGGCAGGGCTTAGCCTCACATGTAGGTAGGGACATGCATGTATATCTGGCGCACTGTACATACGGTCACATACAGTCAGTTATGAGTGAGCATTTATAGTATGGCATGGCGCTGCTACCGAGCAGACTAGGGGTGCGAACTAACATAAGTCAGTCGCATGTTCGCACCCATGGCGGAACGCTACATACCGTGGGCTGCCGCTTGGACCAGCGCGCGATCGCATCTAAATGCGACTATGTGTTTAGGTATATCTCTTAGCTCCTGGCACGTTTTTGTTTCTGGCCCTGTAGGGTCCAAGCGTTGGAGGAGGAGAATGAGGAGGAGGAGGAGGAGGAGGAGGAGGAGGAGGAGGAGGAGGAGGAGGAGGAGGGGAGGCGTCCATCTATCCGGGGCGCCATGACCAGATCCGGGACGCCATGTACTTTGGTGCCCAATGGCCATGCACCACGATTTCAATTTGTCAGCCTCCGGGAGGAGGCCAGGCAAGTCTGACTGTCTTCTCCCCCGTGCCCTACTCGATCTTCTCCTCTTCCGCCTCCCGTCCCACGTCTCCTCTGCCGCATGCTGCTGCTCCCCCTCCTCCTCCCTCCTTCGTGCCCCCTCCCCCCCCCCCGTTTCGCTCCTTCCTCATCCTCCTTCGCTCAGCCCGAGCCGACGTCCGATGACCCCCCCCCCACACCACCACCTGCGGCCCCTGGGGCCGCGGAGCGCCGCTGCTGGGGCATCGGCCCGCAGCTCGCGGCGGCGACTCGCTCGGGCGCCGGCCAGGACCTGGCGGGGAGGCGCCTCACGCCACGCAAGGCGTCGCCTCGTCGGGGTATGCGCGCTTTCCCCCGCACGTGGCTTGGCATCGCTCGGACGTGTGCATCTGTCCTTCGGCGAGGGCCATCGAGGAGCATCCTTGATCATTTGGCGAGAAGCCACGCGCGAAGCCGACAAAAAGCACGGGGAATGGACGTCCGAGCGATGGCGATGTGGACCTTCGCTCGTGCCGGAGGCCCGCTGCCTGGCGTGAGGGCGCCTCGCTGCTCGGAGGGCCCTGGAGCGAGGCCCCCCTGCAGGCACTGCGCAGAGGTGGTCCTCCGGGAGGGGCGCTCTCTGCCTCGGCGGGGCGGGTGCGGCCCCGTCGGCTTCGGCGTCGCCGGGGGCGCCCGGCGGGCCCGGGTCGGCCCCGGCGCCCTCGCGGGTGCCGGGCTTGGGCGCCGCGGCGGGTGCGCGTGCACGAGGGCCGTGGCGCTGTTGCGTGGGGCCACGGCAGACCATCCCGCCCGAGGAGGTGGAAGCAGCTCTGCAGGGTGCCCCTCAGAGGCGCCCCCCCAGCGGTGGGCGTCCGATGTCGGCGGCCTGTGCTGCTTCCCTGGTGTGCTCGGGCCCGTGTGACGCAGGAGCGGCTGCCGTCGCACGAGACCGAGGGACGTGCTGCCGGGGGGGTGGTCACCACGACCAGCATCTTCACCTACAGGGCGCTGGTCGCACTCTTTGCGAGCAAGGGCTTCGGCTTCAAGGTCGTGCTGGCACAGGGGCGTCACCGGGGACACAGGGGGCCACTGCGTCTCTGCATCAGCGGGTCGAGGACCTGGGGCACCACTGTGTGTGTGTGTGTGTGGGAGAGATGGCCACTCTGTCTGCAGGAGGTGGCACCCATGGTGGTTGGTGGCTGCTGTGTGCTCGCGAGGTTTGATATTCAGGTCACGACCCCTCCATGCCGCACGCCTGGGGTCCCTGTCCCAGGCAAAGCGTTGGCGGGCCGCGTGCACTGAGGGATGGCTGGTGGCATCGTAGGAGTGTCGGTCTACCTGCGTGACTCGGCCAGGCTGAAGTCGGCTAATCTCGAGATCCTGCGGATCACTGGCCACTCTGCGCAGGAGGCTGCCAGCATGAGCTGAACTTGGTTTGTCGGTGGCGAGTGTAATATGTGCCCAGAGCTGCTGGCTCCATGGTCCAGCTGTGGGGGCTGCGCTGCTGGTTTCCGAGGTGACCACTTCCCGACATACAGTCGGGGCCCTGAAGAAGGAACCCTTTTCGTTGGGGAGGGGCTCCGCGTTCCTTAAGTGTTTCACAGCTTGCCTCAGGTTACCCTTGTGTCTTCGATCGGAAAACGAAGTTGAACTTATGGAGAAAAAAGTTGACTCGGTCCTTATTTAGGGCTCCGGAGGTCAACGACCCGACTGTGGCATACCCAGAACCAGGTCAGGTTCCTTCGGAGCGGCGTTTTTGTTTTTTTTTTGATTGTTTTTTTTTTGTTTTTCTTTTTTATTGTTTTTTGATTTTTTTTGCTTTGTTTTTATCATTTTTTTTTATTTTTTTCTTTTTTTGTTGTTTTTTTTTATTTTGTTTTTTTTTTGTTTTTTTTTTTTGTTTCTTTGTTTTTTTTTTTTATTTTTCTTCTATTTGTTGTTTTTTTTTTTCTTTTCTTTTGGTTTTTTTTTTTTTTTTTGCTTTATTGTTTTTTTTTTTAGTTTTTATTCCTTGATTTATTGTCTATCTTTTTTTTGTTTTTGTTTTGGGGTTCTTGTTTTTTTTATTTTTTTTTTCTTTTCTGTCTTTTTTTATTTTTTTCTTTTTTTGTTCTTTTTTTTCTTTTATTGTTTTTTTTTTTTTTTTTCTTTTTTCTTTTTTTTTTTGTGTGCCAGCTGAACGAGTCGGGCCGGGTGGCCATCCGTTGGCGATGCGGCGGCCACGTGCCCGCACGAGCCTTTCGTCATGACGCCGCCGGGCCTTGACGGGCCGCTCCGCTGCAGGGCGCCGCGGGAGCCGAGGCCGTTTCCCGCGGTCGCTGCGCTTGGGGTAAGTCGGGCCTGTCCCTCTACAGGGGGAGGATTCAAAAGTAGTGGAAAATAGTACGGGGAGTATTGTTTGACCATGTTTGAGTATTTTTGGAGTATCTTTGGGGTATTTGTTATTTTTCGTCGAAGATCCCCCTGTAGGGGGACACGCCCGACCTAACGCTTGGGTGCAGAGCCACGTGAGCTCCAGGACTTGGGTGCGGCAGCGACAGTCCCATGCTGCAAGCTGCTGGGCCGCGTCGCCGGTTTCTGTTCTGGCTTGTTCCCGATGCTCGGCGCCTCCTCCTCCTCCTCCTCCGCCTCCTCGACATCCTCCTCCTCCTCCTCCTGCTCCTCCTCCTCCTCCTGCTCCTCCTCCTCCTCCTCCTCCTCCTCCTCCTTCTCCTCCTCCTCCTTCTTCTCCTCCTCCTCCTCCTCCTTTTTCTCCTCCTCCTCCTCCTCCTCATCCTCACTACTCCTCCTCCTCCTCCTCCTCCTCCTCCTCCTCCTCCTCCTCCCCCTCCCCGTCCAGCTTTAGAGAGCTCCTGCGCGCGCACGCGGTGGACCTGGAACGGCCACCCGTACGGGTATGCAGCCGATCCCCGGTGCGCGGCTGGAGCCAGATCTGAGGCGCGATCGGCCAGGCGTTCGGCGACGAGGCGCTCAGCCAGTGCTGGGGCGGCGCTCTGCAGGACGCCGGGCAGGAGCTGTGCGGCCGCCTCGACCTGGCAAGGGGGCGCACGCTGCCCGCAGGCTGGCCGAGCGGGTCCCCTGAGGATGCGGGGGCGAGGGGCAGCACCACCGAAGCCTGGGCGGTGGCTGAAGGCTGGGCCCGACGCCTTGAGAGCGTGCCTGTGTGCCTTGCTGTTCGACTGGTTTATCTGATGTTGGGGCCGTTTACCAGATTGGCCAGATTGGAGTTCTTTTTTGTTCGCCAGGTTGGATTCAGATTGAACCCTCCGCCAGATTGTCAGATCTCGCCAGATCGGGCCCGCCAGATTGGCGCCAGATTGGCTTCGACTACCCAGTGTCTCGAGTTCAAGCTCGATGAGCTCCAGGCGGCGCAGGATGCTGGCCGCCCTCGCGCCAGTGGAGGGGCCAAGCTGGCCGTCCTGCTGAGTCACGCCAAGGCCAGGAGCTAGTACTCAAGAGTCGACCCGTGTGTGCGCCAGTTCCAGGGCAACGAACAGTTACATAAGCATGAAAACTCAGAGGTCCGCGCAGGTTTCTTGGAGCGGAGGGCGCCAGGGATGGCGCCGGAGGCGCCGCCAGGGGGCTCCAGCGCCGATGCGAGAAGTCCGCGCGGACCTCCGAGTTCGTATGTTTAAGCCTTGCGCCATTGTTTGCCCCCCGAAGTACTCATCCAAGCGCCTATAGTTTTGCTCTCGGACCCGAAACTTCTGACATGGTGGATTGGCTTCTCTGCCAGCGCGAGCAGCACCTGGCGGCATCTGCCAATGTCGGAGGTTGATAGACCTCCTACCCTGACACGTCGAGTAAGGAATTGGCCGTTTCCCGTTCGCGAGAGGGCGTCGCGGCCCTCATTTTTGCGGGCCCAAGTCCGTTGGTTTCGGTCCTAGGCCGCTTTCACTACGGGGAGGTTTGCGAAAGGGAGGTTTGTCCACCCTCGACAATGTGAGGGCTCACGGTTGGAGCGAGCGGGCGGTTGTCAGCTCTGCCAGCGGATTCTCTCGAGCGCCTCGGCTCAGCAAGACGAGGACTCTCCGCAGACGGCGGCCGCCCTTCGGTCGGCAGGGCAGCCGCATCGATTGGTCGATGGCTGCTTGGACGACTGCTGCCACGACCTGGGCCACTCACAGCCCCAGGCCTGCGACGTCCTGATTTCTTCAGGACGGCGCCCCTGGAACGACCCCTTCCCCGGGACCGGTCTTCTCAACCCGAGTCGTTCTTGGACGGCCCCGAGGCACGGCGAGGGCTCCCTGGGGCCGAAAATTGCCAAAAACCTCCCGTCCAGATCTTTGCAAGGGAGGAAAGACCACCCGGACCGGACAATTGGCGTTTACTGAACGGCCTTGGGCGTTTACTAAAGAGCCCTGCCCTGTCTGATTGATTCCTCCTTTGGGCGCGTTTGCTAAACGACTTCGCGTGTCGGGGTGGTTATTATGGGGGTGCTTTTTTTGACTTCTATTTTTTCACGACGCGATCGTGTCTGTGTCTGGGCCTGCGAGCGGATGTTGGCTGCCAGCGGACGCGAGTGAGCGGCCGTACAGGCGGCCCAGATTAGTAGGTCGACCCTGCCAGATCAAGGTTACGCCCGTATCCTGTGCCTTGCGGCCCACGCCTCCTGCATCTCTGTGGCAACGTGGCCCTCGGAAGGGTCTTGTGTCCTCTCACGTGTCCTCTTCAATCACGTCCGACCGCAGCTGCCCACCGTCTCCCACGGGGCGGCCCCGGGCAGCCGCGCGGGGGGGCTTTCTGGCGAAGGCGGCCTTCGGCCCTGGCATTAAGTCAGCCCTGTCTTTCTACAGGAGGAAGATTCAAACATAGTCCCAAAAACAATGAGGGGACGATTTTGGGGCATGTTTTTGCCATTTTGAGGTAATGTTTGAATGCTTTAATTTTTCGTCGAAAAATCGCCTGTAGGGGGACATGCCCGACCTAACCCTGGCCGTCTGGCCGCCGGATCGGGGCCGCCACGCAGACGCTCGCGCCCACACATGATCGCGACGTTGAAAGACCAAGACGGGCGGTTTTCTTCTAATTTCGGCCTCGGGGGGCCCTCGCCGGGCCCCAGGACCGTCAAAAAACGACTGAGGATGAAAAACCGGCCCCGGGGAAAGGGTCTGGATTGTGATGGGACGCCATCCTGAAAAAATCAGGACGCCGCATGACTGGGAGAGGCACCCACACCTTTACCCGTTATCGTTGTCCCCTTTTGGACCTCCCGGGAAGCTCTCGTCGCCACCGCTGGGTTCGCCTCGAAACCCTGGTCAGAGCGCACCTCAGGAGAGGTCTGGGCAGTGGCGGTGCCGGTACCTTTTGGTTCCCCCGGCGAGCAGGCCGGGTTCTGGCCTCGGGATGGCGCGGCCAGCGAGTCGTCCGATTGCCGAAGCCTGGTGAGCCATGGGGGCCTCTCCTTATCGCCCTCATCCGTTCGCTGCCTCGGGACTGTGTCGACGGAGTGGGAGAAGAGCCATCGCTACGATCTCTTCTGTAGAGCGGGCCCCGGACGGTCCAGCATCGACGGTTCCTTCGCTCGCAATCTAGGAGCGGAGGTGGCCAGGAACGTGTTCCATCACTGGAAAGCACTTGACCATCCTAGTGCCGTCTCTTCCGCCATCTTCCTACCATGCCTATTCTCCCTCCTGTTCCTTGGTCTTCCCCCCCGTCCGACGACGAGGGATTGTACCCCTGTTCCGTCACTCCTCGTCGCTCGTCCTTCCGCCGAAGATGACAACCACGAGGAACCATCCGCCTCCCCTCCGCCTCCTTCTCCTCCTCCTCCATCCTCCTCCGCCTCTTTCTCCTCCTACTTATTATTCTTCTCCTCACTCCTCCTCCTTCTCCTCCCCCTCCCTCCTCGTCTCTCCTCCTCCTCCTCCTCCTCCTCCGCCTCCTCCTCCTCCGCCTCCTTCTCCTCCTCCTCCTCCTTTTTCTCCTCCTCCTCTCTCCTCCTCCTCCTCCTCCTCCTCCTCCTCCTCCTCCTCCTCCTCCTCCTCCTCCTCCTCCTCCTCCATTCCTTCTCCTCTTAGAGACCTTCTCCTTGTCGCACCCCGATGCCAGTTTTTGGGGCGTGCCGGGCGTTTCGCCTGAGACTTCCTCACCATTGATGAGTCTGAAGCTTGAAAAGGGACAACGGTTTCACAGATGGAGGGCGGGTGGCTTTCAAAATGTACCTCTCGCCTCAGCGGCGCGCACAT
>CAUYUJ010014931.1:40000-132500 GCA_963575745.1 Prorocentrum cordatum
ACAAGAGCACTCCAAGAAGGACACAGATAGCCTCCAAAGGCCCCCACATGGCCCAGGCGGCCCTCAAGAGGACTCCCAGACCGCAAACATCGCGTCATTCCCTGAGGGAAACGTACGTTTTCAGCACATTCGTTGTTCGGGTCTTCGCAGCGTCCAAAACAGCCAAAAAGGCTTTCAGTATCGCCCCAAGACGGCCCAAGAGACCCCCAAGAGTTCCTCTAGACAGCCTGGACGGCCCCAAGACTGCCCAAGGAAGCCTCAAATGAGCCAAATAGAGGCCCAACAGGCCTTCACAAGGCCCCCAGAAGAAGCCCAAGAAAGCCATGGGAGGCCCCCAAAAAAGGCCATGAGAGGCCAACAGGAGGACCTGCGTGGCCCCCGTAAGGTCCCTAGAGGGTTCAAGCTCCCCAACATGGCCCAAGATGGCCCCAAGACGGCTCGAGACGGCTCCAAGCCGGCCCACCAGGGCTCCAACAAGGCCCACACGGCATTTTCCAGCAAACTGAGCCGAATCACAGGCTCGCAACCACGAATCCCAGAAATTTGGTGCGAACCCGGAATTGGGTGCATTCCCTGAGAATTATTTGCGTTCGCGTGCCCCGTTGCGACCCGTCCCCTGACGGCGCCCTCCTCATCCTCCTCTTTCTCCTCCTCTTTCTGCCGCTCCACCACTCGTCCTCCCCCACATCTGCTTCCTTTCCTCGCTCCCCGAGGTTCCCTCCCTCCCATCCTTCGCCCTCTACCCGGCGCCTTTCGGGAGCCCCGGGCCCAGAGGCACGGGGAGGGCCAGGGACCGCCCGAATTTTCGAAGACGTCTGAAAACCTCCGCAGGGAAGGGGTCACAATTCCAAGGCCACTAAGGATGGCGCGAACGACCAACATATGCACAGCCTCAGGGACCAAGGTACATGGCGCGAAGCGCCAATGCAGCCTTGTGTATATACATATATATATATATACACATATATTTGTATGTGTATATATACATATATATATATATATATATAAGTGCTGTTATTTCTCTCTCTCTCTATCCTTTTGTCTCTGTCTGTCTCTCTCTGTCTCTTTCGTAACGTACATGTTTCCCCCAACTGCGCTTGTATTTCGGGTTTCTCACTCGTCGTCAAAGGAATCGGGCCTGGCTGTTGGTCTGGCGGCCATGTTGCCGCCGTCGCCGCCTCGTCGCCGCCTCGTCGCCGCCCGCCGTCTGGACCTGGCTGTTGGTCTGGCGGCCATGTTGCTGCCATCGCGCCCCGTCGCCGCCCCGTCGCCGCCCAACGGAACTGGGCGTGGCTGTTGGTCTTGCGGCTATGTATGTTGCCGCCGTCGCCGCCTCATTGCCGCCTGGGAGTTGGGCCTGGCTGTTGGTCTGGCCGCCGTCGCCGCCTCGTCGCCGCCCGTGGTACGTTCTCCTTTCTCGAACGAAATTCTTGACGGTCCGTGTAAAGGGGAGTTGCCCGAAACAGGGCAGTGTAGAAGCACGCAGTGGCACGGTTGCCTCGGAAGCGTTTCGGGGTCGCAGACACGGCGGGAACATGTGTCGAATCACTTAACACATGTTCCCCTTACACGGCGGCTTCATGAGGATCTTTCGGGAGGCCTCTTGGAGTTCTCTTGGGGCTCTCTTGGAGTCCCCGTGGGGCCTCTCGGGGCACTCGGGGCTCTCTGGGCTTTTTGTTGGCGGGTCCTAGGGGCTGTCTTGGGGCTCTTTGGGGGGTCTGGGAGGGCTCTTGGGGCCGTCTTGGCCCCCATGGCTTACAAAGAGGGGGGTAGGAAAGTCAGTCTTCCCCCTCGGAGGCTCCAGCGTTGCGTCTTGGGTTCCTCTCGACCGGGTCTTGGAGCGCTCTTGGGGCCCCCTGGGGGCCCTCTTTGGGTCCTTCTCGAAGCCCTCTGCGGCCGTCTTGGGGCCATCTTGAGGCCTCCGAGGCCCATCGGAAGCGAAAAGGCGCGAACGCAAAACACATGGATGTTGGAGCTATTTTGGCATCTTGGGGAGGTCCTTGGAGAGCTCGAACGGCACTTCAGACCGTCTTGGGACTTTCTTGAGGCCTCTTGGATGTGTGTCGGAGGTTCTCTTGACCCCCTTTGAGCTATCTTGACAAGTCTTGGAGGCCAGCTTAGGCTTTCAGAGGCCCTCTTGGAGCTATCTTCGGCCATCTTGGACGCTCTACCTCTCGGCCCCCCCCCCCAAGGCCCAGGGGAGGGGTTAAGGGGAGGGGTAAACCCATACCTGGGGCAGAATATGGAGGGGCTGTGGAAAGAGAGAAGGCAAGAGGTCGTTCAACCACCTATGCCCAGAGGGCTGGTGGGATTCAGATCTACCGCCCCCGCCCCAGGGTTGCGCGACCCCCCCCTGGAATAGTGCAACTTACATGTGATTCGGCCCCATTGTTTATTGAATCGCTTCGCTCATTCCGTCGGCCCGTATTGTGCCATCGCGGGGTCTTGGGAGGTCTTGGGAGCCCTTGGAAGCTTCGTGGGAGCTTCTTGGGAACTTTGGGAAGCCTCGTGGATGGCTCTGGGTGGGCTCTCTTGGTGGTCTCTTGGGGGGGTCTGCCTGGCCTCTTGGGGGCCTCCTGGGAGCTTCCTGGGGGTCTCTTGGGGGCCTCTTGGGGCTTTCTTGCGGCCTGTTGGGGGCCTCTTGGGGCTCTCTTGGGGGCTTCGTGGGGCTACTTGGGGGCTTGTAGGGGCATTTCGGGAGCGTGTTTGGGCGGGAGGCTCAAAATTTCCTTTCAGGTTGCCCCTGTGGACCTCAATCATGGGGCCGTCTTGGGGCCTCTTGTACCGTCTTGAGGGTTTCTTGGGCCTTCTTGGAGCGCTCTTGGGCCGTCTTTGAGCGGTCTTGAGGGTCTCTCGGGCCGTCTTGGGGTGATCTTGGGGGCCTCTTGGACCGCCTTGAAAGGTGTGAGAGACGAAGAGGCGGATATGTTAAAAATGCACGCTTTCCTAGGGGAATGGGACGATTTTTGCTAGTGGGAGCCCTCTTGGGACGCCGCTTAGGGACCTCTTGGGGCATTTGAAGGCCTGTTGGGCCGTCTTGAGGCCATCGTAGGCGCTTGGGGGTGATATTTCGGCGTCTCCCGGCTCTCTTGGACCGTCTGGAGGGCTTCTCGGGCCCCTCTTGGACCGATTTGGAGCCCTCCTGGGCTCCGAAAAAGAGTTCTTGAGGGTTTCTTGGGCCTTCTGGGAGCGCTCTTGGGCCGTCTTTGAGCGGTCTTGAGGGTCTCTCGGGCCGTCTTGGGGTGATCTTGGGGGCCTCTTGGACCGCCTTGAAAGGTGTGAAAGACGAAGAGGCGGATATGTTAAAAATGCACGTTTTCCTAAGGGAATGGGACGATTTTTGCTAGTGGGAGCCCTCTTGGGGCGCCGCTTAGGGACCTCTTGGGGCGTCTTGAAGGCCTGTTGGGCCGTCTTGAGGCCATCGCAGGCGTTTGGGAGTGATATTTCGGCGTCTCCCGGCTCTCTTGGACCGTCTGGAGGGCTTCTCGGGCCTCTCTTGGACCGTTTGGAGCCCTCCTGGGCTACGAAGGGAGTCTGCCGGGACCTTGCCGGGAGTCTGCCGGGACCTTGCCGGGGTACTTCCCGTCCGGGGACCCCCAGGGCCCGCCCCGCGCGCGCGAACTAGAAATATTGTTGAGCAGTTACCGGAGATCTTAGCACGCCTCTGGCCCGTTGGGCCAGCGAATTTCATAGTGGCCTTCGGCCCATCCCGCCACAATGCCTGGCTTGTGGGTAATAGGTCTGCGAGCACTGGTGCATTGCACCACATAGATTGCACCCGTCACGTAGAGTGCACCACATAGGTTGCACACAGATTGTGCATCATGTATTGCACAACGTAGGTTGCTAGAAACACACTGTCTGGGGCACACGCTGGCTAACACTAGTCAGTTTTGTCTGCGCACTCTTCATGTGGGTATTGCTCTCTGTCCCCCTCTCTCCCTCCCCCCCTTCGACACACTCGCCGACGTGACTTTTCCCAGCCGCGGCTCCGAAGAAGGCCCCTCCCCTTCGCCCCCCGGGGGTGATTTTTCGTCCCAGACCCATTTGTTTCTGCTGGCCCCTACAGGCCCGAGCACGGGCCCCCGCGAGGCCGAGACCTCCGGGAGGAGCCGCGGGACCCGAAACAAAAATCCAGCTCCTCTCGGAGCTCCGGGCCCGTGTTTTCCCCCTCGCCCCCTGCGCCGCGCCCGCGCGCCCGGGGCGGCGACGGGCGGCGCAGAAATCCCATATGCCGAGCGGGGCGCGCCGCTGGGCAGCCCAGCGCCGCGCGCGCGCGCGAGGGCGGCCGCGGCTCTGTCCCGAAGGGAG
Source organism: Prorocentrum cordatum (assembly GCA_963575745.1). Classification (NCBI taxonomy): domain Eukaryota; class Dinophyceae; order Prorocentrales; family Prorocentraceae; genus Prorocentrum; species Prorocentrum cordatum. The sequence continues at coordinate 44,312 of CAUYUJ010014931.1, forward strand.
GCACCCCCCCCGCGCTCGCCGTGCGGCGAGGGGTGGCGGCGCCCTGCGGCCCGGGGGCCGCTTGCTTTTGCCTGCTTGCCTGCCTGTGCGCGGGGGCCCCTGCCTCTCGCCAGCCCAGGCCCGCCCGCGGGTCATGACACACACACACACACACGCACACACACACACGCACACACACACACACACACGCACACACACACACACGCACACACACACACACACGCACACGCACACGCACACGCACACGCACACGCACACGCAACACGCACACGCACACGCACACACGCACACGCACACGCACACGCACACGCACACGCACACGCACACGCCACGCACGCACACGCACACGCACACGCACACGCACACGCACACGCCACACGCACACGCACACGCACACGCACGCACACGCACACGCACACCACACGCACACGCGCACGCCACACGCACACACGCGCACACCACGCACACGCACACGCACACGCACACGCACACGCGCACGCGCACGCGCACGCACACGCACACGCGCACGCGCACGCGCACGCGCACGCGCACGCGCACGCGCACGCGCACGCGCACGCGCACGCGCACGCGCACGCGCACGCGCACGCGCACGCGCACGCGCACGCCGCACGCGCACGCGCACGCGCGCGCACGCGCACGCGCACGCGCACGCGCGCGCACGCGCACGCGCACACACACACACGCGCACGCGCACACGCGCACGCGCACGCGCACGCGCACGCGCACGCGCACGCGCACGCGCACGCGCACACACAACGCGCACGCGCACGCGCACGCGCACGCGCACACACACACACACACGCGCACGCGCACGCGCACGCGCACGCGCACGCGCACGCGCACGCGCACGCGCACGCGCGCACGCGCACGCGCACGCGCGCACGCGCACGCGCACGCGCACGCGCACGCGCACGCGCACGCGCACGCGCACGCGCACGCGCACGCGCACGCGCACGCGCACGCGCACGCGCACGCGCACGCACACACACACACGCGCACGCGCACACACACACGCGCACACGCACGCGCACACGCACACGCACACGCACACGCACACGCACGCACACGCACACGCACACACGCACGCACTCACACACACACATACACACACACACACACACACGCACACACGTCGTGGCGGGGAGCTTTTGTTGCTCGCCACGTTCGGCCCCCCTGGGGGCCCTCACCGGCCCTCGGGGCCGTCCATGAGCGCCTCGGGGGGACAGAAAAGCCGGTGCCGGGGAACGGGTCGAGACCTCCAGCGCTCTATAGCGGTGGCCGCGGCGAAGAGGTCAAGGCGTCGGTGGCCTGGGCCTCCGCAGCCTCCGCTCCTTCTGCCCCGCTCCCGCCGTCCCCTCCTCTCTGCTCCCGCCTCCCCCCCTCTCTCCCTCCCAAGGCCCCGCCCCCCCCCCATCCCCACGAGACCTGTGGGCGGCATCGTGTGGATGTGGTGCAGCCCCCGGCTGAGAGTCGCCCCCGCGGGGCCTCACGGAGGCGGGTCGTGAGGCCTCGTCGCGGCCGTCGCGAGGTGTTCCGCCGAAGAGCGGTCAGCCCCGTCCGCGCGGGCAGTGGCATGATAAAGGAGGTTGGGTCCCTGTCCACCAGGGAGCGCCCAGATTTGCAAGGTCAAGGTTCCCATCCACATGACGCCCCTCCCTCCTCATTTGTTGCTCTCCCCTCCTGCCCTCCTCCTCCCCTTCGCGCTCGCCGTCGAGGAGGCGGTCCAGGGCCGATTGTGTGCGCGCGCCGGAGCGCCGCCGGCCGCCGAAACTCAGGCCCCCTGAGACCAGGACAGGCTCTGAGCGCAGATGTGCTCCCAGCGATCCGAGGATCTGATGTTCTCCATCTGGCGGCTTCTCCTGGACATTTCGGCCTCCGGGGCCCATTATATCGGGCCCCGGGGCCCATCCGAAGCGGGTCCGGGGCAACAAAAACGACCCCCCAGAAAGTAGTGGGGACCTTTTGGAGCCGCGAATGGGAACAAAATCAGATCGGCGGATGCCTCGGTGCTCGCGGCGTTAACAAAAACAGGACGCTTGGTTTTTCACTTTTGTTGTTCCGAATCGGGGCCCTCACCAGGCCCCAGGACCGTCAGAAACGACTCGGATTGAAGAACCGGTCCCAGGGAAAAGGATCGGGAGTTCCGGGAACCACGCATTGAAACAGACAGGACGTCTCACGTCTTGGAGTAGGATGTTTCTCAATCACAAGGTGCAGTTCAGTAGCGCTATCGTCCTTGGCGCGCTCAGGCTGAACGACAGGCTGCGGAACGGGAGACAGTGACTCTCTGGCGAGAAAGTCCCCAAGATTCCGCAACGGCATGACCGTTGGCGTGTATATACTTGTTGTTTGCATTCATCCGAAAACCGATGCCAGACGCACCAGGACATTAGCAAGCCGAGGAAACACACCCGTTCCTGCAAAGTCAGATGTTGTCGTCCAGTGTATGTATGTTTGTTTGATGCGCTGCAGGGTTCGGGTCTCTTTGTCTGGGTTTATGGGGGTCTTGCAGGCTTCCAGGGCTTCTGTCCGGGATTATTGCAGGAATGTTTCAGTGTAGTTATGTTTTTTTGCGCCGCCGTCTTGAGAAACTGGCTTCGAGGGATCCTGGATGCCCCCCTCTCTTCCTCTCTCCAGACACTGCTTCCTTGCAGCAGTTCGATCGGGAAAACACAGCAAATCTGTCGTAACGGCAAGTCTGTCGTAATGGCGGTGCCGTCGCGCAAAACTGATGCGCGAAGAAATCACGAGGGCGATGCCCAGACCCCCAGCGCCATGATTGCTCCGTGACGCCGACCCCCAGCGGCCTGGTGAGGGCCCCGAGAGGCCGCCAAAAGCGAAGACAAAAGCGAAAAGGCCGGGGCGGGTTCTGCATCCCGAGCCGCTCTTTGACAGTCCCAGGGCCCTGTGAGGGCCTTGCGAGGCCGACCAAGAGCAAAACAGTGCCAGTCCTGATTTCGTTGACGACGCGAGCATCTCTTGAGCGTGTCCAGGGTCCTCGGGGCCCTGGCATTAGAGAGCCTCCGCCGCGATCGGCGAATGGCTGGCGCGGAGCTGCTCGGGCACTTCGGCTTCAGGCGCGCGCGCGCGCGGCAGGGGTCAACTTCGATCCGATCCGTCCGATTCGGGTTCGATACCGGCTGGCCCGATCGGATTCGATTCCGATATTCGACGGTCCGATGTTGGATTCCGGTATTCCGACGCAGGCGATCCGGTTCGATCTCGATTCTGTGCTGATGCATCCGATATGCCAGAGGAGGAGGGCAGGAGAATGGAGGAAGAGCCCGTTTCTTCATTGCTTGGGGCATGACGGGCGTCATAACCCCCGCTCCCCCCCCCCTAAGACGTAACGCTCCCCCCCCCAGGGCGCTCCGGGCACTGCCGCCGTGCGCATTGGGATCCGCGAAGGTGTCCGCGTAGGAATCGTCATGGGAGTCTGGTCCGCAGTCGTCGTCGTCGTCGTCGTCGTCGTCGTCGTCGCCGTCGTCGTCGTCGTCGTCGTCGTCGCTCGTGGCTTGCCGCTCGTCGCTCACAGTCGTCGTGCGCGCGGACGCGGCTGAAGCCTGTTCTCTATTCGGGGCCGATGTCGGCAATCATCTAGGCGGGGGGTGGAGGAGGTCGATGACGTCACGTTTCGCGCTGGCCTCGTCTGGGAATGCCTAGGAATGACGGAGGACGGGTAGCGCCAGCATGTAGGTGACGATTTGAACCACAACGCCTGTGTACACCACAGTGCCTGCGTGCACCACAGCGCCTGTGTACACCACGCCGCCAATGTATGCCACAGCAGCCGCGTGCAACACAGCGTCACTTTGTGCCACCGTGCCTGCGGGCACAACCGTTCTTGTGCACACCACAGCGTTTGTGTACACCACATCAGCCGTGTGTAACACAGCACCAGTGTACACCACAATGCCTGCATGCATTGCAGTGCCTGTGTACACGGCGCCTGCGTGCACCACAGCAACCGTGTGCAACACAACACCACTGTTGTATATTGAATGTTGGAACTAAACCTTATGACAAAATGGAGCGCTTATGGAGTCCACAGAAAAAAAAACATGACATTATCCTTATGGACAACGGGGCGCCGCTGGAATCTACGAGTCCTCTCGAGTCCGCCCGCATCACCCTAACCCCTCCCATTTGTTATGCGTCCAGGAGGCTCCAGCTAAATTGGCCGTCCGAGAACCAAGTGGACCGATTCAATCGACCATTCTGCGGTGCGCGCTGAGGTGCGCACGTGCGCTGTAGCGCCAACCCGCACGACAGGGGGTAAGGAGGAGGAGGAGAAGGAGGAGGAGGTGGTACAGGAGGAGGAGGGGGGAGGCAATAACGTCGCTTTCGGTTATCAGCATTTTCCTGGCGGGGCGTCTAGTTAGTCCGCAGCAAATCCTCACGTACATGCTCCTGCTACCTGTCCTATACACGCAGGCGTTGTGGTGTACACCAGCGCTGCGTTGCACGCGGGTGCTGTGGTGTAGACACGCGTTGTGGCGTGCACAGGCGATGCGGTGCACGCAAGCATTGTGGTGTACACAGACGCGGTGTTGCGTTGCGCATGGTAGCTGCGGTGTGCACATGTACACCGGCGCTGTAGTGTTCGCAAACACTGTGGTGTACACGGGCGCTGCGTTGCACACGGTTGTTGCGGTGTGCGCAGGCGCTGTGGTATACACGCGCGTTGTGGTGCACGCGAGCGATGTGGTGTACACAGGCGCAGTGTGACATATCGCCACCTACATGCTGCTCGCGTCGTCGTCCTCGTCCTCGTCGCTCGTCGCTCGTCGGTCGTCGCTCGTCGCTCGTCGCGTCGCGCGGCCGAGGGCGCGGCTGCGGTGCCGGAGCTACACGGCGGGGGGGGGCGTTACGTCATACCCCCCCTCGCCCCCACCAGTGACGCCCGTCATCGCCAGAGACATAAAGAAACGCGCTAGAATAAGCAGGAGGAGGAGAAGGAGGAGGAAGAGGAGGGGAAGAGAGGAGGAGGAGGAGGAGGAGGAGGAACAGGAAAAGGAGGAGGAGTAGGAGGAGAGGAGAAGGAGGAGGAGGAGGAGGAGGAGGAGGAGGAGGGAGGAGGAGGAGGAGGAGTAGGAGCGAGGAGGAGGAAGAGGGAGGAGGAGGAGGGAGGAGGGGAGGAGGATGGAGGTGAGGAGAGGGAGGAGGGGAGGGAGGAGGAGGAGGAGGAGGAGGAGGAGGAGAGGATGAGGAGGAGGAGGAGGAGGAGGAGGGAAGAGGAGGAGGAGGAGGAGGAGGAGGAGGAGGAGGAGGAGGAGGAGGTGGTGGAAGAGGAGGAGGGAGGATCGTGGGGAGAAGAGGAGGAGGAGGAGGATGGGAGGATGAGGAGAAGGAAGGAGAGGGAGGAGAGGAGGAGAGGAGGAGGAGGAGGAGGAGGAGGAGGAGGAGGAGAGGAGGAGGAGGAGGAGGAGGAGAGAGGAGGAGGAGGAGGAGGATGAGGAGGAGAGGAGGAGGAGGAAGGATGAGGAGGAGGAGGAGGAGGAGGAGGGAGGAGGAGGAGGAGGGGAGGAGGAGGAGAGGAGGAGGAGGAGGAGGAGAGGAGGAGGAGGAGGAAGGAGGAGGAGGAGGAGGAGCAGGAGGAGGAGGAGGAGGAGGAGGAGGAGGAGGAGGAGGAGGAGGAGGTGGAGAGGGAGGATGATGAGGAGGAGGGCCGTAGCCATCTGGCTCAAGCCGTCGCCTGGGGGCGTCCCTTCCCCTGGGGTTGGGGCTCGAGACGCCAGGCACAGGGCCTGCACGCACCGCTCTCCGAGGGCCGCCAAAGGCCCACAAGCGGGAATAATTTTTCTTCGCACCCTGCAGAGCGTACAGCCATGTCGTTCCACAGGGGCTGGCAGCAGGGAGCGGGCAAAGGTGCAGGAAAGGCCGCTGCGCAGCAGACGTACACGGGCAGCTGGCATCATGCGGATGGCGCCAAGTGGAAGTGTGCATGCGGGTGCGGCAAGAATCAGGCAGAATGGGACTGGTGCAAACACTGCGGCACACAACGTTCGTCGGGAGAGGTCTTCTTGCCGCGAGAGGGCCAGCCTGGCGGCCCGTTGGGCCAAGGTGTGTTTCCTCCTCCTGGTCTCCATCTCGCTCCTTGGCGTGCAGGGGCCCGAGGTCCTGGTGGCTGCGGCGGCGGCCAGGACCTCAAGAGCCTCTCCGACGCGGAGTTGCAGAGTTTGGAGCAGCTGGGCAGCAATACGAACAACGGCCAGCTTGCCATTGCCTGTCAGCAAGAGCGAGTGCGGCGCTCACTGCCAGGACGTGCGGCACATGACGTGGCAGGTGAGGCGCATGCCAAGTTGCAGTATGTGGAGAAGCAGCTGCTGGAGGCGACCGAGAAGTTCGAGCGCCTCACCCAGCAGCACGCGGAGCAGCAGCAGGTGGTCACGGACATGGTCGCCCAAGTCGGGTCGGCCACGACCGAGTACCAGCTAGCGGTGTCCGCGCTGCACGCCAAGACCCTGGGCTCGCAGCAGCAGGTGCCGCCGCTGGCGACCTCTGCGAAGCTATGCATTCGGGACATCCTGGACGGCAACATCCAGGACATCTTCGTCGACGACGAGAATCTCTTTGGCTTGGGAGACGTGCAAGAGTTGGACGCTGCCGACAAGTCCCAGCTGGAGGAGCGGAAGCGGCTGCTGGCGGAGGGGCTCAAGTCGGTCACGGAGAACCTGTTCAGCTCGGTCAAAGAGAAGGCGGAGGCCCTGGTCCAGCAGCACCAGGAGCATTCCGAGCGCCTCAAGAAGAAGCGTAAAGGAGGAGATGTCGGCGGCCGCGGCGAGCAGAAGGGTATCGAGGGCGCGGCCGTGGAGAGGCAGGCGGCCGACGTCGGCGCCGCGGCGGCTGCTTCTCCGACTGAGGCGATCGCCCCTGGCGCCCTGGCGCGGGCTAAGGCAGCTCTTGCGGCCACGGGCGAGAGCCCGTCGCGGGTTTGATCAGAGCCTGAGCCCAGCTGCCTGCAACCTGTCCCCCTGTCCTCCCCCCACCTCCCCTCCTCCTAAGTTGCAGGCAGCTAAGCGCAGAAGCGAGTTTGTGATAGAGACCGCAAGCTCGTCGGGTTGGGGGCCTCTTTGTCGATTTTTGGCGGCCGAGTCTCGGGCCGATGTCGTTTTAACTCAAGAGATCGGTCGAGCTCAGTTTCAGATTAAAGAAGCTGAATCTAGATTGGCGTCTCTAGGCTGGCAGTGCAGCCTGAGGCCCTCTGTTGTTACCCAGGACGGCGGGCTCTCGAGTGGTGTCGGTGTCGGATGCCGTCGTTCGTTCGGTATGAGCCTGCCGCCTGGGGCTAGCTACCCCTGCCTCCCGAGTCCCCGCAGGGTCCACATTTGTTGGGTGAATGCGTACGTCCCTGGGGGATTCCTTGCTGTTTCATTGTACCTTCCGACGGGGGGTATGGCCTTGGGGCCTGAGGGGTCTCAACTGTTAGCCAGGTTTGGGGAACTTCTGTATGGGTGGAGATTGCCGTACGTCATAGGCGGAGACTGGAACTGTACCCCCCCAAGCCCTTCGTGAGTGCGGGTGGGAATCTCGTCTTCGAGCTACGATATGTGCGCCTTCGCTTCATACGTGCAGATGTGGTAAAGTCTGGAAGGTCCTTGACTATTTCTTGGTCTCGCCAGGGTTGGTCAATTCTGTCGCCGCTGTCCGTCGCAGTCGAGTTTCAACCTTGAAGCCGCATTGGGCCGTGCAGCTCGTGATGCGACACAAGGCTGTGTTGCCAGGGGTGCCGCGCTTGGTCAGCCCTAAGAGTTCCCCGCGGGACCGAGCCGAGCTTCCCTTCGGGCCGCCGACGGCGCCGTTGGACTGGGGCACGCTCGCGGCTCGCCTTGAAGAAGCGCCTGATGTTCGCAGGCTCCAGTCGTGTTTCTCCGAGTTCTTGGGCCTTTACGAGGACGAAACGTGCAGGGTCTTCTGCCTGGACCAGGAGCTCGGGGACCAATGCCGCGGCAGGGTCCAGGGTCCTAAAATCCAGACCGTTCCCGAGATTCAGACCACTGGGGGTCCGTATCCTGTGGGGTGTGCTCTGGCCGGGGGGTGGCGTTCCCTCCATATTTGGATCCTGGAGCTGCATTATATTAGAGACAAGGGGGTGTCTTGGTTGGGGGTTGATACCCAGTGTATCATTAACAAGATCGTCCGAGGCCCTCCTACCCTTAGGAACTGCCAGGATTGGATCTCCTGGCGGCCCTCTCGCGCGGTGCTGCAGGACGCCTCTGCTCAGGACCTCTACCACTGGGCGATTGATGCAGGAGGTATCGCTGACAGGCTCGAGCGCGTGCAGGTCTCATCGCGTCAGTCGGCCTGGAGGAGCTGGGTCAAAGAAGCTGTCAAAAACGGGGGGGGGTAGGACACCGCTACACCAAAGCCCCCGCGGGATGGGTCCCTTCGAAGGCCCCGACTCCTGGCCTGGCTCCTCCTGGACCGCAGGATGTTTTAGGTGATCTTACTTCGGGGTGGGAGGGGATTTGGAATACTCCTGGGAGGGATGTTCCTGATGAAGACCCACTCGAGGCTCTAAATGATCACATCGCCAGCCTTAGCGATGAGGAATTTTGCGGCATGTTGGACTGGGAGTTCAAACCCGCCGCGATCCGAGCGTGCTCCAAGAAGTTTAACACCAGGACTGCCCTGGGCAGCGACAACGTCCACCCGAGGGATCTCCTTCTGGTCAGCGACGACTGTTTACTCGCCCTGGCAGGTCTCTGGAAGGCTATTCTTCGGCTCGGTCTCTTTCCCAGTCAGATGAAGATCATTCTTGTGGCGATGATCGAAAACCTGATGGGGGTCACAGGCCTATCGGGCTGCTCTCGGCGTTTGTTCGGGTGGTGTCTCGGGTGCTTCGTCGGGCCGCTGTTTCCTGGGAACGTGACCACCAGCGAGATTATTGCCATGGCAGCGCTGGCCGTTTGTGCGAGCGGGCGGCCTGGGAGCAGTCGGCTATGGGTGAGTTTGCGCAGAACACTGGCATGTCGTTCGCTTCCTCCCTCCTCGACCTTACCAAGGCTTATGAAAAAGTGGCGCATATCCTTCTGGTCAGGGCTGCCATCAAACACGGTTTCAATGTTTTTATTCTGCGGTTTCTTCTGACGGTCTATCGGAGCCAACGGCACGTTCTCTAGGGGAAGATGTGTCCTCGTGGAGTGTTCGCGGTTCAGGCTATCCTGGCGGGTTGCACTTTCGCTGCCACCCTCCTGAAAGTCTTCCTCCTTGACCCTCTTGACGTGCTAGCGGGCGCGTTTCGCTTTGTCCGAATATTTAACGTGGTGGATGACATCACCTTGTGCATGGCGGGGAAAGGCAAGACAGTTGCCAACGGTCTAGGCCTCGCCAGTTTCTTCCTCTGCCAGCAGCTCGAGCGGATGTGCCTGATCGTGTCCAGAACCAAGGGTGTAGCGGTAGCTACGCACGGTTGGATAGCGAAAGACATATCTAACAAGTTGAGAAGGTGGAAGTTTAAGCACAGTCAGTCTACAAAAAACCTTGGGGTGGACTTCAAGGTTAGAGGCAGGGTTAGTGCTAGGGTACATCTTGGTCGCACTGGAAAGCTGCAGCCCCGTGCTCACCGCTTCCGAGCCCTCAGATCGGCTGCCATTGGTGCCAAGCGTATTGTGAAGACTGGAGGTCTTCCTGCTGGTATGTATGGCGCGAGGGTGCATGGCGTCTCAAGTAAAAGGCTTGGGCAGATACGATCGGTGATAGCGAAGTGTGCGTTTGGAGTGTCTCGAGGCCCTTCGAGGACCTTGGAGTTCCAACTGTGCGCGGACCCGACCCTTGACCCCACCTACCTGGCCAACTTACTCCCCCCTCCAGTCCTGGGTGCAAGCTTGGCGTGAGCAGTGGTTGCCCCGTAGCCTCCTCACGAACATCTTCGAAGTTGCCCAGAAGGCCCCAGGGTTCGATTGGAAGCAGGTTCGCGGTCCTGGGGGTGCTGTGTACTGCACGTTATTGCGTATGGGTTGGTCTGCCAGCCATCCTGTGGTTTGGAAAGACTCCAGGGGCATGTTGTTTGACTTCGGACATCTGGAAAAGAGGTCTCTCAAAACCCTGGTTCTCTCTGGCACCAAGTTGGCATTGCAGAAGAATTTGGAGGGTATCAACTTCCATGGGAGTGTCTTATCTGGCGCCCCCCGCCTGGAGCCCATCATAGACGTCCTGAGGCAGCTTCGCTCCCGCGGTCAGGCGGCGAGTGCTGCATTTCTGGCAGGGTGCGTGTCGGGCGGCTTCCCGACGCAGAGCATCCTCTTCCGTGATCGCAGGGCGCCATGCCCCAAGTGCAAGTTTTGCGGCGACTTGGGCACGCCCAATCACAGGATTGTTGGGTGCCCTGCGACCTGGTGAACCCGCCGAGAGTTAGACTCGCCTGCGGCCATCGAGGATTTCCAACAAGCGCCGTCTTACGACATCGGTACCGCCAGATGTTTGGTCCCCAGCCTGGCTTTCGAGGCCCCTCCCCCCCGTCGGGATCAGGCTCAGGTTTGGAACGCTTTGCCTCCCTACGGCGTTTTCAGTGGCAATGTCGCTATCGACGGCTCAGCCCTGTCCCCTGGTGATCTCGCGTTGGAGCGTGCTGGGTGGGGGATCGTCCAGGTCGACCGCCACGGGCGTTGGGACGGGGCCTTATATGGTCCCCTGCCCCACCCCATCCAGCACTCGGGGTGTGCCGAAGTGTACGCCCTCCTCATGCTCCTCAGGAATGTGGGGGTAAAGCCTGTGCATGTCGTGTGTGATTGTAAGATGGTCGTCGACACCTGGGAGGCTGGTGCTGGCCAGACTCTAGATAATGTTGCGTACGCCGAGGTCTGGCGCGAGATCTTCCGCAGGTGTGAAGACCTAACCGCGCCTGTCACCGTCGAGAAAATTCGGAGCCACCAGTCTTGAGCCCATGCGTCTGCTCAGGGCTGTGCTTGGTGGGCCTGGGGAGGCAACCGGGAAGCAGACCGACTGGCCAAGCTAGGAGCCAAGATGCACCCTGTCTCGCCGCAGCTGTTGCATGAGCTGAAGGCCCTTGACTTCCAGGTTCGGGGCCGGGCCGTTCTGGTTGCGGGAGTCGGGGGAGCGCTATCTAAGCTGAGTTTCAATGACGCTGATAAGTTCCGCGCGAAGCGGTACAAAGCACCTGAAGTGTTGGAACTCGTTGCCGAGCCCAACGGGCACGATATCGCCCGAGTAGGCAAGAGATCAGCTTGCGTGATTTGTGGAATTCGTGATTGGTCGAGAGGCGCCATTACGGCGTTTCCGTGTACTGGCCTCCCCAGAGTTGTTCGCTTGGCCCACCCCTCCCATCGACTTTGGAGTGGTGAAGGTGGCCGCATTTGGTGCAGTCTCTGTGGAGCGTTCGGCACTAAGAAGGTGGTCCTCCTCACCAAGGCCTGCAACGGCGGGCCTCGGAACAAGGGTGCGTCTCAATCTCTCAGCCTCCTCAAAGGAGGGGTGGACCCATCTACAGGGGTGGAATTCGGCCGATCGTTCCCCCTTAAGAAGGAGTGACCCCTTCCCTATGTGCCGTGCGTGATTTATCCCAAGTTTTTGTGCCATGTGTTGCAGCAGCGGGACATGGTGCGCCAAGGACCTAGAGGACCTAGAGGAGGAGGAGGGGGAGGAGGAGGAGGAGGAAAAGGAGGAGCAGGAGGGAGCAGGAGGGAGGAGGAGGAGGAGGAGGGAGAAGCAGGAGGACGGAGGGATGGAGGGAGGGAGCGATGGAGGGAGGAAGGGAGGGAGAGAGGGAAGGGAAGGGAGGGAGGGAGGGAGGACGAGGAGGGAGGGAGGGGGAGGGAGGGAGGAGGGAGGGAGGGAGGGAGGGAGGGAGGGAGGGAGGAGGAGGAGGAGGAGGAGAAGGAGGAGGAGGAGAAGGAGGAGGAGGAGGAGGAAAAGGAGGAGCAGGAGCAGGAGCAGGAGCAGGAGCAGGAGCAGGAGCATGATGATGATGATGATGATGATGATGATGATGATGATGATGATGATGATGATGGTGATGATGATGATGGTGATGCTGATGACGATGATGCCGATGCTGACGCTGATGATGATGCTGGTGATGATTATGATGATGATTATGATGGTAATGATGATGTTGCTGATGAATCTGGCGACCATGATAGTAATGATCATGATGATGCTGCTCCTGTTGATGATGATGATGCTGATGATGATGATGATGATGATGATGATGATGATGAAGATGAATACAATGATGATGCTGGTCATGATGTTGATGATGATGCTGGTGATGATTATGATGATGATTATGATGATAATGATGATGTTGCTGATGAATCTGGCGACCATGATAGTAATGATCATGATGATGCTGCTCCTGTTGCTGATGTTGATGATGGTGCTGATGATGATGCTGATTGTGACGGTGATGATGGTGTGATTATGCTGATGATGCTGATGATGTTGATGCTGATGACAATGGTGACGATGATGATGCTGCTGATGATGATGATGGTGATGCTGACGCTGATGATGATAACGATGATGATGCTGGGGATAATGGTGATGATGCTGATGATAGCGATGCCGCTGATAATGATGATGCTGCTGATGATGCTGACGATGATGCTGATGGTGATGCTGCTAATGGTGATGATGGTGGTGATGATGATGAGGAGGAGGAGGAGGAGGAACAGGAGGAACAGGAGGAACAGGAGGAGGAACACGAGGAGGAGGAGGAGGTGGAGGAGAAGGTTGAGGAGGAGGGAGGTGGAGGAGGAGGAGGAGGAGGAGGAGGATGAGGAGGAAGTTGAGGAAGAGGAGGAAGGAGGAGGAGGAGGAGGAGGAGGAGGGAGGAGGAGGTGAATGATGATGATGATGATGATGATGATGATGATGATGATGATGAGGAGGAGGAGGAGGAGGAGGAGGAGGAGGAGGAGGAGGAGGAGGAGGAGGAGGAGGAGGAGGAGGAGGAGGAGGAGGAGGAGAGGAGGAGGAGGAGGAGGAGGAGGAGGAGGAGGAGGAGGAGGAGGGAGGAGGAGGAGGAGGAGGAGGAGGAGGAGGAGGAGTGAGGAGGAGGGAGGAGGAGTTCGATCCGACGCACACCTCGATTCGATTCGATTTGCCGATTCGATGCTGACGGCTCCTGTGCGCCCCCAGCCCCCGGGGGGTCTGCTCGGGCTCGGCCTCGGCCGGTCCTCCACGCGGGTCCCTGCGCGCGGCGCGGGCGCCTGTGCGCGGTCCGCGGGCGCCCGCGCGGGCGCTCGGAAGCCTCGGGGCTGCGAGCTCGGGCTTCACCACCCACCAAACCACCCCAACCCAACCCGAAGGCTCAGATTTACCCTCGATTTCCAGTGGGGGGGTGTCGGGAAACATCGAAAAAACACGTCTGGAACCCTTACCCCCCCCAACCCGAAATTCGGGTCTTCGGGTTGGGTTGGGGTGGTCTGGTAGGTAGTCAGGGCTGGGCGGGCGGCCGGGCTCGAGCTCAGAGGGCCGTCGGGCTGGCTGACAGAACCCTCAGGGCAGGCCCAGTACCTCTATAGGGCCCTAGGGCAGGGCTTCTTGAGGCTACCCTGGGGCCCCGGGTAGGGCCTACACCCTGGGCTGCCGCAGACCCTGGGGCTTCCTCAGGCTACCCCAGGGGCTTGGGGCAGGGCCTACCCCAGGCTGCCCCAGGGCCCGAGGCAGGGCCTATAGGGCAGCCCAGGCCCCGAGGGCTTTTTTCTTTTGCAGGGCGGGAGGCCGCGGGCTCCGAGCCCCCTCCGCGGGGGGCCCTGCCTCGAGCCGCTCTCGGGCCCGAGGGCGCGCGGGGGGCTCGGGGCTCTCGGGCGGTCTCGGCCTCCCGAGCTCGAGCGGCTCGGGCACGGCGGGGGGCGGCGGGGGGGCCCCTCGAGTTCGGGAGCCTCGGGGGCTCCAGCCCGGGGCGCCTCCGGGCTCGGGCTGAGGGGCAGGGGCGCCCCCGCGCGCGGGCGCTTCGCGGGTGGCATGGCCGCGCTTCGCGCCCCAGACGTTGGGTTGTCTCTCTCTCTCTCTCTCTCTTTCTCCTCTTTCCTCTCCTCGCGCATGCGGGGCCATTCGCGACTCCGAAGCCCAGTGCTACTACCTGCGCGAGCGGATTGCCTCTGCCGCACCGCGACATACAACACTGTTCTTGCCTGCCTTCGGGCCCCAGGGCCATCACAGATCGGTCTGACCAGACCGATGCAGCAAAACGAGAAGGGGTCCAGTCGGGGGCTCGTAAAGGGTGGGTCCCAGTGCGGGGTCAGGGAACGAGCCCAGTTGGATGCTCACATGTCCTTCTTCCAGGGGTTGCTTGGAGCGCTTTTCCTCCCAACCCCACTGCCCCTACAGTCAACACGCATAGTAAGAATGAACGGCTTTCCAAGATTACACTTGCATCCTTGACCTTTGGTCCATCCTTGGCCACATTCACCGGTCGCGCCCCGCTCGCAAAGTGTCGACATCGCTTTTCAAGGCCCCTGCACCATTACCGCGCATCCTTACTATACGGGTTTACTGTACCCACCTTTACTGTATGGGGCTCCTGTTGCCATGCTTCGCGATGTCGCACTCTTCTCGCAGCGTCGGATCTCAGGCCGCTAACCTTTCCCTCGCGCTCGTCGTTCCGGGCCTTCCGGGAGGCCCTCGTCGCCACGGTTGGATTCGATTCGAAATCTTTGGCAAAACGCACTCGGGGGGAACTGCTGGGAGCAAGGGCAGCGGTGCCCTTTTTAGCCTCCCACCCGAGGGGGCAGCGAGGGAGGCGTTCGGGAGGAGAAGCCCCAATGACACGCTAACGTCAGCTGCCCGTCAGCGCGTTGCTCCTCCTCCTCCTCCTCCTCCTCCTCCTCCTCCCTTTACTCCTCCTCCTCCTCCTCCTCCTCCTCCTCCTCCTCCTCCTCCTCCTCCTCCTCCTCCTCCTCCTTCCCCCCTCCCCCCCCCCCCTCGCAGTAGCACCGCGGCGGCGTGGCATTCATATTGGCCATGCTCCCCCAAGGGAGGGAGGGGGAGAAGCACCGACAAGGGGTGGATGAAACACAAGCGGGGTGGTCGAGGAGGCTGATATGTGCATGCCTCAGCGCGGCCAATCAACACCACCCAAGGATGTGAGCGTAGTTCTGTACCCGGACGTCGCCTATGCCACGGAATGGCGACCGGCTTGCTTACCTCACAGCGGCAATCGAATTTGCACAGCATGTCGAGGCAGCTATGCCCTGCTACGCCTGGAATCCAAGGCTGGTGCAGGACGCCAGACAACCACACGGCATCGCGCGTGCCGGCGCGTTGTGCTGGGAGCGCCCCCGCAGCTCGGGCACTGCGTTGCGCATGCTGTCGGCAACGGCTCTGCACTTGCAGTGTGTTTCTGGGGCGCCCGGGGGTGAACCTGGGTGCGCTGGCCGCGCCTGCTCTCGTCCTTACCAGTTCCACAGCGGTGGCGGCGGGCACCTCCACTTGCAAGCCAGCTGACCAGCGACCAGCAGCCAGCATTGCATGCCATGCGCGTTGATAGGCGCCTGACCCTAAGTCGTAGCGCCCCGGATCCCGTGCGCCACCCAGCGGGGTCACGCGGTGGTGGCTTGCGAGTCCACGGGCGCCCGTGACGTATGGTGAGTGCCACGCAGCAGGCAGCCTGCACCTAGGAGCCATAACTAAGTTGTGAAGGAGTATGGGCCGAGAGCCGTTTGTATTACTTGTGGACGTGGCTTACGAAGTAGATGATAACCGAGGATCTGACAAGCGGCAGGTAGTACGTAACCAGTACTCAGATACAACGAATCCGTTCGTGGTACGTGGTCATGGGTAGTTGGCCGTCCACGTCCCGTAAAAGGCTGGCGAAAAGTACCGCTTCTGCGGTCAAGTATACGTCGAGTCGAATGTGGTCCGCATCGCAGGAAACACCCTAGAACGCGCCGCGACCAGTTGCAACGAGTGTTGGGGGTAGCTGCCTGTATCCCATCAGCGCCGAATCTGTTTCGCCATGTGGTAGCTGGAACTTAGCACACCGCATTTGTTGAATAGGTCGTAGTAGACCACAAACCGTGTAGAGCGTTCGGTTGTCCACGATGGCCGAGCGGCGCTTGATGTGGCGAGCAAAGGGTTTCCAGGCTGATGACCACGCGAGTTGCGTCTGTTCCTACTTAGACAACCGCTTCAGTGCGGCTGGGACCCCCCACGGCGCGACCAGCATCTTGGGCGATTTCGAAAAGCGTTTGGGGAGGAATTGGGGTTTCCACGTCAAGCCCTCCTCCCCGTCCTGCATGACTGGGCAGGTGCGGAAACGCTGCCCGCGAAGTGGCCGCGCCTCCATGCGTTCATCGTCCTGGGACACACGCTGCAGGACACTGGCATCCAGGCCTGTTGGCGGAATACCCGCGTGCCATGCAGCATGGTTCCTGTGCCAACCCAGGATCTAGAGCCGCCCGCGGCCTTGCGATGCGTCATCGCCTCCGTCTCCTGGACTGGGCAGTCCTACCTCAGACAGACTTCGGTCGTCGCGATGGCCTCCACAGTTTCGTGTAGCTGAAGGGGTGGACGTCCTTCAACGCCGGATGGTCGCCGCCATCATGCGGATGCTGCCACGCCCAGGAGGGGAGCCAGCGTGCTGACAGCGGTGCTTCAGGGGGCGTGGCCGCGCCGCCGCCGTAGTCACAGGGGAGGTTTCTTGATGGCTTTGTTGATTGGCAGGGCAGCTCATATTTGGGGAGTCAGGTGTTCCAGATTTCGAGATCAGGGGTGGGCTTCATGGCTCCCGATTCGGAGCCGGTCCGCAGGGGGGTGTCGAGTCTGGCTGGTCGGAGAGGCGCCCGCGCGTGTTGAGGAGTGGCGCAGGCGGGGTGGTGCGATGGGGTGGATTTCGCTCGCCGAATGAGGCAGCCGCCTGGTGGGTTTGCACAACGGTGATGTGAGCGAGTTGGACACGTTCAGCATATTGTGCTAGCAGCTCGCGACCTAGCGTATTTAGTGTTCCGGCATCCTTGTTTGATTACTTAGAGTTCGCGATAGTTCTGGTGGAATGCGAGAGACATGACAGGCGGTATTTGATGAATCATAAGGTGCAGTCTCAGGATACGTGAGTTCGCGCGGAGGAGGACGAGAGACACGTTGTATAATGAAGAGGAGGGGTGATTCGGCATGAAGGACTCGGCGGAGCAGACGGAGGAGGATAGCGAGGAGGGGGACGGGTGGAGGGGCATGTGGATTGGATGATGAGGAAAGCGAACTGCGGAGGGGAGGGGCATGTGGATTGGTTTACCCAAGCTCGGGGGGGAGAACCAGTGCGATAGACCAGACCGACCCCGCGGACGGAAAGGAAAGAAACATGGACAGGTAGAGAGAGGTTGAAGCTCGCAAGCGATTTTTCGCCTCCGATCTTCGACCTCCCCCGCAAGACTGGCCGCTCAGAAAAGCATGGGATCTGAACTCGGGGATGCACTCTCAGAGGCACATCTGGACACCTCTATCGAGGAGGGACGCCCCCCCCGTTTTATTTTTTGCGCGTTGGGCCCACATCTCTCTGCGCGGAGACGAAAGCCTCACAACTCGGGGATTGGGGGGGGCCGTAACCCTCTGTTGGAGGCAGGATCAGAGTCGGCGACTTGGATCCGCCACGTGATGCGAATCGGAGGAGGAGTAGAAGGAGGAGGATCTATAGATGAGGAAGAGGAGTGTATGCGGTGGGGAGGGGGGAACTTCTCATCGCGTGACGAAATCCTTCTGCCTATGTGCGCACGTGGGCCCAGTGACCAGGGCCACCCTTTGCCACGAGGCGGAGGAAGTTCGGGCCCGGCGACAAGCGCCTCGGCTACGAGATCGACGGCCTGCCTCTGTCCAGGCGGGGCCGAGCACCCCGCTGGGGGAGGAGGAGCCAGCGAGGAGGAGAGGGAGGAGGGCGGCAGGGCTGTCCTCATGGTGTCCGCGGCCCTCTGTCTCGGTGCCAGACGGAGCCAGAAGGAGCAGGATCAGAGGCGGCGGGGGAAGGACGAGGATCGGAGGAGCGGGGAGGATGAGGATCGGAGGAGGGAGGGGAGGGGCAGGGGGAGGAGGAGGAGGAGGAGGAGGAGGAGGAGGAGGAGGAGGAGGAGGGAGGAGGAGGAGGAGGAGGAGGAGGAGGAGGAGCAGGAGCAGGAGAGCAGGAGGAGGGCGGGGGCTGCGGGGGCGGAAGGACCCGCGCGGGTCGCAGCCGGGCAGGCCCGCGGGGCGGCCCCCCGCGGACGCGCGGGCCGCCGACGAGAGGCCGGCATCGCCCCCGCAGGGGTGGGCTGCGCGCCAGCGGCAGGGCCTCGACCGTGTCCGCTGCCGCGCCGACGGTGGTGCCAGAATAGGAGGAGGAGGAGGAGGAGGAGGAGGAAGAGGAGGAGGAGGAGGAGGAGGAGGAGGAGGAGGAGGAGGAGGAGGAGGAGAACGAGGAGAACGAGGAGAACGAGGAGACGAGGAGAGGAGGAGGAGGAGGAGGAGGAGGGCAGCGTCGCAGGGCCCGCTGCCGCCGCGGGCTCTGCTGCAGCCGCCCCCTGCGTGCTCTGCCTCGGCGTCCTGCCGGCGTGCCTCCGCTCGAGGGCCTCGCAGGGGGCCTGCGCGGCCCGAGCGCGCCGTTCCCTCCCTCCTCCTCCGCCTCCTCCCTCCTCCTCCTCCTCCTCCTCCTCTCCTACTCCTCCTCCTCGCCTCTCTCCTCCTCCTCCGCCTTCCTCCTCCTCCTCCTCCTCCTCTCCTCCTCTCCCCCCTCACTCCTCCTCCCTCCTCCTCCTCCTCCTCGCTCCTCCTCCTCCTCCTCCTCCTCCTCCTCGTCCTCGTCCTCCTCCTCCTCCTCCCCGTCCTCCTCCTCCGCCTCCCTCCTCCTCCGCCTCCTCCTCCTCCTCCTCATCCTATTCCTCCGTGTTGAGTTCGCTATGCAGCGGCCCCGCCGAGGCTTCGGTCGTGCCGAGCGATCGCCGGACCGCGACAACAAAACAAATACGGGCCAAGTGCACGGCCACAGAGGTACGTCGCATTGAGTGTGACAGCGCGTTGGGTGGTGCAATATTGAGCTTCCCCTCTCCCTCCCCCGCCCTCCCCCATCCCCATGACGCCCCCCCCCCCGCCCTCACTCATGGATTGCTCTCCTCTGCCCCCTCCCCCTAGTAGAACTCTCCAGACGTCCCCAGAATCCTAGATCTTCTATTTTTCCAGCACCCATACGTAAGCTGGGCCCTTCGACGCCTCCCTTCTCCTCCTCGCCCCCCCCACCGCCCCACTCCATCCTCCTTTCCTCCACTCCTCCTTGGTCCTTCCCTCCTTCCTCCCATCCCCCCTCCCTTTCATCCCACATCCTTCCCTCCCCCCCAGACCCCCCTTTTTCCTCGTCCCCCTCTTTCCTTTTTCGGTATTCCCCCCCTCCCCCACTTCTCAGAGAGCTCTGGGCGCGCGAGTCCCGCGCTCGCCGTCGGAGGAGGAGGCGGAAGACAAAGGAAGAGGAAGGAGGCGCAGGGAGGGAGGAGGAGGAGGGGGATGAGGAGGAAGAGGAGGACGAGTGTAAACCCAAGACGCATCAACGATGTTGGAATACAGCCTTCCCGCAGGCTCGCTCTTCATAGGCTCCGGCAAGGATTCATATTTCCACTGAAGGGAGTGCCCCGTTCGGAGACAAACCGCTTGAAGGTCTCGAAGCGTGCCAAGACAGCAGTCTCGGGACTGCAAGGCCACGAGTGAATCTGACTGTTGCGTCTTGACGATCCTGAATCTCGCCGAAACACCATTCCTGGGCTTCCAACACAGCGAATCAGCGCGTAATTGTTGCGCCCTGGCAATCCAGAGCCGTGCATAAAACCATGGGAATCCGCGAAGTTATTCCACATTGTTCAAACCGATTTGCGCGGCGCTTAGGCGAGAACCACATTTCGAACACGAGCCGCCCTCCATCCTTGACGCTCTGGCAACTCTTTAAAATGAATGTGCTCGGCGCTAACGCGAGAGCCAAAATGACCCGCCCTCAATCTGCAAACTTTGTGACTGTTGTTCAGACGAGTGTGCGCGGCGCTCAGGCGAGAACCATGTTTTGAAAACCACCCGCCCCCAAAGAGTGAAACTGTTGTCAAATGTTAAGCTGCAGGGTCATAAATGGTGAGGCAGTCTCAGGCGAAACGCCCGGCCCGCCCTTTCGACCAGCCTCGGGGTGCGATAGGGAGGAGGTATTAACAAGGAAGAGGGATGCAGGAGGTCGAGAAAGGTTTTCCTCTCGAGGCCCTCTTACGCCTTCTTTCCATTACATCCCCCATCCCCTCCCCCATTCCATCCCCCCTCTCCGCCCTCCTCCCTCGACGACCACGGCGATAATGCCGACGACGACCACGACCACGACCACGACGACCACGACCACGACCAATACCACGACGACGACCACGACGATGACCACGACGACCACGACGACGACGGTGACCACCACGACGACGACAACGACGACAACGACCATGACGATAATGCCGACGACGACGACGACGACGACGACGACGACGACGACGACGACGACGACGACGACGACGACAACAGCAACGACGACGACGACGACGACGATGACGACGACGACGACGACAACGGCGACGACGACGACGACGGCGGCGGCGGCGGCGCCGGCGGAGGCTGCTGGTGGCCGTGGGCCTCGCGGCGGCGCTGCTGGCGTGCCTCGTCGCCTGGTCGCAGTTCGAGGTCCGCCTGGAGCGCAGGAGCGCCCGCGGCCGAGCGAGCGGCGGGCGCCGCCGCCGCCGCCGCCGTCGTCTTCGTCGTCGTCGTGGTCGTCGGCGGCGTGATCGTCGCCGTCGTCGTCGTCGTCGTCGTCGGCGGCGGCGTGTTCGTCGTCGTCGTCGTTGCCGTCGTCGTCGACGTCGTCGGCGGCATTCTCTTCATCGTCATCGTCGTGGTCGCGGTCGTCGTCGTCGTCGTCGTCGTCGTCGTCGTCGTTGTCGTCGTCGTCGTCGTCGTCGTCGTGGTCGTCGTCGTCGTCGTCGTCGTCGTCGTCGTCGTCGTCGCCCTCGCCGCCTGGTCGCAGCCCGGGGCCCGCCCCACAGCGCAGCAGCGCCCGCGGCCGAGAGAGCGGCCGGCTCCCCCTTGGGCTGCAGGGGCGGCCCCATGCCTCCGCTCGTCGTGACGGGATCCAGGGCGCGAGCCAGAAGTCGGGCGTGCCCCTCTGCTGGAGGAGTTCCCGTAAAATTTTCACGCGTCGCGTATCCCACCAGGCTGGTCTTCAGCGTCCTCTTCGCCTACTGAGTCGCAGCGTAGTTCGCTCCTGCGCGCTCAGTAGTGCCTCATTTAGATCGTGGCGCTGTTGCTTCGCTCTTTGACGGCGCGCGGTTGCTCCGTGTCGCTCGGGAACGAAAGAAGTATCCCCACCACGCCGGGGGCCGCCGTCCTGCGCTGCTTCCTGGCTTTGTCCACGGCGTGCTGTTCGTCTTGCCAGCGGTCTTCTTCATCTGGGACGTGGGCTTCCTGAGTTACATCCTGGTGTTGCACGTCGCCCAGGAGTTCCTCCTGGTGCTTGCGCTCCTTTGAGCGGCGGTGAGGCTCGCCCCCTGTTTGTCTCTCTCCTGCTCGTTCTTGTTGTTTTCTTCTCGCCTTGCTCTTCCCTTGCGCTAAGTCAGGCCGTTGCTAGTTTGCAATTCCCTGGGCGCCGCCCGACCTTTCTTCGCCGCGGTCGCGATCAAAGAAATATCCCCACCGCGCGTGTCCCACGATTTTCGCGTTCGGCGCGCTTTTCTGCCGTTTGCTGCCTGGTCGGCTCGCGGTCCTCAGCGTGCCGTCGATCACTGTGTTTCTCTTCGTTACCGGCGCGGCCCGCCGCAGCAGGCTCGGCGTTCGACTCGTTTCGCGTGCCCGCGGACCAAAGAGTGCCCCCACCGGCCCATTCAGAAACCCTGCCCTTCAGAGCTGACGGGACAAGGGACGAAGACACACATTTAGGGATACAAAGCGAGCAGGGGGGTGTCGGGCATGCCCCGCTACAGGAGGAACGTTCAAAAATGATATAACAACGGTCCAGGGACGATGTTTCGACGATTATTGGTTATTTGATATTTCTTCTTTAAGAATAGAAAAATAGTTTGTTTGGTATATTTAAGTGTTCGTCCGAAATCCGCCTGTACTAGGACTTGCCCGATCCAGCGCGAGCCGAACGTCGTGCGCCATGCGTTTGCGCGCCGCTGCCGTCGCCTCGTCTCGTCTTCGGGCGCCGGCGCGAGGCCGAGTCAGGCCTCGGGTTCGCGGGCGGCGGTCGGGGTCGAGATGGGTCGTCGTGGGGGATGGCGCCGACCTCGTTCCGGTGTCGTTTCCAGCGCGTGCGGCGTTCAAGACGAGAGCGACGTTCAGCTCGCGCCCTGCTGTCGTCCTCTCGTTGTGAGGAGATCGCAGCGGAAGGTCTTCGACTCGTTTTCAGCATGTGGGGGTCTTCTCCGGGCCCCGGGATTTTGGAAGAAACGATTCGGGATCAAAAACCCGTTCAGGGGAAGGGGTCCAGACCTCGGCGGGTCGATTCCGCGGAGTAAGATAAATCGCGACGTCGGATGTCTGGGCACGGTAGGGGGGGAGGTCGTCGAACGTTGTGGCCGGTTCCCCGCGGTTTCCCCGCTTCGGGATGCCTTCCAGCAGCTGCGCCGCGCCGAGGGCGCTCCTGGGGGTGCCCGAGCTGTGGCCCGAAAACCACCAGGGACGGAGATAGGCTCAGGGGGGGATGCATCGACCGCCGATCGCCTGTTCATCGCCGATTGGGGCCCGATAGCCCACCCCGCCCAGGATCGTGCGGACTCCCTATCCGGGGCCCGTGGCCGATCCATCGGCGATGAATCGCCGATTCCAAGTCGACGTTTCCCCCCCTTGAGCCAGTCCCCCTCATCGTTGCCTCTTCGCCTTGGGACCAGAGATTGACGAAGGAACGACTTGCCATGGACTTTCGGTCGTCCGCGCGGATTTATTATCGTCATCCTCTTCCTTGTTTCGTTGTTCTTCGGGAGCAGTTTTCTGGGTGTCCTTGATTCACTGGCCATCTGCTGTTCACTCCTTGTTTGCCCATCCTCCTGGTCCCATTCGCCGCGTCTGCTTGTCTTTTCTGTTTCCGGGTGTGGCTTGCCGCTGGCCCCCACTGTCATGGCGTCCCCAGCAGTGGTGCAAAAAGGTCCTCCCCGATACAGTCGAGGCTGATTCGTAGG
Organism: Prorocentrum cordatum; assembly: GCA_963575745.1. Classification (NCBI taxonomy): domain Eukaryota; class Dinophyceae; order Prorocentrales; family Prorocentraceae; genus Prorocentrum; species Prorocentrum cordatum. Next base: position 67,441 of record CAUYUJ010014931.1, read on the forward strand.
TCGACCCTGCCAAATCAAGGGTACTCTCGTGTCCTGTGCTTCGCGGCCCATGCCTTCTACGTTCCTATGGCAACGTGACCCTCGGAAAGTGTCTCGTGTCCTCTCCCGTACCCTTTCCAATCAACCTCGACTGTAGCCGCACCCCGTTTCCCTCGGGACCCGCTTCCCCCCTGGCGGACCTCACCTCACCCCCGTGGTGGAGGAGGAGGAGGAGGAGGAGGAGGGGGGGGAGGAGGAGGAGGAGGGCGAGGAGGAGGAGGAGGAGAAGGGTGGGGAGGGGGAGGAGGAGGAGGGCGAGGAGGAGGAGGAGGAGGAGGAGGAGGAGGAGGAGGAGGAGGGGCAGGAGGAGGAGGAGGAGAAGGGCGAGGAGGAGGAGAAGGGCGAGGAGGAGGAGGAGGAGGAGGAGGAGGAGGAGCACCTCCTTGCCCCCTCGGCGGCAGCAGGAGCTTCCACCGCAGGCTCCGCAGGGAAGAGCACGCCGCCGCGGCGAGGCTCGCGCAGGCCTGCGCCGCACCCCTTACGGGGGGGGGGGGGGGCGGCCTGCCTCGGGCGCTCACAGGACGTTTTTGTTGCAGGCCCAGACCCCCTGCGAGTTATGACAGAACTCACGACGTGAGGTTCTTCGCCATCTTCCGCCTCTGGGTGTGTGCGATGTCCGCTCATGTCCCCATCATATCATCACATACCGCAACTGTATCGGCTCAGGTATTGGCACTGACACTGACAGCGCACTGCCCCCTGTGAAAGAAGGCCTCCTCCTTGCCTCTACCTGCGGATCCCGTATAGGAACGGCCCCATGGCTGTCTCCCCAGACACACGCTGGGGTCCCGGAGTGGCCCTCGGGACGGTCTACGAACGACTCCGGAGGAACAGCCGGGCCCCCTGAGAACGGGTGGAGGCCTCCGGGGATCGACGCGATGAAAGACATGATGACGTCCGGGGGTCTCGGAAGGGGTGGGGGGGGCCTACATTGAAGATGCTGAAAGGGGCCTAGAAGGGGCTTCGTTCCTTATTAATAAATCGCTTCGCTCATTCCGCCGGCCCGTGATATGGCATCGCTGGTTTTTGTCTGTGTGTTCGTTGCCCATGTTGCGCTCTTGGGGGCGGGTGTCGTTCGGACGCGTTGCGTGGGGAGTTTTGATGGTGAAGCAGTTCCCTGGGGGTCGTCTCTCGATGGGGCGAAATAGAGTCGTCGTCAAGATGCTTCTTTGGGGGGCCTCTTGGGGTCTGTTGAGAGGCCGTTCGGGGGCGCCTGGGAGACATGTTTGAAGCCTTCTGGGGCTTCTTTTGGGCCTCCTGGGAGTCTCCTGGGGCCTCTTGGCGACATCTTGGGGCCTCTTGGAGGCCTCTTGGGGCCTCTTTGGGACCTCCTGGGCGCCTTCTGGACGGAGGGCTCCATTTTTGAGTTCTCGGTATCCCTCCTGAGTCCCTCTTGGGCCCGTCTTGGGGCCTCTTGGTCCGTCTTGGGCGGCACTTGGGCCGTCTTGAGGGCTCTCTTGGGTCGTTTCGGCGCCGTCTTGGGAGCTTCGTGGGCCGTCTTGGAGCGGTCTTGGGGGCCTCTTGGGCCGTCTTGGAGCGTCCGGAAGCCGAAAAAGCCAGAACACAAAAAACATCGAAAAAACAATGAAAATCAACGATTTTGGCCTCTTGGGGCTCTCTTCGGAGGCCTCTTGGAAGGCTCTTGGGGCGTCTTGGAGGCCTCTTGGGCTGTCTTGGGGGCCTTTTGGGCCGTCTTGGGGTCATCTTCGGCGTCTTCGAGCGCTCTTTGGGCGTCTCGGGGGCCTCTTGGGCAGTCTTGGGGGCCTCTTGGGGCACTCTGAGCGCGCTCTGGGGAGCCTGAGAGGCCGCACCCAGAAGGAAAACCATCTCTGAGTAGACTTGGTCGGGCGGCGACCGGGCGTTGGTCGGGGTACTTTTCGCCGGGGGGCCCCCAGGGGCCGCCCCGCGCGCGCGAACTAGAAATACTGTTAATACTGTGAACCAGTTACCGGAGATCTTAGCACGCCCTGGCCCGTTGGGCCGGCGAATTCAGCGTTCCTTATTTCAGCGGCCCGACTGCATCCCCAAGGTGGGATCAGGCCACGCACCAAGCTGGATGCTCACACTTCCTCATCCCAGAAGCTGTCTAGAGCGGTTCCTTCCAAGCCCCACTCCTGCCCCTGGCCCATCTTTGCGCCCGTGTCTCCAGGGAGGTGCACCTCTTTGGAAGTCCGCGTGCCTCGGAAGTCCCGTCCCGTGTACGCAGGAGATGGGCGACATGGAGATGTACAGGGCGAGGGGGAGGCTGATGATGAGAAGGAGGATTGGAGGAGGCAAGATGAGGACGGGAGGAGGAGGAGGAGGAGAAGGAGGAAAAGGAGGAGGAGGAGGAGGGCAGGAGGAGGAGGAGGAGGAGGAGGAGGAGGATAGGAGGAGGAAGTGGCAAATGGAAGAGGGGCGGGAGGACTGCGCCAACTGCCGCCCACTGGCAGTTCGTCGTACTCTGTCGTCCCTCGGCACCAGGCGCCTGCGGCGAGATTGTTGCCTCGTCGGTGGCGGCTCCGGGACAGGCTTCCCGTCCCGAGTCGTCTCTTGACAGCCATGGGGTCCCTGACAGTCGACTGCACGTAGGAGTGACCTTTCGCCAGAGTGACGCCTGGTGCGGGCACACTGTCAGGAGGAACAACAACACAGACACAAAGATTTGTCGATTCCCAGGAACATATGGGAAAATGACAAGTGAAAGTGGACGGGAAGACAACACTCCAGTAAACATGACAAAATGCGGGGATTACTGGAATATGTGTCTATTTATGTGTGTGCCCCTGGGCACTTTACACTGGGTTCCCCAGATGGCTGAACGCGATGCGATAGCAGCGGCTTGCGCGCTCCTGTTCGGCCCCCCCGCGCCCCTCCCTCTACAGTCGCGCACCAGAGGTCAATCCTGCCTAGGGTCACTCACTGCGTGGCGTGTAGCCGAGACAGGGCCACGGCATCTCAGAAACATCAGAACGCCTCTTGGAGGCCCCCCTTTCCCACGCCTCCGAGGCCAGGATCCTTCTGCGGCGCGGATCCTTTTCGGAGGCGCCGGGGGCCGTCTCTTCATCCCGAGCCGCTGTTCGACGTCGCTGGGGCCCATGAGACGATGAGGACGAGGAGGAGAAGGAAGGGTAGGAGCAGGAGCAGGAGCAGGAGAAGGGCGAGGAGGAGGAGAAGGAGGAGGAGCAGGAGCAGGAGCAGGAGCAGCAGGAGGAGGAAGAGGAGGAGGAGGAGGAGGAGGAGCAGGAGGAGGAGCAGGAGCAGGAGGAGGAGGAGGAGATGGGATGGCGAGGAGGAGGAGGAGCAGGAGCAGGAGCAGGAGCAGGAGGAGGAGATTGGAGGGCGAGGAGGAGGAAGAGGTGGAGGAAGAGGAGGAGGAGGAGAAGGGCGAGAAGTTGGAGGAGGAAGGAGGAGGAGGGAGGTGGAGATGGGAGGAGCCGGGCCTCCAGACGCCCAGCACGGCGATGGGCCTGCCGCCCCGACATGTTGCAGGGGCTCCGGGTGTCTCGCGGCTGCCGCCACTGCACCCCCGGCGGCCATCTTATGTAGGCCTCCGCCCTGCGGGAGGGAGTCACAGAAGATCACGCACGGAGGTCACTCTTGCCTGGAGTCACTCTTGAGTGTAGCCGAGACAGGGCCAAGGCATCTTGGAAACATCAGAACGCCTCCTGGAGGCCCCCATTTCCAAAGCCACCTACGCCAGGATCCTCCTTCGGCGCGGATCCTTTTCGGAGGCCCCGGGGGCCGCCTCTTCATCCCGAGCAGCTGTTTGACGTCTCCGGGGCCCAGGAGTCCAGGAGACGACGAGGACGACGAGGACGACGAGGACGACGAGGACGAGGAGGAGGAGGAGGAAAAGGAGGAGGAGGAGGAGGAAAAGGAGGAGGAGGAGGAGGAGGAGGAGGAGGAGAAAGAGAAAGAGGAGGAGGAGGAGGAAGAGGAGGAGGAGATGGAGGAGGAGAGGAGGAGGAGGAGGAGGAGGAGAAGGGAGGAAGAGGAGGAGCAGGAGGGGGATGAGGATGAGGAGCAGGTCGAGGAGGAAGAGAAGGGCGAGGAGGAGGAGGAGGAGCAGGAGGAGGAGGAGGACGAAGAGTAGGAGAAAGAGGAGGAGGAGGAGGAGAGGAGGAGGAGGAGGAGATTGGAGGGCGAGGAGGCGGAGGGTGGTGATGATGATGAGATGATGATGAGGAGGAGGAGGAGGAGAAGGAGGAGGAGTGGAGAAGGAGGAGAAGGGCGAGAGTAGTTGGAGGAGGAAGGAAGAGCAGGAGGAGGAGGCGGAGGAGGAGGAGCAGGAGGAGGAGGAAGAGGATGGGTGCGGAGAGGAGGAGGAGAAGGGCGAGGAGGAGGAGGAGGAGGACGAGGAGGAGTAGAGGGCGAGAAGAGGAGGAGTGAGAGGACGAGGGGAGGAGGACGAGACGGAGGAGGAGGAGAAGGGCGAAAGGGAGGAGGAGGAGATGGGCGAGGAGGAGGAGGAAGGAGGAGGAGAGGGAAGGAGGGCGAAGGAAGAAGGATGAGGAGGATGAGATGAGGAGGCGGACGAGGAGGAGGAGAAGGATCATGAGATGTGAGGAGGAGGACCATGAGATGGGAGGAGGAGGAGGAGGAGGGGGAGGAGGAGCAGAGCGAGGAGGTGGATGAGGAAGGAAGATCAGGAGGAGGATGAGGAGGAGAAGGAAGATGAGGAGGAGGAGGAGGAGGAGGAAAAGGAGGAGGAGGAGGAGGAGGATAAAGGTGAGGAGGCTGAGGAGGAGAAGCAGGAGGAGGAGAAGGAGGAGGAGGAGTGTTGGAGGACGAGGAGGAGGGTCAGGAGAAGGGCGAGGAGTTGGAGGAGGAAGGAGGAGGGAGCAGAAGGAAGGAGGAGGAGGTGGCGGAGGATGAGGAGATGGGAGGGCGAGCAGGAGGAGGAGGAGGAGGAGGAGGAGGAGGAGAAGGAGGAGGGGAGGAGGAACAAGAAACCCAGCGGACATGAGGGCCGCCGGGGATGCCGGGGCGGCAGCCCCGAGACACCCAGCGCCCCTGCAACATGTCGGGGCGGCAGGCCTGTCGCCGCGCTGGGCCTCTGGAGGCCCGGCTCCTCCCATCTCCGCCTCCCCTCTCATTTTTCCTCCTCCGAGTCCTCGTCCTTCTCCTCATCCTCCTCGCCCTCCAATTCTCCTTCTCCTCCTTCTCCTCCTCCTCCTCGCTCTCCGATCTCCTTCTTCTCCTCCTCCTTGTCCTCCTCCTCCTCCTGGCCCTCCCATCTCCACCTTCTCCTCCTCCTCCTGCTCCTCGTCCTCCTCCTGCTCCTCCTGCTCCTCCTCCTCCTTCTCCCCCCTCCTCCTCCTCCTCCTCCTCGTCCTCCTTCTCCTCCTCACCCGTCTCCTCCTTCTCCTCCTCCTCCTCCTCCTCCTCCTCCTCCTCGCCCTTCTCCTTCTCGCGTCCCTCTACATGAAGAGTATTAAAAATATAGTCCAACAAATATGATGGTGGCGAATTTCCAAGGCATCTTCTAGTATGGAAATTGCCTCATTGACAGAAGCTTCGCTAGCAGACGGCGCACGCGTCTGGAAAACGTGCTGCGCCGCGTGGCGTCGTTATGACCTGTTGCGCCGCTCGTGGTGGCGACAGCGCGCACTACCGCGTTTTGGCACGCGTGTGCTTTTGTAGCAAATTGGTTCGTGCACAGCGCACAGTGAGGATCGGCTGCGCTTTGCCATCCCATGCCAGATGGCGCGGCGGCGCCATTAGAAGCGGATGAGACGCATCACCGCTTCGGCGATCACCCTTTTGACATTCGCTTGTGGCTTTGGAGGCCCAGGCCCTGCGTTTACACTGTTCGTCCCCGCAGCCGCAACCATCGCCCGAACAGGCTTTGCGGCCGCTAGAATTCACATTTCATTGCAGAAGATACCATATTCCTCCACGCATGTCGTTCCAGTGCATGCGTACTGCCATCAACACAGTCATGGTTTTCCTTCCTGGTTATTTTCTTCGCGCCTCCTTCGACCGTTTCAGACAGTCGTTGTCGGTCGCGTTTCCCACCCGTGATTCTCCGAGATGCCATGGGGTGTCGTGTTATAACTGCCGCTTTGGGGGCTGGATTGCAAGACGTCCGCATCATGTCGTTCGTTCTCGCGGGCTTGCCAGCGGCAGGGTTTCCGATCGCGTCGGGCGCAGCGAAACGCGCGACGCTCCAATCGAACGTCTTTGAAAACATGGCAAGTGACAGGATTGCGCCAACAAGCACGTCGCAGGAACAATCGCCAGAGTTTGCGCGAGGCCCCTGCTGCAATCCCATGGGGCGCGCGCAGCCGCCGCGGCTGCGCCGAAACACTGCGACGCGCCGTTATCAAGCACCGCCTCTGTGAATGAGGGCCGCCTACAGCACAGTAGCGATAGAAAAACGGCTCCGTTGGGGGAGCACGCGCTGCGGCATTATCCCCCATGCGGGCCAAAAAGGTTGGCCTGGCCACCTGTGGCAAGTGGCGACGTATACGCCACGGCGTGCGCGCGCGCCCGTGAGCGCTTGGCATCTGGCGCGCTAACATTGCATTGTCTGTAGGTTTTCGCATACATCATGTTGAGATGGCTGCGCCTTCCAAGCCGAGAATGCATTGCCACGTTGGGTTTTGACCATTGGGTCCCAGGATTGTAATCGCAGCCCATTGTGTAGAATCGTAGACACCACGCCGCAAGCGCGCGTGCGCGCGCGGGCGCTTGCCATCTCGCGCGCTGTCATAGCATCGTGTGTCCGTTTCCATACTCGCCACGTTAAGGTGACCGCGCCTTCCGATCAGAGAATGAAAGTTTGCATTGGGTTGTGACCATTGGGTTTTCAACTTGACATCGCCGCCCAGGGTGTAGAAACGCGAGCGCCACGCTGCGAGCGAGCGCGCGCGTCGGCGCCTGCCATCTCGCGTGCTGGCATTGCATTGTGTATGCGCATTCCTTTGCACCATGTTCCGGTGGCTGCGCCTTCCGATCCGAGAATGGTTCTATAGGCTTACGCCACATCCGCCGACCCCCACGTAAACTACTGCGCCTCCAGGATTGAATTGCACGAGGCTTGTCTGAATCATAACACGGCACTCGACATCTTTCTTGTCGCTGGATTGCTGTCATCGTACCTCTTGGTGCTCTTGTGTGGCCTTTGGGTGGCATCTTGGCCTGTCTGCAGGCCGTGCCCAGCAGCCTCGAGGCGGGCAAAGTTTCGGGGCCTCCTTGGGAGCTTCATGGGGGGGGGCTTCTTGGAGGCCTTTGAGGTTCTCTTGGGGGGCCCTCAGGGCCTCTCGGGCTGTTCTTGGGGCAGGCTGGGGGCGTTGTTGGGCCGAAGGCTCGACAAGTGGCTGCGCCCCCCGATCCGACACTGATTTTTTTACATGGGGTTTTGACCATTGGGTTTTAGAATTAACATCGCCGCCCAATGAATAGAAGCGCATGCACCACGCCGCTCGCGCGCGCGGGCTCCTGCCATCTCGCGCGCTGGCATTGCGTCGAGCGTGCGTTTTCATTTTCGCTACGTCGAGATGGCCGCGCCTTCCGATCAGAGAAATGAAAGTTTGCACTGGGTTTTGACCATTGGACTTTCGGCTTGACATCGCCGCCCATGGTGTAGACATGCATGCGCCGCGCGCGCGCGCGCGCGCGCGCGCGCGTTGGTGCCTGGCATCTCGCGCGCTGGCATTCCGTCGCGTGTTTCTCACATACGCACCATGTAATGATGGCCACGCCTTCCAGACCGAGGATGAAATGTCACATTGTGTTTTGACCATTTGATTTCCGATTGGGCAACGCCATCCATCGTTTAGAATCGCGCGCGCCACGCCGCGAGCGAGCGCGCGCGCGGGCGCCTGCCATCTCGCGCGCTGGTATTACATCGCGCATACGTTTTCATATACACCACGTTGGGATGGGTTTGGCCATTGGGTTTTCGACTTAACATCGCCGCCCATGGTGTACAAATGCATGCACCGCGCCGCGAGCGCGCGCGTTGGCGCCTGGCATCTCTGGCGTTGCTATTGCATTGTGCATGGGCACCCCGCCCACCGAATGTCAATTTCGGCACGCCCCTCATGCGTTTCGCGGCCCTATCGGGAGCTCAACCGATGGCCCCAGCGGCCGCGCCCACGCGCGGCCCCCCGCCCACCGCGCGCCCGTTTCGGCGAGCCCCATCGCGCACGTCGCGGCCCCAGTGGGAGCTCCACCGATGGCCACAGTGGCCATGTCCGCACGCGCCCACCCCCCACCCCCCCCCTCCCCCCCCGCCACCGCCGCCGCCCACCCCGTGCCCATTTCGACGCGCTCTCGCGCGCTTCGTGGCCCGCAGGGAGCTCCACCGAAGGCCCCAGTGGCCGTGTCCACGCGCGACCCCCCGCCAGCCGCCGGCACGCCGCGCGCTTTTCGCGGCCGCCAAGGGGGCCCCACCGAAGGCTCCAGCAGCCGTGCCCGCGTGCCGCTCCGCGCGCGCCGCATGCCCATGTCGGCGCGCCCCTCGCGCGTTGCGTGGCCCTGCACGGGAGCTCCACCGAGGGCCCCAGTGGCCATGTCCACGCGCGGCCCCCCGCCCACTTGATGCCCATGTCGGCGCGCCCTTCGTTCGTTTCGCGGTGCTCCACGGAAGGCCCCAGTGGCGATGTCCACGCGCGGCCCCCCGCCCACCCCATGCCCATGTCGGCGCGCCCCTCGCGCGCTTCGTGGCCCCACGGGGAGCTCCGCAGGCCCCAGTTGCTGCGTTTGCCCTTGCAGGCGCGCCCCTCGCGCGTTTTGTTGCGCCAGAGGGAGCTCCGCCGAAGGCGCCAGTGCAACTTCCTGCGCGCGCCTGGGCCACCCGTTTCGGCGCGCCCCTCGCGCGCTCCGCGCCCCCATCGGGTGTTCCACCGAGAATGGTGCCCACAGCGCGGTGCTCGCAGCTGCGTGTGGTTGGGCCCATCGCCAGGCTAACCTTGTTAAAAGAATGGGGGTGGTGGTGTTTTTTTGGGGGGCGGGCGGGCGGGGTGCGCGCGTGGGACTTGCTTCGACGCGTGCCATGGCCGATCTGCCCGTTTCGTTTTCGCGGTGGCCGAGTGGAACAAAACCGCGGCGGACGAAGGAGGCGCGGTTGGTCACGCGAGTGCGCTCTCGCCCGCGCGTGGACGTTTGCGCGGGCGCGTCTTCAGAACGGCGGCCCAGTGCGCGCGTTGCGACGGCGGGAGCTGGAGGTGGCGGCGCGCCCTCATCGCGACGAGCTCCGCCAGGAAGCCGAAAGGAAAGACGCGCCCTCGCTGGCTCAGCAGCGGCATTGCGGGCGCGCCAATCGAGCCGGCGGCGCCCCCCGCGCGTCCCCATAATACCCTGGCCTGGCATGCCGCGCGCGAGCCGCCGACGCAACGTGCCCCATGGGGGGGCATTTCACGCGCCTCGCGCGCGTGCAACATACTCTAATAATGTTCCACGCGTATTCCACCAGCGCGGGAATTTGTCTGAAAATACTCGGGCAGATTTCAAATACTTTACACATTCTCGAAATTACCCCAACCAAATTCGACCATATTTGAAATAGTCAAGAAATATGAAAACAAATCAACAAATATTATGGGGATACTCCAGCGCTCAGCGTCGAACTTCAAGATGCTCCAAACATGCTCCAGCGAGATTTTCGATTATTCAAGATACTCCCAAAATACCACAGCGTCGACGGCCCCTTTTCGAAATGCTCCAAAGATACCCCAGCGCAGCGCGCTGAATTTCAAAATACCACAAAAATGTCCCAGCGAGATTTTCGAACATTCAAAATACTTCCAAAATGCTCAAGCGTCGATGGCGCCTCTTCGAAATGCTCAAAGGATGCTCCCGTGCGAATAAATGGACACTCCAAAGTTCCATCGCAGCTTGTCTGAATCTCCAACATGGTGCAAACGTATCCTGCGCCCTCTGGCAGAACATCAATTGCATGTCTGGAGCGCTTCGGGCGGCTGGACTGACTGGGCGCCTGGAGTGATTGGAATGACTGGAGCGCCTGCAATGGCTGAAGTGGCTGGATTGAGTGGACGCCTGGAGTGGCTGGAGTGACTGCAGTGAGTGGAGCGCCTGGAGTGTCTGGAGTGATTGGATGGACCGGAGCGCCTGGAGTGAATGGAATGACTGGAGCGCTCAGAGTGGCTGGTGTGAGAAAAGTGACTGGAGCGCCTGAAGTGATTGCAATGGGTGGAGCGCCTGGAGTGGCTGGAGTGGCTGGAGCGACCCAAGCGCCTGCAGTGGCTGAAGAGACTTGAGTGTCTGGAGGGCCTGCTATGGATGTAGTGACTGAAGTGGCTGCAGTGTGCTTGGAGTTGCTGGAGTGACCTGGGATGTCTGGGGATACTGGTGCGCCTGGAGTGGCTGAGAGTGACCGGGGCGCCTGGCGTGGCTGCTGTGGCTGGGGTGACTGGAGCGCCTGGAGTGGCTGGGGTGACTGGAGCGCCTGGTGTGGCTGGAGCGCCTGGAGTGGTTGGAGTGACTGGAGTGGCTGTTGGAGCGCCCAGGACGTCTTAGGTGGCTGGAGTGATTGGAGTGGAGCGCCTGGAGTGGCTTTTGAGTGACTGTGAATGGAGCCCCTGCAGTGCCTGAAGTGAACGGAGCGATTGGAGTGGCTGGAGTTCCTGGAACACCTGGAATGACTGGAGCGCCAGGAGTGACTGGAGTGATAGGGGCGTTGACAGATAGGAGTGATTTGAGTGACTGGAGTGGCTGGGGTGACCGGAGCCCCTGGGTGCTTGGAGTGGCCAGGGTGATTGGAGCGCCTGCAGCACTGGGATCGGCTGGAATGGCTGGAGCGCCTGGAGTGGCTGGCGTGAGGAGAGTGGCTGGAGCGCGTGAGGTGACCGGAGTGACTGGAGCGCCTGGGGCGCCTGGAGAAGCTGGAGTGAAGTGATTGGAGCGCATGGAGTAACTGCAGCGCCTGCGTGGCCTGGAACGACTGATTCTCCTGGAGTGGCTGGAGTGACTGGAGCGCCTGGAGTGGCTGGAGTGACTGGAGCGCCTGGAGTGGCTGGAGTGACTGGAGTGACTGGAGCGCCTGGAATGGCTGGAGCGCCTGGAGTGGCCGGAGTGATTGGAGCGACTAGAGTGACTGGAGCGCCTGGAGCGCCTGGAGTGGCTGACGGGAGTGGCTGGAGCGACTGGGCCGCCTGGAGTGACTCGAGTGTCTGGAGCGCCTGGAGTGGCTGGAGCGCCTGGAGTGTCTGGAGTGACGTGGATGACTGGAGCGCCTGAAGTTACAGAAGTGACGAGAGCGCCTGGAGTTGCTGGAGTGCTTGGAGCGCCTGGAATGATATGAGTGACTGCAGTGACTGGATTGACTTGAGCACCTGATGTGATTTGCTTGACTGGCGCGCCCGGAGTCGCTGGAGTGACTTGAGCGCCTGGAGTTGTATGATGCTGGCCATGCTGCGCAGTGCTAGCTGTCGATGTCGCGTCTTGGTGGGGCGCATTAGAGAAGGAGGGCTCGTCTACTCACAGAGAATACGATCAATCATGTATACGCCTATGACCACGTGTCAATGTTGTTTACGGCAAGGCCTCGATGAATATATTCGGCGCGCGCAGTATCAGTCGTTTTGTTTTTGTTCGGTGTTCGCATTCACTCAGATCGCGCTGGGCAGACCGCGCCGTCGCCCATGTGAGTGGGGCAACGTGGGGACGCTCGCGCGTTGTAGGGCCAGTTTTGGCAGACGTCGGTCAGGTCTATGATGTTTAGGTTGCGCTGCCAGAGTTGGCGAATCTATTCGTATTTATGGTAGCGCTGTTCTAATCATATCATGATAGGGCAGGCGTGGTCATTCGCCCGACGCTTCCATCATGGGCATCGATGTCGCTTTGCTCTCAGAGCGCCCTGCGTGACATTTCTGGCCCAGGGGGGCGTGTTTGGGGAGGGGCAATTCAATCCACGGTCACGAGACAACTGCGGGGTTTGAACAGGAAACGCCTTCTGGCACGCAGACTCGCAAGCGAGCGCTGCGTTGAACTCGTCGTGGAATGCGAGCTGGGCCGACGATTGCGTTCGTCGTCAGGGATGTGATTGTTGTCTCGGTGGTTGCTTCCTTGATTCTCGCCCCCCTCCCCCATATTCCCCCCTCAACCTCCGCCCCGCGCAGCGCCTCCCGCCCCGTCCTTCCGCCCCTCTTCGAAGAGGGCGCAGAGGCGGGGGATGGGGGGGATGGCAAGGAAAGGAGGCCTGCTGGGGGCAGGCAGCAAAGGATACGAGGACGCGAGGATGGCGAAGGGGGGGAATGGGCGAGGGGCAGGCGGATGAGAAATCAGGACGAGGAATGGACGCAGGAGTAACTTGCGCCCTCCCCGGCCGCGCCCGTGCATCGCGGGAGGGGGGGGGGCTGCGAGCGCCTGCGAGATGCGACTCGCTCGTCGGCCGTTGGGATCTGGCGCGAAAGCGCGCTCCTGGCTGTGAGAGGCGTTTGCCGAATGATGCTGGAGTTCCGCGGGCTGCGCTTGCGCTCCGTTCGCTGCGTTTCGCGCGCGCGCCCCCGGGGTCGCAACGCGGCGCCAGGGAGGAGGCGCGGGGGGATTTGGGGCAAGGAATTGGGGTGAATCGGGCTGCTGGTTTGATGCGGGCGGCCATGTGCGAACGCCCCTTTTCCCTTGAAACTTGCGTGGGGTCGAGGAAGGAGCGGGGGAACGGGGATAGGAGGGACTAGCGGGGAGGAAGAGGGGATTTCGGGACAGAGAAGACGATGAGGGGGGAGGAGGAGAAGGAGGAGAATGACTAGGGTGGAAGATGAATCAGATGAAGAGGATATGGGAAAGGGCGGTGAGCGCGAGAAGGAGGAGGAGGAGGATGCGTCGACCAACCGATCCGAATCTTGATCGCCATACCGATGGGGATAGGATGGGATTGTGCCGTTGCGCCCGCCCCCACTGATTTGTTATTTAGGGTGGCGTTTTTTCGTTTGGCAGCTGCGCGCGTTGCGACTGGCGCCCGCCATTCGCATCGTGTGCGCGTTTGGATAGCCTGCGGTATTGTGGATGAGGTCGCGCGCCCGCAAAGCACGCCCTGCGTCTGTCGTTTTTTTTTGTTTTGTTTTTGTTTTTTTTTCTGCGGCGCGCAATCTTGGGATGAACCGCGTTGGGGTCAGCAGAGTTGGCTCCCCCTCGCGCGAACTCTCATCCAGCGAGTGCGTGACGCGTCGTCTTGTGGAACATCGGTGGCGGTTGCCGTTCGCGCTGTTCCAACAGGGTACGCCCCTAGCATGACGCGCCTATATTTGCGTGGTTTGCGCGCGCCGAAACGGCGAAGGGGAAATCACAACAACTAGGCATTGTTTCTGCGGACAGCTGTTTAATTGTGATGTATGATTTGAATATTTTTCCCCGCGCTCGCTCGACATCACCCAAACAACGTGTTTCTTATTATGTTAAGTTTCGTTTCAAAGCTGTCTGTAGGAGAACATGCCCGACTTAATCCTAGGCGCACTTCTCCTCCTCCCCCTCCTCCTCCTCATGTTCCTCCTCCTCTTCCCTACTCCTCCAACTCCTCGCCCTGCTCCTCCTCCTCCTCCTGCTCCTGCTCCTGCTCCTACTCCTCCTTCTCCTTCTCCTCCTCCTCCTCCTCCTCCTCCTCCTCCTCCTCCTCCTCCTCCTCCTCCTCCCCCTCCCCCTCCTCCTCCTCGCCCTCCCATCCCCTCCTCCTCCTCCTCCTCCTCCTCCTCCTCCGCCTCCTCGCCTTGTCGCCGCGCCGCGACGGGGGTCGGAGCGCCTTCGGCGCGCGCTGGCTGCCCGCGACGGGGGTGGATGCGGGGCTGTCGGCGGGGGTGACGCCCCCCCCCGACGCTGATTAAGAGACTCGGAGTAGGCCTCCGCTCTCCGGGATGGGGTCGGAGCAGAAAACGCACCGAGGACTGCGCCGCATCGCCGATGCATCGCCGATGCGGCTCGCAGTGGTGCCCGATGTGCTCCAGGCCGACGGCGCCGATGCATCGCCGACGGCGCCGATGCATCGCCGACGCCTGTGCGATGCCTCGCCGATGCATCGGCGGGGCGGCGCAGGCCCATCTGGGAGGCCTCCAGGGCCACGCCCCCGCCCCCCCCCGCGCGCACCCGAAAGGTCGAGATGGAGCTGTGGACGCACTTTCGGGACGACGTCCGCGACTCCCGGGAGGCCCTCCAGCTGATGGACGGAGTCCCACCACACATGGGGCAGGTAGAGTTGGTGCAATCCAGGCCCTTCTCTCCTTGATTTCGGCTTCCTTGAGAGAGGCCCCCATTCAGGCCTCAGGGGGGCCATCAAGCTCTGATCACACGCGCGAAACTGCCCCCAGGGAAGGGGTCGAATCCTCTGGGGCCCGCCGTGGGTCGAACAGGTCAATCCACCTGACGTTTTGTGGGGGCGCACATCCTCGCCCGGGCCCAGTCTGGTACAGGAGGAGGCAGGATGAGGTAGCAGGGGATGGGGCATCCAGACTTTGCGGGAGGGCTAAGGAACTAGTGCTCGCACCTTCGAGCTGAGATCCGAGTCGAGTTTTCAGTCAGGCAGTCTGGACGGGTCTGTGGTCTATACGCTTGCAGGGTTGTCTCCTGGCATCCTGGAAGATCAGGGGGGGGGAAGTGAAGGCGCGGAGAGCGAGGAGGTTAGGACGTCTGCGCGCCCGAGCGTCGGTCGATGGGCCGGGCGGCGCTGCGGGGTGGGGGGGGCAGAGGCGCGCGCCTCGGGCGGTTGGGCTCCTCCGCACGCAGGACGGCCTCAGCTCCTCGCTGGACGAGTTCAGCGTCAAGCTGCAGAAGACCATAGGCGGGCCGCTGCCGCGGCCCCTCCCTCCTGGGGCCTTGAGAGCTCGGAGGCGGCAGCGGCACCCATATACCTCGACTCTCGCCCGCGTGTCTCTCTCCTGGGGCACCGTGGGAGGCCCTCGCCGCCACCGCCGGCTTCGCCTCGAGGTCCAGGTCGAACGCACCCCAGGGAGAGGTTCCCGGGGGATAGCAGCGGCGTAGTGGTAGCTTTTAGGTTCCCCTGTGGGTTGCCGATCGCGGGCGCCAGCCCTCAGACGCCAGCGGTGCGACCGCCATGCGCTTTCGCCCCGATCTGGGGCCCCGGGGACCCTCACGGATCCGTTCGGCTCGAGGAGTGCCGCAGGAGGGTGGTGTCCAGTCGAGGGCGTCGGTCGTGATCCGGATCCTTTGGCGACGTCGTGACTTTCCACGAGGCTGTGGTTCGCGACCCTTGCGGGTTGGGAGGCCGCCAGCGCTCTTGGCCTCCAGGTCGGTGAGCAGCTGCCCAGCGCACCGCCGGGCAGCAGGCAGCCGCGGTCCCCTTGGGGCGTCTAATTACGGTTCTGTAGGTGCCGCGAGGGGCGGGGGCACGCCCGCGCACTTGCTCCGATCCTTGGGGAGCCGTCCCTCCCTCAGGTTCGGCCCAGCGTGCCCCCGAGCTGGGGCCGGCACGTGTTTCTTGCCCCATCCACCATCCGCACAGGGGAGGAGGGAGAGGAGCGGAGGAGGAGGGAGGAGGACGGCGCGGAGGGAGGAGGATAAAGTGAAGGATTAATTGGAGGAGGAGGAGGAGAAGAAGAAGAAGGAGGAGGAGGAGGAGGAAGAGCAGTTGGAGGAGAAGGAGGAGGAGGAGGAGGAGGAGGAGGATTGGTACGTGCTGCCAGGGCTGTCAGGGTGTCTACAATCGACGGGGCCACAGGGGCACAGAGTGACTGGACATGTGGCAGGAGGTGTAGGCCGAGACGGAGTGTGAGGTTGAACGGGCCGGGCGTGCAGGAGAGCATATGATGATGAAGAGGGGAGCCAGGACGATGACGAGGAGAGGGAAGATAAAGAGGAGGTTGGGAACGATCAGGAGCTGCAGAAGGAGCAGGGTGGGAAGCACGAATTTGGAATACGGGCAAGGAAGAGGAGACCACGGAGAGGCGGATAACGTGGAGGAAGAGTAGAAGGAGGGGGATACAGGTTCATGGAGAAATGTAGGGAGGAGGGGGGGTAGGATTACCGGAAGAGAACTGAGTAGGAGGAGGATAATGAGGCGCCTAAGGAGGAAGAGGAGAAGAGATCCGAGAGGGGAGGCTGAAGACCATATTGGACTCAAGATGCATCAACGATGCTGTACACACGCCCACCCGTCCCAAGCTCACTCCTTACAAACTCCTACAATAATTGGTTGATGCTGCCGGAAGTGCCCCCCCCCTGGAGCGACGAGCGGCCCGTGGTTTGCAATTCATTCAAGAGCACTTTTTGAAGAGCTGTCGTCCATGCTTCTCGCTATGCACCCAGCGACGAGGTAGCATCACTGATTCCCAAGAAGTGTTTAGCAAGAGTCCCGCTTTGAAACAGAGCCACCCTTATCTCGTGCAACAGCTCTTCAGTTCTAGACGCTTTGATAAACCCGACCAGCCCATCTAGAAACGATGCCCATGCGAGCTGCACTGATCAGGAAGTGGAGGAGCAGGTAGTGGAACAGCGGGCAAGGGAAGAGGTCATACCCCAAGGGGGGGAGGATGGACGAGGATGGAGGATGGAGGATGGAGGGTGGAGGGTGGAGGATGGAGGATAGAGGATGTAGGAGGAGAAGGAGGACGAGGAGGAGGAGGAAAAAGAAGAGGAGAAGACAGCGGAGGAGGAGGACGGGGAGGAGGATGAGGAGGAGGACGACGAGGAGGAGGAGGATGAGGAGGAGGACGAGGACGAGGAGGAGCAGGAGGAAGTGGAGGAGGAGGAGGAGGGGGAGGGCGGGAGGGCGAGCGGAATGGCCAGAGGCCCTTTGGATGTTTCTCGGAGTCTTTTCGGATGTCTTTTGCGACCTTCTTGGGCTCGTCCTTGGGCATCTTGGGGGCTTCTTGGAGATCCTTGGGGCCTCTTCCAGCATATTGGGTGCGTCGGAGCCTCTGGGGGCCCCTTGGGGGTCTCTTGGGAGCATATTTGGGGCCTCGTTGGGGCCTCTTGGGGCCTCCTGGGCTCTTGGGGCCCTTTTTGGGCCCCCTTGGGAGCATGTTGGGCCATCTTGGGGCCATCTTGGAGGAGGTCGATCACAGAAGGGGGCACTCAATGAGAGGTCTCCCTCCCAGGAGGCCAGGGTGGGCCTCAAAGGAGGCAAACCAATGGTTGTCGTCCTTCCGTCGAGGTGATCTTCGACGCTCCATCGGCCCACCGCCTCCCCCGCCTCCAGGTCCAGGGGGAGGGGGCCCGGGGAAGAGTGCACCCTTCCCCGAATGGGGAAGCAAGGGGGGCGGAAGAGGAGACTCCCTAAACTTCAGTAGGGCCTGTCCCTCCTCAGGAGGAATGTTCCACACTAGTAAAGAATAGTTGGGGGACGATGTTTTGAGCATCTTGTTGACACTTGTGTTTTTATGTGTTTTGCTATTTTGAACTGTTCCTCGAACATCGGCCTGTAAGGGGGACAGGGCCCGACCTCACCCTAAACCGCTCCCGCCCTGAAGGGCCTGTGTGGGGTTCTTGTGAGCAGGAGCCGTCCTCCATTCGAGCCGTTTTCCTGCGCGGGTTCAGAGGATGGCCAGGAAACGGAAGCCGTGTGTGCCGTAGAAGAGCCGCTCTCCATCCATGTACACCTTGTTCACCTTTAAGTATGCTAGAGTTCTATTTTGGGGGGGGGCCGAGATCTTTTCAGTTCTGATTCTTCTGTCCTGGGCCTCTTCCTGGCCACCAGGAGCAAGTAGGATCGAGCACAATTAGAGGTGAGCACGATTAGACATGAACGACGTGTAGATGACTGTCGGGCAACGAGAGTCGTATGTTGAAGAAGAGCCGCTCTCCATCCACGCAATCCGTCGTTGAAAGCCACCGCCCCTCCATCCGTGCACCTGCCGGATTTGTCTGGAGGGCCAACGTGCCAGGCGCCACGGCGAGCGCCGCGTTCTGCAAGCTGCACCTCCCCCCACCCGTCTTCGCAGCGGCTGGAGAAGCTCTGGCACCTCGGCGTCACCCGCGGGAAGGGAGGGTCGAGGCGGAGCGTCCGGCCCGCCCTGCCGACACCTCCTGGGTGGTCAGAGGGCGAGGGGTTTTGCGGACACTGGAGCATCTACGTTGCCAGTGGCGGGCTGTTTTGCAATCCCAGGAATGTTTGAGGGTCGAAGGCGACGTCGGGGTGGTGTGGTGTATACTTTTTTCCTCGCTTCCCCGGGGAAGCAGCGAAACATGTATACACCCAAACCCCGTACACACCAGGATCCGCTTTCCTGTGCGAGTTTCGGTGCGGGGCCAGAAAAAGCGTCGGTGTATAGAGTTCGGCTCCTTATTTATTTACACACGGAAGAGGAAGGGGAAAACGAAGGGAGGAGGGGGGGCAGGAGGAGGAGGGGCAGGAGGAGAGGAGGGGCAGGAGGAGGGGAGGAGGGGCAGGAGGAGGGGGAGGAGGAGGAGGAGGAGGAGGAGGAGGAGGAGGAGGAGGAGGAGGGAGGAGGAGGAGGAGGGGAGGGAGGAGGAGGAGGAGGAGGAGGAGGAGGAGGACGAGGAGGAGGAGGAGGAGGAGGAGGAGGAGGAGGAGGAGGAGGAGGAGGAGGAGTGCGCGCCTCCGCCGCCGAGGCCCCTTGGTCCAAAGGCCCCAAAGTCGAAGAAGAAAAACACATCGCCATAAACAGAAACTTTTGGTGCTCCGCGCGGATTTCTTGGATCTGCGCTGGGACCCAGCCTCTCCTCCTCCTCCTCCTCCTCCTCCTCCTCCTCCCTTCCCTCCTCCCTTTTCCTCCTCCTCCTCCTCCTCGTCCTCCTCGTCGTCCTCCTCATCCTCCGTCTCCTCCCTCCTCCAGCTCCTCCACCGTGCCCCCTCCCCCCCTCCGGCGCCGCGCTCCGCGCGCCAGTGGAGCGCAGCTCCAAGAAATCCGTGCAGCGCGCCAGAAGTTTATGCGTATGGCGTTTTCTCCCTTTCTCTACGAAGGCCAGCGAGCGCGCGCGCGCCTCGGCAGGAGGGGAGGGCTCCAGCTGGCTGCGCGCAGGAGTGGCCCTCTGCCGGAGCGACCCGTGGTTCCAGGCCCCGGAAGGCGCGTAGAATGGGGGTCGATCGATGAAAGGGGGGGGCGAGGGCTGCCGAAAAGGGGCCCTTTCAGGGCCCCTAAAGGAGCTTTTAGGAGCCGAAAATGGGGCCGCCCTTGCATGGGACTATCAGGGGCCGGAAATGGCACCATTCTTCCCCCATACTTGATCGCCCCCCATTGAGTCGCGCCCGATGGGAGGCCGAGTGGATAGGGCCGGACCCCACCAGTGGTTCCGAGGGGGGGCAGGTATAGAGCAGGCGTGCAGGGTGGGAGACCAGCCTGCAAGCAGGTGCCCCGCGGAGCGTTCCGGCTCCTCGACGGCCCTGGGCACCCAGGGGAACTGATGGGCTTCCCGCGAGCTCCACAATCGACCGAGCAATGCAGCATTCGGTGCCTGACGGCAAGATCTCTTACTGTATGCATCCACTGTGCCGATCTCACTGCCTGTCCCTCGTCGCCACGGCTGGATTCTTGTCGAACTCCTGGGCAGAACGCGCTTGGGAGAGATCCGGGAGATCTGTTGCCCCAACGGTGCGGGCCCCAGTGGGGTCCCCCGATCGTTGCTTGCGCGCTCGGCGGACCCACTGCGGTTTCCCAGTCGCAGAACGCGATGCGACAGCAGCTGCTTGCGCGTTCGGGTCTGCACCCCCCTTTCTCGTGCCTCCCCAAGGCTCGACCAAAAAGCAGCCGACGCCACCCGACCTGCGGCCCTCCATGTTGCGCGACGGCCCATAGGGAGGGCCGTGGCGCATACTGCACACCACGCGAAAGCCCACGCCAGGTTTGGCGGTGTACGCTAAGCCCCGTGGGGCCGTAGGGGGGGTGGTGCGGGTGGTTTTCTGGTCCAAGACCGCAGACGCGCTAACGGCGATGTAGGCTTCGGCATTGTAGGTGGGAGCACCTCGTGGCCAACCCAGTCGTAGGACATCGTGGTCCGCGCTTTCCTGCAATTCGCGGCGTCGTTTCCGCTCCATACACTCGCACACTTGAGACGTAAGGAAAGCGTGGTTCGTGACTTCCCACCACTTGCTCCGCGCGAGCCCGGCGTCGCAGAAGCCGGATGCCCAACATCGCCGTGGACCAGGGGCCTGTTTTTTTTAAAAATTAGACTCTGGCAAGTTTACTTGCACGGACTGGGGGGGGGCTGAGCCTGAAGCAAGCCGCAAACGACTTGCACGTTCGGGGGGGCGCGGAAATCACGCAAGTCGAAAGGCACTTGCACGCTAGCATTCGCTTGAAGAGGGGCGAGGGGGGGGGGGGGGGGGCGAACGCCATGCAAGTAAACTTGCTGCAATTCCCAACTACAAGACTATGAATGGTAAAGAAGTCCCGGAGGGTCCCCTCCGCCCAGGGCGGCTCCTTGCGCGACGGCGACGCGGGCCAGCCCTGGTAGGAGGAGGAGGAGGAGGAGGAGGAGGAGGAGGAGGAGGCAGGAGGAGGAGGAGGAGGAGGAGGGAGGAGGACGAGGAGGAGGAGGAGGAGAGGAGGAGGAGAAGGAGGAGGAGGAGGAGGAGTGACGAGGGAGGAGGAGGGGAGGGAGGAGGACGAGGAGGAGGAGGAGGAGGAGGAGGAGGAGGACGGGGCCCGCGCAGCCCCTCGGAGGCCCGAGAGGCGTCGCGCGCCCGGCGACGCGCCGACGTGCCTCGGCGACGCAGCACCCCGACGAACCCCCGAGCTCGACGTCCTCCGCCCCGTCGGGCGCTGCGTGATGGGGGGGGGAGCAGCCCAGACTGAAGTCGGGACGTCCCTCTACAGAAGGAAAGTGCAAACATAGTCAACAAAAAAAGTCTGGGGACGAGTTCTTTCCTATCTTTGCCCATTTGGGGGGCATTTTTTGAGTATGTTTGAGTGTTTCGCCCGAAATCCCCCTGTAGGGGGACACGCCCGACTTAACCCAGACATCCCAGACATGATAGCGTCGCCCCCAAAAATCATCAGGACGGCGCAGCTTCCAGCCTTTCGGCCCTATAGGGGGGCCCTCGCCGGGCCCCGGGACCGTCCAAAAACGAGTGGTGCAGGATGAAAAGCACCGGCCAGCCTTTCGGCCCTATAGGGGGGCCCTCGCCGGGCCCCGGGACCGTCCAAAAACGAGTGGTGCAGGATGAAAAGCACCGGCCCCGAGGAAAAGGCCTGGATTTCCAGGGGCGCGGTCTTGAAACAATCGGGACCTCGCATGTTCGGGATGCGACGTCCTGATTTTTTCAGTGCGGCGTCCTTGGAAGTCCCGACCCTTTCCCTGGGACCACTTTTCCGTCCCGAGTCGTTTTCCGACGAGCCCGAGGCCCAGCGAGGGCCCTCCGAGGCCAAGAATAGCGAACAGCCTCCCGCCTCGATCTGATCACGACGCGACCATGTCTGGGAACGTGCCCCCCCTATATGGCACAGGAGGTGCACCTCTCTCTCTCTCTCTCCCTTCGCCCCCCACTCCTCCTCCTCCTCCTTCTCCTCCTCCTCCTCCTCCTCATCATCAGCAGCAGCAGCATAATCATCATCATCATCATCATCATCATCATCATCATCATCATCATCATCATCATCATCATCATCATCATCATCATCACATCATTCATCATCATCATCATCATCATCATCATCATCATCATCATCATCATCGCTCCCCCCACCCCCCGGTGCGCCGCCCGATCACCCGGCCTTCCCCGCCGCATCGGCAGTGGGGCGCCCCCCCCCCCCCCCTCTCGGGGGGCTTCGACAGGTGCCCCAGGTTTATGTTGTTCCCATCGTACTTAGGGACCAGATCGCAAAAAAAAAATCGGGCACTCAGAAAAGTATAGAACAAGTGTCGAACGAGTATCGCCTCCCAAGGCCCGACGCATGAAAACCCTCCAGTTTCGCTACTTTCCTAGTGCTCGAAAGTCGTTCGGGTGATCAAGGCACAAGTAGGTTGGAACATAAACCTACAACCCTCGTCAAAAATAAACAGACGGAATCTGGTTTCGGTGATTGTATGGTCAGCGCTACTCCAATGCTGACGCTAGATATCTGACGTGGACGTAACGGCTTCAAAAATCCGACGACCCTCCGCAGCATTGAAGAACGCAGTTTCAAACAAGTGCGTGAGAAGATCGATCGTCGTGATTGCCAATTGCGTTTCTGTTTATTTTTGACGAGGCTTGGCCGCTTTAAAAATCAACGTTTGCCCTAGACAGTAGGTTCTTGTATTATCTTGGCACCATCTGCGCGGTGCAATGTACATCGCGCTAAACTGCCCCGCGCGGCACCCAAGAAACTCGAGCGCGGCGGCCGCGGAAGACGCGCGGGGCCGGCGGCGGCGGCGCGGCCGACGGCGGGGGGGAGGCACCGATCTACTTGGTCCTATCAAGGAGATATACTTCTGGACCCCCCCGCGGCAACCTGGCAGCCGCCCCTGGACCCCCCCGCGGCAACCTGGGGGCCGTCCACTCGGCATGCGCTTTGATACACCGTAGTCACTTCGGCATATTATTTGTACAACGACTACCCACCCTTGCCCACCAGAGTGTATTTTCTTGCAAAGGATTATGGCCGGGTAGTTGTTGGTACTAACCAACAACTACCCGGCCGCCGCCCACTCGGATTGCATTTTTATATAGCGCGGCGGTCACCGACGTCACTTCGACATATTATGTGCACAACAACTACCCACCCATGTCCACCGGAGTGTATTTTTGTCACGGCTTATTGCCGGGTGCTTGGGTAGTTGCAATTTTCTAAAGGTAAAGAATAAGAAGGCCCCCCTTTCCGTTTCTTTTAAAATCTGCAACTACCCAAGTACCCGGCAATCTTACGTGACAAAAAATACATTCCGGTGGACATGGGTGGGTAGTTGTTGTACAAATAATATGTCGAAGTGACGTCGGTGACCGCCGTGCTATATAAAAATGCAATCCGAGTGGGCGGCGGCCGGGTAGCTGTTGGTAAGTGCCAACAGCTACCCGGCCACAATCCCTTGCACAAAATACATTCTGGTGGGCAAGGGCGGGTAGTTGTTGCACAAATAGTAAGTCGAAGTGACTGCGGTGTTCGCCGCGCTACATCAAAGCGCATGCCCAGCGGGCGGCGGCGGGGCAGTTGGACAAATACCCGCCATCATTCCTCGCAGCAGCCCCCCTTTGGGCGGCGGCGGCGCGAAAGCTCCCAGCCGCGCAAATTTCCATAACATTGGAACGTCTACCCGTGATTTTGCACGAACTCCTTCTCCCTAGCTGTGCCGTGTCCGATTCAACGACCTACGCGGTCTTCCGCGTTGTCGACCTAGCGATTTGCTAACTGTTACGCTACCGCGGACGCCGAGAATCGTGCGAAAGCTCTCAGACGCAAGAATTCCCATAACATTGGAACGTCTACCCGTGATTTTGCACGAACTCCTTCTCCCAAGCTGTGCCGTATCCGATTCAACGACCTAAACGGTCTTCCGCGTTGTCGACCTAGCGATTTGCTAACTGTTGCGCCACCGCGGACGCCGAGAATCGCGCGAAAGCTCCCAGACGCACAAACTTCCATAACATTGGAACGTCTACCCGTGATCTTACACCAGGTGACTGTGGCGTCGATGGCTGAGGTGTCGATGGCGCAGACGACGATGCCGATGATTTATCTGTCTCGTCCCCCCGAATCTGTTCAGTTCAGCGCCGCGCGACGAGGGGTGGGCGGCTGTCTGGGCGGCGGCAAGCTAGTCGCTAAACGCAAACGAATTCTCCAGCCGAGCGGGCGGACACGCGCTGCGCATTAGCGAAAGTAAACGGCTTAGAAGCCAATAAGCGAACAACCCTCGTCAACAATAAACTGACGGAATCTCGTTTCGGTGATTGTATGGTCATCGCTACTCCAATGCTGACGCTAGATATCTGACGTGGACGTAACGGCTTCAAAAATCCGACGACCCCTCCGCAGCATTGAAGAACGCAGTTTCAAACAAGTGCGTGAGAAGATCGACCGTCGTGATTGCCAAATGCGTTTCTGTTTATTTTTGACGAGGCTTATAGGTGCCCCCAGCTTCTCGCTTCATTCTTGGAGCCCGCTCAGGGCTCGTTTCGACTCCTCCGATTCGAGTCGGTTCGATCTCGGTGACTTCCGATTCCGATCCGATTCGGCTTCGGGTTCCGATTTTGGCTCCGATGTCTCATTGGAGGCCGACTAGCCTGCCGATTTCCGCCGATTCGACTTTTCCCGGCTCGGCTGCCGATTTCTGCCGATCCAATCCGTTTCGATCGCCGATCCAACTTTCCGATTCGATTCCGGATCATCCTGCCCCTGGGGCCCTCTGGGCCTCGTGCGGGGTTCTTTGGAGGCCGCGGGGACCTCCTCGGAAATCCTGGGGGCCAGGAGGAATATCCAAAAACAGCCCAATAATAGTCTGGGGACGATTTTTAGGGCATCGCGGCGGGACGGCGTGCGCACAGCGGCGGGGCGCGCCGGAGCAGATTGAGAAGGCACGGGGCACTCCCGGCCACACCTCCCTCCGATCCCCGGTGATCGGCGACGGCATGGTCGCTTCTCCTCGGGAGGGGGCAACAACTCACAGACACAGTGCACCGTGGGCCCCCCGGGAACAAAAAAGAGTATGTGGGAAGACGCGGGAAGTGGGGGGGGAGGACGAGACTCCAGAACATGTGGAGCAATTGAGGGAAACTTGGCATTTGTTTGTGTGTGTGCGTGCGAGCTCTGAGTTGTGTGTCCCTGGGCCCCTTCATCCCTGGCCTCTGCTGGCTGCTGTTCGCCGTCGCGCTCGGGGCGGGCCCCCGCGGGGGCCGCTAGCGACTGCCGGGAGGATCGCGGGCCCGCCCCTCCAGGACCCCCGGGCGCCCTGCCCGCGGGCGCGGCCTGCTCTCGATGAAAACCGGCTGTTCGGCGCGATGCCCAGGGGCCCCGAGGTGGACACCAACGCCCATGACTTGTTATTCTTCTCTCCCTGCTCGCTTCCCGCCGCCCTATCTCAGGAGGGGGAAGAACACACAGACACAATCAGTCGTCGATTGCCAGAACATGTAGGAAAAATGTGGGAAGTGGGGGGGGGGGAAGACGGAAACCCAGGGAACATGGGAAAGTATGGGGAATCCTTGGATTTGTGTGTAATTATTTGTGTGTCCTTGGGCCCCTTCACTGTCGTGCGCTCCGCCGCCGCAGCTGCTTGCTTGCTTGAGAGAGCGAGGTGCGGGCACCGCGGGCACCGCGGGCCCGCCGCCGAGCGCGCTGAAAGGGAGAGGGTTCGTCGTCGTCGCCTGTTTCAAGCAGGCGGAGTCTCTCCCCCGCAGGACGCACGGGTGCAAACTGTCGCACCCAGCAGAAGTTGACACCAACGACAATATCGGCGGTGTACAGTCGGACCGGGGTAGGAGATCGAGGTCGATTCGGGGAGTGTGCCCGCATGTTCGTCGCTTCTGCTGGATGTTCTTGTGCATCCTGGGCGAGGGTGCCCTGGAATGCTCTTCGTTCTGGCTGGCGGAGGGTCTCATGTTCTTGCAGGATGGATGTTTTGTCTGTCGTAGGTCCGATCGCGCTTCCACCGAGGGAAGATGACCCGATCTCGGTGGCGGTGGCAATCGTCGGGTTGCCGATCGGTCCGACATCTAGGGTCATGTTCCCTTGGTGGAAACAGGCTCTTGTGTCGGTGTCGATGCCGAGCTCGAAGCCCCCAAGCCCTTCCGATCCCGTGTGCGGCCCTTCTAGCCACGCCCGGCCCCTGGGATCATCCTCCCTTGGTGGAGGCAGGCCCCTGTGTCGGTGGTGGTGCCAATGTCGAACCCTCCAGGCCCTTCCGATCCCGTCTGCGGCCCTTCTACCCACGCCCTGCCCCTTTGAGCATCTTCCGCTGGTGGACGCAAACCCCTGTGTCGGTGTTGGTGCCCACTTCGCGGCGCCAGGCCCCTCCGATCCCGGTCGCGGCCATTCTAGACACGCCCGGCCCCTTGGAGCATTTTCCGCTGGTGGAGGCAAGCCCCTGTGTCGGTGTTGGTGCCCACTTCGAGGCCTCGAGGCCTTTCCGATCCCGCTTGCGGCCCTTGGGAGCATATTCCGCTTGTGGAGGCAAGCCCGTGCGTCGGTGTTGCAAATTTCGAAGCCTTGTGGCCCCTCCGATCCCGTTTGTGGCCCTTCTAGCCACGCTCGGCCCCTGGGAGCATATTCCGTTGGGGGAGGCGAACCCGTGTGTCGGTGTTGGTGCCAACGCCAGCTTCAAAGCCCCGAGGCCCCTCCGATCCCATTCGCGGCCCTTCTAGCCACGCTCGGCCCCTGGGAGCATCTTCCGCTGGTGGGGGCAAGCCCGCGTGTTGGTGTTGGTGCCCATTTCGAGGCCTCCAGGCCCCTCCGATCCCGTCTGCGGCCCTTCTAGCCATGCTCGGCCCTTGGGAGCACGTTCCGCTAGTAGGGGCGAGCCCCTGTGTCGGTGTTGGTGCCCATCTCGAAGCCCCCCAAAATCCTCCGACCCCGTGTGCGCGCAGGCTCTTGCCGCGCAGAGACGCGGCGGCGACCCCCGCGCGGGCGCCCCGGGGTTGTGAGCGTGTCGTCCCCTTGGCGTCTGACGATGCGTGCGTTTTTTGTTCCGACCCGCGGCCCCAGAGGCCCGGACCCCTTCGCCGGGGATAGCTTGTCGCCCCGGCTCCATTTCTGATGGGCCGAGAACCCGATGACGGCACCCGAGCAGGGCTCGCTTCGATGAGTTATTCCGATCCGATTCGGTTCGAGCTCGGTGGCTTCCGATTCCGACCCAACTCGGCTTGGGATGCCGGTGTGGGCTCCGATTCCTCATCGGGCGCCGACCGCGGGCCTGCCGGTCTCCGCCGGCCCGACTTTTCCCGACTCGGCCGCCGACGTCCGCCGCTCCGATCCGTTTTGGCGGCCGACCCGACTCATCGACTTGGCTCTGTCCTCCTGCGTCCTCCTCGTCATCCTCCTCCATCCCCTCCTACGTCCTCCTCCCTCCTCCTCCTTCTCCTCCTCCTCCTCCATCCTCCTCCTCCTCCTCCATCCTCCATCCTCCTCCTCCTCCTCCTCCTCCTCCTCCTCCTCCTCCTCCTCCCTCATCCTCCTCCATCCTCCTCCTCCTCCTCCTCCTCTCTCCTCCTCCTCCTCCTCCTCCTCCTCCTCCTCGGGGGCCGAAGCCGAGGAAAAGCCTCCCGCCCCGAGCAGAACACATCATACATCGTCGGGGATCTGGGCCCCTCGCCGCCGGCTATCTGCGGGAGGCATCGCCCAGGGCCGAGCGGTTCACGCGGCGGGTCGGAGGCCAGGTCCCGGGCCTCCCCGGCTCGAGCGCCTGCGGTGCTCGGGCCCCGCCCGGGCGGCCCTCCGGGAGCCGCGCGCGCGCGCTGCGATGGACGGCGCCCGCGAAGGCACAGGCGCACCCCGCCCCTCCCAACGGACGTCGCCGTCGCCGTCGCCGTCGCCGTCGCCGCTCTCGTCAGGCGTCGTCGTTTTCGCCGTCGCCGTCGGGATCGCCCACCCCAGAAGCGGCTGGAAACCTTGCACGCCTTGACGTGCCACCGTGTGGGCATGCACTTACTACGTGCAGCCACCCTGGGACAGGCGTCCCCGACGGCGGAACAGTTTACGGTAGGGTTGTGCGGCGATGGCGCGCCAGCGACGCCAGCGAATGCGTTCAAGGCTGAATTCCGCATGATCGAACGACGCGGAACCATTGAGGGGCACGGTAACGGCACGGAATTCGACCTTGAACGATCGGGGCCGCGATCGGTTCAAGGTTGAACGATCGACGCGGTGTCAAAAAAGTGCTGTTCGCGCGCCGACGCCGCGCGAATCTAATACCGTTATTCGTCCGGTGAACATCTTCCAGAGTCGCGGAGACGATCGCGGCGGGGGGATCGGGCATCGCGGGCTTCCGCCCTCGTCCTCGCCCTCTGGGTCCGCGCCTTCGCCCTCGCCTGCTGCAGGGGGTGTGGGGGGGGGGCCCTGGGAGTGTTTTTGTGGCTGTCGTCGGGGTCTCTGGGCTCGAGGAGGAGGAAGCTGCACGAGCGCGAGCTTGCGGAGGCCCTGCGCGGATCTTGGTGGATCAGCGCCTGGCGTGGGCGTGGGTGTGGCGGCGGGAGCGAGGGTGGGTACGGCGCGGGCGCGGGCGGGCTTCGGCGTGGGCGTGCCCCCCCCCCCCCCCCGGCGGCCCTTGCAGCGCCGTCCATGGCGCGCTCCGCGCGACGAGGAGGAGGTGCACAAATTGCCGCGCGGGCCCTCGGACGCTTGCTTCTGTGCAGTTCGCTCTCGTGCAGTGGGAGCGCTCTGCCGTTCTCGGGGCCCCCTGGGGCCCTCCGCGGGCCCGGGCCGGCCATCACCGAGTGGCTCGGGATGAGCCAGTCCTGGGGAAGCCACGGGGTCCAGGGCCCCCTCAGGATCCCTTTCCTTCCTGGCGAATCGAGGGTCGGGGGTCGAGGATCGCGCATCCACGGTGGAGGTGTTCCAGAGCGTGTGGTTTCCATGTGGCCCCGGAAGAGCTCTGGGTGCCTCCGGGGGTCTACCCACGTTTGTTCATGATGGCCAAGTGTGCGGCCCTGTGCATTCAGCCGACGCCGTCGAATGATCGGAGGCTCACAAGGTGGCACCACAACCGAGATTGGGAACGGCCTCTGGAGAGGCAAGGGGGTCCCCATGTTTTGGGGGCGTCAGTCGTATGTAGGCCACCGGAGAGGTCGAAGCCCAGGGCCAGGGTGTCCCTAGCTTCCAGGCCTCTTCGGAGCCTCGCACTGCTTTTCTCGGCGTCGCCTGGGGCCCGCCGGGGCCGCCTCGGACGCGTTGGCTCTGCCGTGCTTGCCCGAAGAGGCTGGACTGCACCGCCTTTGGGCGGCCGGACGGGCCTCATGCAGGGCCGCCTCTGAGGAGCTGAGTTCTCTCCGCCCCCCCTCCACGAGGGGGGGCCCCGAGCGGTCCTGGGGCAGTCTCGGGGGCATCCTGTCAAGACCTCCGACGGCGGCGACGGCGGCGACCGCGGCGGTGACGCGACCGCGACGGCGGAGACCGCGACGACGGCAGCGAGGGCGGCGACGGCGACGGCGACGCGGCGACGACGGCGGCAAGACGCTGCGCGCCGACGGCGGCAGGTGGCGGCGGCGGCGGAGGCGACACGACGACGGCGGCGACGGCGACGGCGGCAACGACGCAGGCGTCGTCGGCATCGTCGGCACCCCGCGGCAGCGCCTGCGAGGGGCGTGCGGCGCCGCCGCCGGCGACGTTGTGTCAAGCACCGGTGGCACCGGGGACGCAGCCCGAGCGCCCAAAGCCGGGGCCCAGGCCTCAGCCGGGGGCTGCGGGGCGGGGGCGGTGCGCTTCGGTTTTTGTCCGTCTCTCCTCCCTCCTCTTCCTCCTGCCGCCTCCTCCAGCTCCTCCTTCTCTTCCTCCTCCTCCAGCTCCTCCTCCTCCTCCTCCTCTTCCCTCCTCCTCCACCTCCTCCTCCACCTCCTCTTCCCTCCTCCTCCTCCTCCTCCTCCTCCACCTCCACCTCCACCTCCACCTCCTCCTCCTCCACCTCTTCCTTCTCCCTTCTTCTTCTTCTTCTTCTCCTCCTCCTCCTCCTCCATGCGTTTTCCCTAACAGCACAGTCCTCCCCGTCGCACCCCCAGACGTGTCGGCAGGGCTTGCCAGGCTGTTCGCCTGAGACATCCTTGCCATTCATGATCCTGAACCTTGGGATTTGTGCATAATGGAGGGCAAGTTGTTTTGAACATGTGGCTTTCGCATGTGCGCCACGCACATTCGTGTTATAACTTGCAACACCTTCACATATGGAGATCGGCTTGTTGTTCAACATATGGTTTTCGCCTTAGCACCGCGCACATTCGTTTCAACAGCTTGCAACAGCTTCAAGGATGGAGGGCGGGTTGTATTCAAAATGTAGCTCTCGCCTGTTTGCCGCGTGCACCCATTTTGAATAGCCTGGCGAAAGACCTAACCATATGCAGTTGTGAGCGCCGCAGTCCTGAGTACCGTGTTCAATGGAGCTCCTTGCGGGGGCGCGAAACGTATGAGGGGCGTACCAAAGTTGGATGGTTGCGGCACGCGGGCGCTGCCACTGTAGCCTTCGGTCGACCGCATGCGTCGGCCACCACCCAGCGCAGTCCTTGCTCCCTGCGTTTCACCCATCCAGTACAGCGCTTCGTGGCCCCATAGGGGGCTCCACCGAAGGTCCCAGTAGCACCGCCAGCATGCGTCCCCCACCACCCAGCACAGCCCTTCCTCCCTGCGTTGCACCCACCCAGTACAGCGTTTCGTGGCCCCATAGGGGGCTCCACCGAAGGTCCCAGTGCCACCGCCCGCATGCGTCCGCCACCACCCAGCACAGCCTTTGCTCCCTGCGTTTCACCCACCCAGTACAGCGTTTCGTGGCCCCATAGGGTGCTCCACCGAAGGTCCCGGTAGCACCGCCCGCATGCGTCCGCCATCACCCAGCAAAGCCCTTGCTCCCTGCGTTTTACCCACCCACTACAGCGCTTCGTGGCCCCATAGGGGGCTCCACCGAAGGTCCCAGTGGCACCGCCCGCATGCGTCCGCCACCACCCAGCACAGCCTTTGCTCCCTGCGCTTCACCCACCCAGTACAGCGCTTCGTGGCCCCATAGGGAGCTCCTCGGAAGGTCCCAGTGGCACCGCCCGCATGCGTCCGCCACCACCCAACACGGCCTTGCTCCCTGCGTTTTACCCACCCACTACAGCGCTTCGTGGCCCCATAGGCATCGCAACCGAAGAAGATATTTACAATTGCGGTACTCACAACTCCATATGGTTGGGTCTTTCACCAGGCTAACTTATTTTGGATTTCGCAGCACGAGTTGTGACTCTCTTGATGCCACTTGGATGGACCAAACGAATGTTTATATATATATATATGTGTGTGTGTGTGAGTACAAGATTGCATTGGCGCTTCGCGCCATGCACCTTGGTCATTGAGTTTTTGAACATGGTGGTCGTTCGCGCCATCCCTAGTGTCCGTGGAAATTTGACCCCTTCCCTGCAGTGGTTTGCAGAAGTCTTCGAAAGTTCGGGCGGTCCCTGGCCCTTCCAGGGCCTCCAGGGGCCCCCGCAAGGCGCTGGGTGGAGGGCGAAGGATAGGAGGGGGGAATGCCGAGAGCGAGGGAAGGAAGCGGATGTGGGGGAGGACGAGTGGTGGAGTGGCAGAATGATGAGGAGGAGGAGGGCCCAGAGGAGCAGGGGGAGGGAATGCCAAGCAAACCGACGCAATGTCACGGAATATGGCAAAATGCAAAGCAATGCCAGGCCGAGGATGTCATGTTGCAGCGGGTCGCAACGGGGCACGCGAACGTCAGTAAATTCGTAAGGAATGGACCGAATCCAGGGTTCGCAACAGATTTTCGGGAAATGTGGTTGCGAACCCGAGATTCGGGTCAGTTTTAGGGAAAATGCTGTGCGGGTCTTGATGGAGCCCGGGCGGGCCGGCTTGGCCCCCTGTTGAGCCGTTCTGAGGCCATCTTGGGCCGTGTTAGGGAGCTCGGGTCCCCTAGGAACATCACGGGGGCTACGTGGGCCCTCCTGGTGGCTTCCCATAGCCTTTCTGGGGGCCCCCCGTGCCTTCTTTAGCTTCTCTTGGGCGCCTTCTGAGGGCCTGTTGGGCTTCTTTTTGGCTTCTTTGGGGCTTCCTTGGGCAGTCTTGGGGTGCGTATAGGCCCTCCTGGTGGCCATCCACGGCCTTTTTGGGTGCCTCCCGTGCCTTCTTGGGGTTCTCTTGGGCGCCTTCTGGGGGCATGTTGCGTCTCTTTTTGGTTCATTTGGAGCTACCTTGGGCAGTCTTGGGGCCATCCAGGCCGTCTAGAGGCTCTCATGTGGGCTTCTGGGGTCGTCTTGGGGTGATACTGTAGGCCTTCTGTTGTGGACGCTGCGAAGACCCGAACAGATGCTGAAGTTGCTTGTTCCCTACCTAGGCTCTGCCTAGAAGGGTTCTTACTCTCTGGGCTTACAGGGGCCGGGCAGTGGACAGCGCCCCGGGCGGTTCCCCCAGTATCCGCCCCGCGGTTCCCCCAGTTACGTCCCCTTAGGTTAGCGTTGCTTATCTCATCTTAGCTTAGCATAGTTTAGCTTAGCTTAACTTAGCTTAATATTAGCTTCGCGTAGCCGTAGCTGTAGCTTAGCTTAGCTTAGCTAAGCTTAGCACATCATGGCGTAGCCCAGCATCGCATAGCGCAGCGCAGCATTAGCATAGCAAAGCATAGCATAGCATAGCATATAATAGCATAGCATAGCACGTCATATCACAACGCAGCATAACATATCATAGCATAGCATATCATAGCTTAGCGCAGCATAGCATAGCATAGCATATCATAGCATAGCATAGCTCAGCGCAGCATAGCATAGCATAGCATAGCATAGCATAGCATAGCATAGCATAGCATAGCGAAAACATGCGTGTGTCTGTCTGTGCGCAATCAAATCAACACCAACATCAAGCACAATCAAACACAAAAGCAAAGCAAAAGCAATAGCAACAGCAACAGCAAAACCAAACGTAAGGCAATGCAAAGCAAAAGCAAAACCAATGCGAAAGTGATGTAGATGTAGATGTATATGTAGGTGTAGATGTGGATGTAGGTGTATATGTAGATGTAGATGTAGGTGTAGATGTAGGTGTAGATGTAAATGTAGATGTGAGTCTCGCTGTCGATGTTGATGTAAATGTAGATGCAGGTGTAGATGTCAATGTAGCTGTCGGTGTAGATGTAGATGTTGCTTTTCTAGATGCTCCAACTCCTAGGTAGGGTCGCACTGGGATAATTTCCCTAAGGGGATGAAGCGAACTTTGCCTTCTGGAAGTCCGGTTGAGGGCCTCCTGGGCCGTCTTGGGGACCCCTGGAGGCTATCTGGGTCTTTCTTGGAGCGCACTTGTGCTGTCTGGGGTCTCTCTTTGGCCTTTCTGATCACCGCTCTGATCGCTTGGGGCCTCTGGCAAGACCCGGCTAGGCGCTCTGGGAGGTCCGGGACAAGCGGGGTGACCCTTGGCAAGGATGTCCCGGGGACTTGGAAACCCCGGGTCCTGGGGGTTCGGTTTTGGGGGTGGGGGTGGCGGGGAGGTTTCCCCCCCGGTGCGCAAACATATAGGAAGAGGTATGCATGTACGTATGTATGCATGTATGCATGCATGCGTGTATGTATATATATATGTATGTATGTACGTATGAATATATATATATATGTATATATATAAGTAATTCGGGAAACAAGTAAACAAGTAAGTCAGTAAGTAAGTAAGTAAGTAAGTACGTATTATGTCTGTATGCATGTATGAATGTAAGTAAGTATGTATGTATGTATGTATGTATGTATGTATGTATGTATGTATGTATGTATATATGTATGCATGCATGGATGTATGCATGAATGCATGTATAGATATATGTAGGTATGTATGTAGGTGTGTATGTATGTATGCAGGTATGTATGTATGTGTGTATGTATGTATGTATGTATGTATGTATGTATGTATGTATGTATGTATGTATGTGTGTATGCATGTATGTTTGTATGTATGTATGTATACGCATGTGTATATATACATGTATATATACATATATATACGTGCATGCGTATATAAGTATATATATATATACCAGCAGTCGTTTCCTTATATGGGGCATGGTCAACTTTCCAGAGTTCTCCTGGTAAGTTGAGATGGGCGGTTTGTATGTTCAATTTAGTATGGGGATTCTCTCTTGATGTGTTATGTGTTGCTGGATTGGTTGGCTTTGTTCTCGGTTGGCCTGCCTGTCTGTGTGCTACCTGACGGTCGCGCAAGCCAGTCTGCCGCGGCATGGCGGTGCAGATGATGCTGCGCACGAGAGGGCGAGATTGCCCAACCGCAGGAACAGACCAGTGCCCAATCGCAGGGACGGCCCGCGGCCCCATCGCAGGCATAACAGCGCAGACGTTCCGGTCGCCCCGGCGCGGAGCCCTCCTGTGCACGGACGACGACGACGACGACGACGACGACGACGACGACGACGACGACGACGGCGGCGGCGTCGGCGACGACGACGACGACGACGACGGCGACGACGGCGGCAAGGGCGACGACGTCGGCGGCGACGGCATTTGGCGGCCGAGCAGCGCAGACGCCCGCCACGGCACGAAAAGCCCACCGCACGCCGCGGCCCTGGCGGGCGCCTCGACGGCGCGCCGGGGGGTGGGCAGGAGAGCCGAGGTCCCCCGCGGCTGGGCGCCAAAGCCTCGTGATGCTCCAGCCTACTTTTAGCCTCGATCGCCAGAGAGAGTTTTGGGGCACCAGAAGCGTGCCGAAGCTCGGGGGTTTTCACGCCCGACGCTCGTCCGACACTCTTTCGGCACTCTTCCGGCACTCTTCCGGGTGCTCGAGACTATTTCTGGGATGCGCTCCTCAAGTGGGATGGGAGTAGCACAAGCCAAGCCAAGAGAATCCCGGTTCGCGCGTCGCGGCCTGGGCCAGAGCCATTGGCCTTAAAAAGCCGGGCTGGCCCTTCTACAGGAGGACGGCTCAAAACTTGTCAAATCATGGCTCAGGGAAGATTTGTCACCTATTTTTTGGCTCTTTTTGAATGTTGTCGACTATGCTTGATTCTTCGTCCAAGATCCGCCTGCAGGGGGACACGCCCGACCTAACGCCGGGCCTTCTCCGAGGGAGCGGCGTGGGCGGCGCGGAGGTGCCCGCGCGCCGCGCCTCGCTGGGCGAGGTGCGCGAAGTGGCGTGCGCGACCTGGGCCAGCGCCGCTCTCGCGCGGCATGGCGCCGGGAGGGTGGCAGGCAAGCAAGAACCAAGCCGCATCGGTCAGGGGCCCCTCGGCCTCTGTTGTTCTCCCATCCCTCCTCCTTCTCCCAGCGCTGCTGCTTCTCAGTCTGCTCCATGTCCTCTTCCGTCCGTCGCCGTTTTGGCTCCAGCGGCGCTGGCCCAAGCCGGTTTGGTTTCAGGTGTCGAGGCATGCACGGGCCAGGCTTGCTCTTCTCAGTTGGCGTCCTGCTTGTCGCGCGAATGGTTTTGCACCGTGGACGGCGTGCTGGTGGAACATTGACATGCTTTTACACTGCCATCGCAGCTGCTGTGTGCAGCCACGGAGCACTGTTCCTGTGCAGCTCTGCTTCTGCGGGCAGGGCGGCGAGTCGCCCGCATGGGAGAACCCTCGACCCAGTTCGCGGTCATGGTGCCTGGCCGCGATGCTTTCTGAGGGAGCGGAGGTATGCTCGAGATGTGCGTTGCTTCTGCATGTCCCCCTCGAGTCTGATGAAGAACATCCAAGCCGCAATGACGAGTGACGAGCTCTTCAGCCTCTTCGAGCATGAGGACACCGATATGTTACACCGGGCATCGATCCTGCTTCGGCTGTCAAGAGTTGATTTCGAGGCTTCGAGTCAGGCGGGGCAGACGAATGCATGGAAAAACCTGCTCTTCATGGTGATGAAGGACATTCCAGGCTGGAAGTCGAGCAGCAGTTTCAAGAACCGCCAGATCAGTCGTAGTGTTTGGACCGAGAGGGGACACTATCTGGGCAATGTGATCTATAGTCTGGGACGCCTAGACGGCGTTGTCTCCGCTGGCCTTTCCGCAGGCGAGCATGCCCTCCTTCGCGAGCACGCAACCCTTGCGGTGCTGGAAGCCCTGCCGGATCTGATAAAGGATAAACAAGTCAATCATTTGTCCGAAATTGTGTTCGGCCTGAGCATGACTGAGCGGAATCTCCAGACGGACGAGATATTCCGGACCCTTGCGCCGCATATCCCAGATCTCCTCCGCGCAGCACGAGAAAGGGACCTCAGCCTCACCAGTATTGTCTGCGCGTACGCCTCCTATGCGTTGCCTGACCCTGTGATTGTGGACATGTTTGTTGAATTGAAGGGCATGGTCAGCGAAATTTCAACTAGTGACCCTTACTCTTTAATGAAATTCCTCTCGCTTCGCGGGGTGCACGTCCGGAGCACGTGCGGACCAGACGTTGTGGGCCCTGGTGGAAGCCTCTTTCGGGCCTTTTGGAGGCCTCTTGTGAGCTTCTTGGGGCCTCTTGGGGTATTATTTGGTGCCTCTTGGGGCCTCTTGGGGGCGTCTTGGGCTGTCTTGCGGCACTCTTGCGCCGCTTGGTTCCTTCGAGGCATACCTGTAGGCCTCTCGCAGCCGCCGTGGGGCTCTCTTGGGGTCCTGTTGGGCCGTCTTGGGCCGTCTTGGGGTCCTCTCGGCTTCTGTCGGGGGCCTCTTGGACCGTCCTGGGGGCCTCTTTACGCCGTTTGGGGACCCTTTGAGACCGTCTTGGGGTCCTCTTGGGGACCGTCCTGGGGCCATTTTGGAGGCTGCTTGGGCCGTCATGGGCCTTTCAGGATAGAAATTATCCCCGTGCGACCCTACCTAGGAGTTGGAGCCTCTGGGATAGCAACATTAGTAGGAGCGGTAAACGCCGTCCTCCTTCTCCTCATCGTCGTAGTTGTAGCAATATATATATATATATATATATATAGCAGCAGCAGCAATAGTGAATGCTGTGCTGCG
Source organism: Prorocentrum cordatum (assembly GCA_963575745.1). Classification (NCBI taxonomy): domain Eukaryota; class Dinophyceae; order Prorocentrales; family Prorocentraceae; genus Prorocentrum; species Prorocentrum cordatum. Next base: position 103,842 of record CAUYUJ010014931.1, read on the forward strand.
CTATGCTCTGCTCTGCTATGCTATGCTATACTATGCTGCGCAATGCTATGCTGGGCTAGGCTAGGCTATGCTATGCTATGCTATGCTATGTTATGCGGCGCTATGCTTTGCTATGCTATGCTGCGCTATGCTATGCTATGCTATGCTGCGCTGTGCTAAGCTAAGCTAAGCTAAGCTATGCTATGTCATGCCATGCTATGCTATGCTATGCTATGCTGCGCTATGTTATGCTATACTATGCTGTGCTGTGCTATGCTATGTTATGATGTGCTATGCTATGTTGCGCTATGCTATGGTATACTATGCTATGATGTGTTAATGCTGCGCTAAGCTAAGCTGAGCTGAGCTATGCTAAGCTAAGCTAGGCTAGGCTAAGCTAAGCTACGCTAAGCTAGGTTAGGCAAAGCTCAAGCTAAGCTAAGCTAAGTTAAGCTAGGCGAAGCTAAGATGAGATAAGCAACGCTAAGCTAAGGGGACGTGTCTGGGGGAACCTCGGGGCGGATGCCGGGGGGAACCGCCCAGGGCGTTTTACACTGCCCGGCCCTTTTAAGTTCGAAAGTAAGAACCCTTCTAGGCAGAGCCTAGGTAGAGAAAAACAAGAACGCTAAGATCCTTCAAAAACGAACGGGAAAACAATAATCTGTTTAGCCTCTGGAGGCGCTCTTGGGGGTCCTCTTGGGGCCCTCTGGGGCCGTCTTGGGGGCCTCATTGGCCCTCTGGTGGGGTCTCATGGGAGGCGTCTCGGGGGCGTCTTGGAGGCAGTTTTTCCCAACCCTCCTGCGTTGGGTATTCGTTTTGAATCGAACACTGCCCGCGCGTCTTCTCCTTCTCCCGCCTCCCTCCTCCTCTCCTCTTCTCGCCTGCCTCTCACCTCGCTCCTTCCTACGTGCCAGCTTGCCTCCTACCTGGCCATCCTGGGGGGCTGCAATCTGCGAACATGTCGCCACTTTCGAGGCTGCTGGGGGGTGCAGCCGGGTGACTCGAAGATCGAGGTTCGAGGGGGACTTCTCCGCCTAACCATTCCCGCTCTGGCCGCGAGCTTTTCGCTATCACGCTGCTGTTGCTCCATCTCATCGAGAGGGCCGATGGCTACGAGGGCCACTGGGTGGATTATATGCCTGGCAGTCCTCAGTGAGTCACCAGTTATCCACCGCTTTTCCTGCAACCGCTCCCCACCTCATTCGCTTCGCGACGCATCCGGTCCCTGTGCCTGGGTAGGACTTAAGCGCGCGAAGGGCGCGCGTGGCTCTAGCATAATAGTGTATATCTACAGCGGTGTGATAATCATTCCGCCCCGCAAAGAAAGGGCTGGGAAATCACTCCGACTTGGACCCGCTCAAACCGCAATCGCTCCGCATGGGACACTTCAGATTGGCAGGCTCATCTTCGTCATCGTCGTTGTCATGCCCATATCAAGGCGGTGATTCAGTATGCTCGTTGTCGATTTGATGCAGCGTGTCCCTCGGCATACTCACTTGCCCATTACGAAAACTATTCATCTTGAGCACTGACGACTAGGACGTCACCGAGCCGGGGCCCCCTTTCTCCCGCAGACCCCTAGCACGACAACCATCGGCTCGGCTGTGCGGGAGAGCTTTACAGGGTTTCCCTGCTGTGCAGTTAATAGTGTGCACTTAATTTAGGATGAAATCTCTCCCCTTATAAATTCACAGTGGGGAAAGACACTCCCGGGCATTCTCGCGCGGCCGTGAAAACCCCCCCGCCTGGAACTTCAACGAAAAATCACCCCCACATTTCCTTTTCACACGAGCTCCCATCATGCATTCTTAGACAACATGAATACATTTTCGTAACCGGGATGTACCCCACCCCGCCCCGCCCGTCGTTGCCCATGTGACGATGGCGCCCCACTGTCAAATAGCCAATCGTGCGCGCTGGAACCCTGCCCCGCCCATCGCCGATGACCCGTTTCAGAACGGGGCCCCATTGTCAAATTGCCGATCGGGGGGGTTGGGGCCCCACCCGTCGCCGATGGCCCGTTTGACAATGGGGTCCCAATGTCAAGTTGCCAATCGGGGGTGCTGGTATCCCACCTGTCGCCGCTGGCCCGTTTGACAATTGGGCTTGATTGTCGGTCGGGCAAAGTTCGCTGCGAACTTGTTCCAGCAAGTTCGAGACCCCTGCCGGGGGGGGTAAGGGGGGGGGGCATAATCTCACACGCCTGGAGACCCAACGCCGGCTGGCGGATTGTCCAGGATATGTAAGGATTATGCGAGATACGAGGCTTTTTGTGCCATGGCCGTTGACAATGTGAACACGTACTCCGTCTTTCTTGTGAAACGTGACGCAAGAGATGAGCTCGGCATTGGGATGCGGCCAACGGATGGCCAACGTGCAGCCGAGGTCGTGAAGATCGAAAGAGGTCTAGTGAGTAGATGGAACAGGCTCTGCCCAGCTTGGAGTGTGCAAGAGGAGGATGAAATCATCAAAGCCAATGCGGTCGCTGGTGATGTCAAGTCCGTTGTCAAGGAAATCAGAAGCAGCAGCGAAGTCATGTTGAAACTACGGCGCAAGCGGGTAGCATTGCGAAATTTGGCAGATCCAGAGGCGATGAAGGATAAGGCTATGATACATGCTCTCGCGATGAAGTTCATTGAAGCATGCAGGCGCTACTCGGGCGAATTTCCATTGCTCGCGATCAGGGGTATACTCACCGGCACAATTCTCTTTGATGCAGACGTCGAACCATTGTATAGCTACTTGGCCCCACAGCTGAAATCCATGATCCCAAGGGTCGGCCTACCCCTAGCAGCTCATGGCTTCTGAGTATTAAAGACGTGTTTCACGATCAGTCCATTGTGAAGGGTCTTGCCAACCAAGTTGTACTGCATCTCCGAAATAGCGCCATCACCGACAAGCATAAGATGTATATCCCGGCCACTGTCGACGCGCTGAGGATGCTGCGCTTTGAACCCTCATCAGAGGTCATGCGAGAATTGAAGTCGACAGCTGAGCGACTTGGCATCACCGACCAGGAACTGGATCGTCCTCAAAACTATGCTCGCTTAGTGCTCGGAGGCAAGGAGTAAGCCCCGACTCGGTGCCCTCGACAGTCGGGCACACTGCGCGCTCGGCTTGCTGGTGTGAAGCATGTGGCTTGTCGCTTATGCGCGCATGGTGGAGTGACGGTGAATGTGCAATCTAGAGCACGAAAGGCTTGCGGAAGCACCAGCACTGCACCCAGGGGGGACAGGGCTGTCGATGCTGATCGGATGGTTGCGTCCTCCCTCCCATTTCCTTCCCTCTCTCTCCAAGGTACGCGCAGAGCAGCTGCGGTGATGACCACCATCACCACCACATCACCGTCTCTCGCGTCGTGTTTCTTGCCGCAAGTTTCTGCACAAGCCCAGGCCTCGCGTGATGGCTCGCCCACTGCAGGCCGGCCCTCGCGCGGCTCCGGGCTTGCCTGGCGCATCCTGTGGCAGCATCATTACCAGAGACCCGCGACCGTTTTAACTTGGTTTCGTTTCCTCCTTATCAGAGCCCCGCGGCCATTTGGACTTTGTTGTTTCCATCTGTCAGTCGTCGCCGCATCCATCACTGCCGCCAGATTCTGGCGGCAGTGATGGACGCGGCAACGAACGAGAGACCCTAAGACCCTCGACAGTGATAACCCGAAGACCCTAACCCTAAAATCTTCACCCGAAGACCCTATACCGAAGACCTTTACCCGAAGACGCTGACCGTAACACCCTAATCCACAGACCTCATCCATACGGTCCCTTAATCCTCAGACCCTAACCCTGAGACACTAAACCGAGGACCCTAACCCCCGCATCCGAACCCTAAGACCCACCCTGAAACCCTAACCCCACTGCCGTCACCCTAAAACCTTAACCCCGAGACCCTTACCCGAATGACCTAACACAAAGACCACAGCCCCAATGCCGTATGCCTCAGACCCTAATCCTAAGTCGCCAACCCTCAGTCCCTAAGCCTGGGACCCTAACCCTCAGACCCGAACCGGAATTCCCTAATCCGAAGACCCTAACGCCCGTGCCCTAACACTAGTACGCTTAACCTATAGGTTAAGCGTACTAGTGTTAGGGCACGGGTACGAGAGAATCATATTAGCCTATAGGATTTGAGAATTAGGCTTCGGGTATTATAATACCCGAAGCCTAATTTTCTAATCCTAAGACCCGAACCCTAAGACCCGGACCCTAAGACCTTGCTTAGACCCTGAGGCCTTTACCCTAACGCCCTTACTCCGAAAACACGACATGATTGATTTACCATGTGGTTACATGTTTCTCACGTCATCGCCTTTTCGAGCCCTGCAGGAAGCCCCACGAAGCCTCCAAGAGGCCCCCAAGAGCCAAGAGACCCAAAAGTGGCCCGAGCCGGCCTCCCAGAGGCTTCGAGAATGCGTCCGCGAGGCCCCTGAGGTGCTGCCCTGGCACCTCTCCAGCGCCACCGTAACGTCCTCTTGGAGCTCCAGGGCCTCATCGGCCCCCTCCCCGCCCCCCCTTCGGCCCCCGCCCTGGGGAAGAAAAAAACCTGGCCGAGGACCCAACCATATGCAGTTTTGAGTAACGCAGTTGTGAGTATCATCTTCGGTTGAGCTCCCTGTGGGGCCACGAGACGTGTGGGGTGTGCGCCGACATGGGTGGCAGGGGCGCATGTGGGCACTGCCACTAGGGCATTCGGTGGAGCTCCCGCTGCTGAGAAAGAAGCAGCAAGAGGAGGAACAGCAGCAGCAGCAGCAGGAGCAGCAGCAGCAGCAGGAGCAGGAGGAGGAAAAGGGAGCAGAAGGAGTAGGAGGTGCAGCATGGCCCCTTTATCATCAGAGACGCCTACGGCGAATCGTCGCCGCCCCCTGCCTGTTGGACACGCCTATGTGATGGAACGTCGGGCAACCATTGGGCCAAGATGTTGGCCCTAGTGTTCTCCTAACCGTAGGGGCCGTCTTGGGTCCATCTGGAGGCATCTCGGGATCATCTTGGGCTCTCTCGGGGCTGTTTCAGCCGCCTTGCATCAGGACCATCTTGGAGGCCATCTTGGGCCATCTCCGCACGCCCCTCGTCCGCTGGTCCAGCAAATTGGAGCCCCAGTGGGCCCGGACCGAGCTGGACCGTAGATGGACAAAAAAGTGGAACCCCCCTCCCCCTACATTTAAAGTTGTTCTCAGACATTCAAGAGCGCAGGCTTGAAAGGAGCCCCCGGGGCCTCCACCACGCCAGAGCCCAACTTGAGTTGGGGGGAAGGGGGTGGATGAGCATGGTGTCGACGGCTAGGGGGTTCCACTTTTTTGTTCCCTTACCGGAGCGCCCGCCATGCCTCCCCAGCTCGCCCATCCCGGCCCCCACCCCTGGAGAGGGATAGCGTCCCCCCCTCCCCCCCGAGGGAGCACCACCCCCCGAGGGAAAAAACATTTGCTTGGCGAAGGATCCAGCCCCATGCAATTGTGAGTACGGCAGTTGTGAGTATCGTCTTCCGTGGTGCTCCCGAAGGGCCACGAAACGCTGTACTGGGCGGGGGGGACGCACGCGAACTGCACCTCTGGGACCTTCGGTGGAGCTCCCTCTGGGGCCACGAAGCGCTGTACTGGGCGGGGTGGACGCATGCGAACTGTGCCACTGGGACCTTCGGTGGAGCTCCCTCTGGGGCCACGGAACGCTGTACTGGGTGGATGGGGGGGACGCATGCGAACTGTGCCACTGGGACCTTCGGTGGAGCTCCCTCCGGGGCCACGAGACGATGTACTGGGCGGTGGGGGCGCATGCGAACTGCGCCAAAATGGGACCTTCTGTGGAGCTCCCTCTGGGGCCACGAGACGATGTACTGGGCGGGGGGGTCGCATGCGAACCGCGCCACAGAGACCTTCGGTAAGCTCCTCCCTTTGGGCCCACGAAGCGCTGTACTGGACGGGGTGGACGCATGCAAACTGCGCCATCGGGACCTTCGGCGGAGTTCCCTCTGGGGCCACGAAGCGCTGTACTGGGCGGGGGGGTACGCATGCAAACTGCGCCACTGAGACCTTCGGTGTAATTCCCGCTGGGGCCACGAAGCGCTGTACTGGGCGGGGGTACGCATGCGAACTGTGCCACTGGGACCTTCGGTGGAGCTCCCTCTGGGGCCACGAAGCGCTGTACTGGGCGGGGGGGTACGCATGCGAACCGCGCCACTGGGACCTTCGGTGGAGCTTCCTCTGGGGCCACGAAACGCCGTTCTGAGCGGGGGGGGGACGCATGCAAACTGCGCCACTGGGGATCTTCGGTGGAGCTCCCTCTGGGGCCACGAGACGATGTAATGGGCGGGGGGGGAGCGCATGCGAACTGCGCCAAAATGGGACCTTCGGTGGATCTCACTCTGGGGCCACGAGTGGGAGAGACGCATGCGAACTGCGGAGGAGGGAGGAGGGGTTGGAGGACTGGAGGAGGGAGGAGGGTGAGGAGGAAGGAGGAGACGCGGTGCGCTCTCTCTTCAAAACCAGGACCCAACACTACAGGATGATTGGGAACAAAGCTTTCGAGTGGAGAAAACGACTTGAGTTGGGAAAAAGCAATTTCCGGGGGGAAAAACCACAACACCCCGAGGAAAAAAAAGACACGAGAGAAAACAACAGACTACCTCGAACCGACCTTCCACCTCCATGTCATCTTCCGCCTTCGCCGCACTCTTCTCTTCCTCCTCTTGCCTTTCTAACCCTCGTAATTGTACTTCTCCTCATCTCCGGTTTTTCCTTGTGCTGCTCCTCCTCCTCTTCCTCTTTTCTCTTTCTCTTCATCATCCCTCCTTCTCACCCTCCTCTGCCTCTTAACTTCTCCTCCTCCCACATGTCTCAATTCTTTCTCCAACTCTGCCTCCTCGTCGTTCTCCTCTGGTTATCCTTCTCCTTCTCCTCCATCCTTCTCTCCATCCGTCTCTCCATCCTTCTCTCGTTGTGTCCCTTGTCGCCCTCCTCTTCCTATCTCATTTCTTCGCTGGTATCACTATACATGTATATTGTTATGCTGCTCTGTGCCTCACATCATCCCTTCTCGTCCTCCCCTTTTCCCTCTCCAGACATCATACTCCTCCGAAGTGTTTCTCGTCCTCCTGCACAATGATCTCTCTGTTCCTATTGTGCGTTCTCTTCGTCCCCCTCCCACCTCCTTCCTTATCCTCTTCCTCCTCCTCCCAGCACTGTGGGCCACCTAACTGTGATTGGTGGGGTGGCGGCATATGCATTTTGAGGGCTACCCACATGATGTTCGCAATCCCTCGCAATACTTGTCACACAACCCCCCCTCAGTGTCTGCTCTCAGTCAGTGTTAGGCTTCACTTCGGGGTCATCGCCTCAGCTTTTTCTTATCTCTTTCTGGATACATTCGAAGACTTCCAGTAAACCGCTACGAGCTATGGCAACCTTCGTGCTGCTTTCGAGCATTGCCTCAATACGAACTTACAAACTTGTTTGTCAGCGTGGAGCTCAAAAAGAGAGAGAGAGAGAGAGAGCTTGCGCGGTGTAGTCTATAGCTCTACAGATACGTGCACATACTCTGTATTAGCATACGCACATATGTGTATATATATATAATTATATACGTATCTATGTTTTGCGCAAGCTGGGCGGTGCGAGCTATGCGGCGAAGCCTGTGTGGTGCAGGCTGCGTGGGGTAAGCCACGTGTTGTAGGCGGTGTGGCGCAGGCCATGGCCACGAGGCGCCCACGAGGAGCCCACGGGCGGACCCGGGCGAAGTGCCGGAAGAGCCAGCCAGCGCACGGGGTGCCCATAGGCGAGGCGCCCGCGGGCGCCTCGGGGCGCCCACGGGTGGCGCCAAGGCGAGCGCGCACGGGGATGACGACGGCGGCGGCAGGCGGCGGCGACGACGGCAGGCGGCGGCGAGGACGACGACGGCAGAGGCGGCGGTGACGACGACGACGACGACGACGACGACGACGACGACGACGACGACGACGACGACGACGACGACGACGACGACGACGACGACGACGGCGGCGGCGGCGGCGGCGACGACGACGACGACGGCGACGACGGCGGCAAGGGCGACGACGTCGGCGGCGACGGCATTTGGCGGTCGAGCAGCGCAGCGCTCGTCACGGCACGAAGCCCATCGCACGCCGCGGCCCTGGCGGGCGCCTCGACGGCGCGCCGGGGGGTGGGCAGGAGAGCCGAGGTCCCCCGCGGCTGGGCGCCAAGGCCTCGTGATGCTCCAGCCTACTTTTAGCCTCGATCGCCAGAGAGAGTTTTGGGGCACCAGAAGCGTGCCGAAGCTCGAGGGTTTTCACGCCCGACGCTCGTCCGACACTCTTTCGGCACTCTTCCGGCACTCTTCCGGGTGCTCGAGACTATTTCTGGGATGCGCTCCCCAAGTGGGATGGGAGCTGCATGAGCCAAGCCAAGAGAATCACGGTTCGCGCGTCGCGGCCTGGGCCAGAGCCATTGGCCTTAAAAAGTCGGGCTTGCCCTTCTACAGGAGGACGGTTCAAAACTTGTCAAAACATGGCTCAGGGAAGATTTGTCACCTATTTTTTGGCTCTTTTTGAATGTTGTCGGCTATGCTTGATTCTTCGTCCAAGATCCGCCTGCAGGGGGACACGCCCGACCTAACGCCGGGCCTTCTCCGAGGGAGCGGCGCGGCGGCGCGGAGGTGCCCGCGCGCCGCGCCTCGCGGGGCGAGGTGCGCGAAGTGGCGTGCGCGACCTGGGCCAGCGCCGCTCTCGCGCGGCATGGCGCCGGGAGGTTGGCAGGCAGGCAAGAACCAAGCCGCATCGGTCAGGGGCCCTTCAGCCTCTGTTGTTCTCCCATCCCTCCTCCTTCTCCCAGCGCTGCTGCTTCTCAGTCTGCTCCATGTCCTCTTCCGTCCGTCGCCGTTTTGGCTCCAGCGGCGCTGGCCCAAGCCGGTTTGGTTTCAGGTGTCGAGGCATGCACGGGCCAGGCTTGCTCTTCTCAGTTGGCGTCCTGCTTGTCGCGCGAATGGTTTTGCACCGTGGACGGCGTGCTGGTGGAACATTGACATGCTTTTACACTGCCATCGCAGCTGCTGTGTGCAGCCACGGAGCACTGTTCCTGTGCAGCTCTGCTTCTGCGGGCAGGGCGGCGAGTCGCCCGCATGGGAGAACCCTCGACCCAGTTCGTGGTCATGGTGCCTGGCCGCGATGCTTTCTGAGGGAGCGGAGGTATGCTCGAGATGTGCGTTGCTTCTGCATGTCCCCCTCGAGTCTGATGAAGAACATCCAAGCCGCAATGACGAGTGACGAGCTCTTCAGCCTCTTCGAGCATGAGGACACCAATATGTTACACCGGGCATCGATCCTGCTTCGGCTGTCAAAAGTTAATTTCGAGGCTTCGAGTCAGGCGGGGCAGACGAATGCATGGAAAAATCTGCTCTTCATGGTGATGGAGGACATTCCAGGCTGGAAGTCGAGCAGCAGTTTCAAGAACCGCCAGATCAGTCGTAGTGTTTGGACCGAGAGGGGACACTATCTGGGCAATGTGATCTATAGTCTGGGACGCCTAGACGGCGTTGTCTCCGCTGGCCTTTCCGCAGGCGAGCATGCCCTCCTTCGCGAGCACGCAACCCTTGCGGTGCTGGAAGCCCTGCCGGATCTGATAAAGGATAAACAAGTCAATCCGTTGTCCGAAATTGTGTTCGGCCTGAGCATGATTGAGCGGAATCTCCAGACGGACGAGATATTCCGGACCCTTGCGCCGCATATCCCAGATCTCATCCGCGCAGCCCGAGACAGGGACCTCAGCCTCACCAGTATTGTCGGCTCGTACGCCTTCTATGCGTTGCCTGACCCTGTGATTGTGGACATGTTTGTTGAATTGAAGGGCATGGTCAGCGAAATTTCAACTAGTGACCCTTACTCTGTATTGAGATTCCTCTCGCTTCGCGGGGTACACGTCCGGAGCACGTGCGGACCAGACGTTGTGGGCCCTGGTGGAAGCCTCTTTTGGGCCTTTTGGAGGCCTCTTGTGGGCTTCTTGGGGCCTCTTGGGGTATTCTTTGGGGCCTCTTGGGGCCTCTTGGGGGCGTTTTGGGCTGTCTTGCGGCACTCTTGCGTCGCTTGGTTCCTTTCGAGGCATACTTGTAGGCCTCTCGCAGCCGCCGTGGGGCTCTCTTGGGTCCTGTTGGGCCGTCTTGGGCCGTCTGGGGGTCCTCTCGGCTTCTGTCGGGGGCCTCTTGGACCGTCCTGGGGGCCTCTTTAGGCCGTCTTGGGGCCCTTTGAGACCATCTTGGGGTCCTCTTGGGGACCGTCCTGGGGCCATTTTGGAGGCTGCTTGGGCCGTCATGGGCCTTTCAGGATAGAAATTATCCCAGTGCGACCCTACCTAGGAGTTGGAGCCTCTAGGAAAGCAACATTAGTAGGAGCGGTAAACGCCGTCCTCCTTCTCCTCATCGTCGTAGTTATAGCCATATATATATATATATAGCAGCAGCAATAGTGGATGCTGTGCTGCGCTATGCTATGCTATGATCTGCTCTGCTCTGATATGCTATGCTATGCTATGCTGCGCAATGCTATGCTGGGCTAGGCTAGGCTAGGCTAGGCTATGCTATGATATGCGATGCTATGCTGCGCTATGCTATGCTATGCTGTGCTATGCTATGCTACGCTATGCTGCGCTATGCTGTGCTGTGCTGTGCTAAGCTACGCTATGATATGTTATGCTATGCTGCGCTATGCTATGCTATGCTGTGCTATGCTATGGTATGCTGCGCTATGCTATGCTGTGCTATGCTATGCTGTGCTGTGCTGTGCTATGCTATGCTATGCTATGCTAATGCTGCGCTAACTTAAGCTAAGCTATGCTAAGCTAAGCTAAGCTGGGCTAAGTCAAGCTAAACTAAGCTAAGCTAAGCTAAGCTAAGCTAGGTTAGGCAAAGCTAAGCTAACCTAAGCTAAGTTAAGCTAGGGTAAGCTAAGATGAGATAAGCAACGCTAAGCTAAGGGGACGTAACTGGGGGAACCGCGTGGCGGATGCCGGGGGAACCGCCCGGGGCGTTTTCCACTGCCCGGCCCCTTTAAGCTCTAAAGTAAGAACCCTTCTAGGCAGAGCCTAGGTAGGGAAAAACAAGAACGCTAAAATCCTTCAAAAGCCAACGGGAAAAAACGATCATTTTAGCCTCTGGAGGCGCTCTTTGGGGTCCTCTTGGGGCCTTCTGGGGCCGTCTTGGGGGCCTCATGGGCCCTCTGATGGGGTCTCATGGGAGGCGTCTCGGGGGCGTCTTGGAGGCAGTTTTTCCCAACCCTCCTGCGTTGGGTATTTGTTTTGAATCAAACACTGCCCGCGCGTCTTCTCCTTCTGCCGCCTCCCTCCTCCTCCCCTCTTCTCTCCTGCCTCTCACCTCGCTCCTTCCTGCGTGCCAGCTTGCCTCCTACCTGGCCATCCTGGGGGGCTGCAATCTGCGAAAATGTCGCCACTTTCGAGGCTGCTGGGGGGTGCAGCGGGGTGACTCGATGATCGAGGTTCGAGGGGGACTTCTCCGCCTAACCATTCCCGCTCTGGCCGCGAGCTTTTCGCTATCATGCTGCTGTTGCTCCATCTCATCGAGAGGGCCGATGGCTACGAGGGCCAGTGGGTGGATTATATGCCTGGCAGTCCTCAGTGAGTCACCAGTTATCCACCGCTTTTCCTGCAACCGCTCCCCACCTCATTCGCTTCGCAACGCATCCGGTGCCTGTGCCTGGGTAGGACTTAAGCGCGCGAAGGGCGCGCGTGGCTCTAGCATAATGGTGTACATCTACAGCGCTGTGATAATCATTCCGCCCCACAAAAAAAGGCTGGGAAACCACTCCGACTTGGACCCGCTCAAACCGCAATCGCTCCGCATGGGACACTTCAGATTGGCAGGTTCATCTTCGTCATCGTCGTTGTCATGCCCATATCAAGGCGGTGATTCAGTATGCTCGTTGTCGTTTTGATGCAGCGTGGCCCTCAGCATACTCACTTGCCCGTTACGAAAACTAGCCATCTTGCGCACTGACGACTAGGACGTCACCGAGCCGGGGCCCCCTTTCTCCCGCAGACCCCTAGCACGACAACCATCGGCCCGGCTGTGCGGGAGAGCTTTACAGGGCATCCCTGCTGTGCAACTAATAGTGTGCACTTCATTTAGGATGAAATCTCTCCCCCTATAAATTCACAGTGGGGAAAGACACTCCCGGGCATTCTCGCGCGGCCGTGAATACCTCCCCGCCTGGAACTTCAACGAAAAATCACCCCCACATTTCCTTTTCACGCGAGCTCCCATCATGCATTCTTTGACAACATGAATACACTTTCGCAACGGGGACGTATCCCACCGCGCCCCGCCCGTCGTTGCCCATGTGACAATGGCGCCCCACTGTCAAATAGCCAATCGTGCGCGCTGGAACCCTGCCCCGCCCATCGCCGATGACCCGTTTCAGAACGGCGCCCCATTGTCAAATTGCCAATCGGGGGGGTTGGGGCCCCACCCGTCGCCGATGGCCCGTTTGACAATGGGGTCCCAATGTCAAGTTGCCAATCGGGGGTGTTGGTATCCCACCTATCGCCGCTGGCCCGTTTGACAATTGGGCTTGATTGTCGGTCGGGCAAAGTTCGCTGCGAACTTGTTCCAGCAAGTTCGAGACCCCTGCCGGTGGGGCTAAAGGGGGGGGGAACAATCTCACACGCCTGGAGACCCAAAGCGGGCCGGCGGATTGGCCAGGATATGTAAGGATTATGCGAGATACGATGCTTTTTGTGCCATGGCCGTTGACAATGTGAACACGTACTCCGTCTTTCTTGTGAAACGTGACGCAAGAGATGAGCTCGGCATTGGGATGCGGCCAACGGATGGCCAACGTGCAGCCGAGGTCGTGAAGATCGAAAGAGGTCTAGTGAGTAGATGGAACAGGCTCTGCCCAGCTTGGAGTGTGCAAGAGGAGGATGAAATCATCAAAGCCAATGCGGTCGCTGGTGATGTCAAGTCGGTTGTCAAGGAAATCCGAAGCAGCAGCGAAGTCATGTTGAAACTACGGCGCAAGCGGGTAGCATTGCGACAATTGGCAGATCCAGAGGCGATGAAGGATAAGGCTATGATACATGCTCTCGCGATGAAGTTCATTGAAGCATGCAGGCGCTACTCGGGCGAACTTCCATTGCTCTCGATCATGGGTATACTCACCGGCACAATTCTCTTTGATGTAGACGTCGAGCCATTGTATAGCTACTTGGCTCCACACCTGAAATCCATAATCCCAAGGGTCACCCTTCAACAAGCAGCTCAGATTCTTTGGTTTTTGAGTATAAAAGACGTGTTTCACGACCAGTCCATTGTGAAGGGTCTTGCCAACCAATTTGTACTGCGTCTCCGAAATAGCGCCATCGCCGACAAGCATAAGATGTATATCCCGGCCACTGTCGACGCGCTGAGGAAGTTGCGCTTTGAACCCTCATCAGAGGTCATGCGAGAATTGAAGTCGACAGCTGAGCGACTTGGCATCACCGACCAGGAACTGGATCGTCCTCAAAATCATGCTCGCTTAATGCTCAGAGGCAAGGAGTAAGCCCCGACTCGGTGCCTTCGACAGTCGGGCACACTGCGCGCTCGGCTTGCTGGTGTGAAGCATGTGGCTTGTCGCTTATGCGCGCATGGAGGAGTGACGGTGAATGTGCAATCTAGAGCACGAAAGGCTTGCGGAAGCACCAGCACTGCACCCAGGGGGGACAGGGCTGTCGATGCTGATCGGATGGTTGCGTCCTCCCTCCCATTTCCTTCCCTCTCTCTCCAAGGTACGCGCAGAGCAGCTGCGGTGATGACCACCATCACCACCACATCACCGTCTCTCGCGTCGTGTTTCTTGCCGCAAGTTTCTGCACAAGCCCAGGCCTCGCGTGTTGGCTTGCCCACTGCAGGCCGGCCCTCGCGCGGCTCCGGGCTTGCCTGGCGCATCCTGTGGCAGCATCATTACCAGAGACCCGCGACCGTTTTAACTTGGTTTCGTTTCCTCCTTATCAGAGCCCCGCGGCCGTTTGGACTTTGTTGTTTCCATCTGTCGGTCGTCGCCGCATCCATCACTGCCGCCAGATTCTGGCGGCAGTGATGGGCGCGGCAACGAACGAGAGACCCTAAGACCCTCGACTGTGATAACCCGAAGACTCTAACCCTAAAATCTTCACCCGAAGACCCTATACCGAAGACCTTCACCCGAAGACTCTGACCGTAAGACCCTAATCCACAGACCCCATCCCTACGGTCCCCTAATCCTCAGACCCTAACCCTGAGACACTAAACCGAAGACCCTAACCCCCGTATCCGAACCCTAAGACCCACCTTGAAACCCTAACCCCACTGCCGTCACCCTAAAACCTTAACCCCGAGACCCTTACCCGAATGACTTAACCCAAAGGCCACAGCACCAATGCCGTATGCCTCAGACCCTAATCCAAGTCGCCACCCCTCAGTCCCTAAGCCTGGGACCCTAACCCTCAGACCCGAACCGGAATTCCCTAATCCTAAGACCCTAACGCCCGTGCCCTAACACTAGTACGCTTAACCTATAGGTTAAGCGTACTAGTGTTAGGGCACGGGTCAGAGAGAATCATATTAGCCTATAGCATTTGAGAATTAGGCTTCGGGTATTATAATACCCGAAGCCTAATTCTCTAATCCTAAGACCCGAACCCTAAGACCCGGACCCTAAGGCCTTGCTTGAGACCCTAAGGCCTTTACCCTAACGCCCTTACTCCGAAAACACGACATGCTTGATTTACCATGTGGTTTTGTGTTTCTCACGTCATCGCCTTTTCGAGCGCTGCAGGAAGCCCCACGAAGCCTCCAAGAGGCCCCCAAGAGCCAAGAGGCCCAAAAGTGGCCCGAGCCGGCCCCCCAGAGGCTTCAAGAATGCGTCCGCGAGGCCCCTGAGGTGCTGCCCTGGCACCTCTCCAGCGCCACCGTAACGTCCTCTTGGAGCTCCGGGGCCTCATCGGCCCCCTGCCCCCCCTTCGGCCCCCGCCATGGGGGAGAAAAAAACCTGGCCGAGGACCCAACCATATGCAGTTTTGAGTAACGCAGTTGTGAGTTTCATCTTCGGTTGAGCTCCCTGTGGGGCCACGAGGCGTGTGGGGTGTGCGCCGACATGGGTGGCAGGGGCGCATGTGGGCACTGCCACTAGGGCATTCGGTGGAGCTCCCGCTGCTGAGAAAGCAGCAGCAAGAGGAGGAGCAGCAGCAGCAGCAGGGGCAGGAGGAGGAAAAGGGAGGAGAAGGAGTAGGAGGTGCAGCATGGCCCCTTTATCATCAGAGATGCCTACGGCGAATCGTCGCCGCCCCCTGCCTGTTGGACACGCCTATGTGATGGAACGTCGGGCAAACATTGGGCCAAGATGTTGGCCCTAGTGTTCTCCTAACCGTAGGGGCCGTCTTGGGTCCATCTGGAGGCACCTCGGGATCATCTTGGGCTCTCTCGGGGCTGTTTCCGCCGCCTTGCATCAGGACCATCTTGGAGGCCATCTTGGGCCATCTCCGCACGCCCCTAGTCCGCTGGTCCAGCAAATCGGAGCCCCAGTGGGCCCGGACCGAGCTGGACCGTAGATGGACAAAAAAGTGGAACCCCCCTCCCCCCACGTTTAAAGTTGTTCTCAGACATTCAAGAGCGCAGGCTTGAAAGGAGCCCCCGGGGCCTCCACCACGCCAGAGCCCAACTTGAGTTGGGGGAAGGGGGTGGATGAGCATTGTGTCGACGGCGAGGGGGTTCCACTTTTTTGTTCCCTTACCGGAGCGCCCGCCATGCCTACCCAGCTCGCCCATCCCGGCCCCCACCCCTGGAGAGGGATAGCGTCCCCCCCTCCCCCCCGAGGGAGCACCACCCCCCGAGGAAAAAAACATTTGCTTGGCGAAGGATCCAGCCGTATGCAATTGTGAGTACGGCAGTTGTGAGTATCGTCTTTCGTGGTGCTCCCGAAGGGCCACGAAACGCTGTACTGGGCGGGGGGGACGCACGCGAACTGCACCTCTGGGACCTTCGGTGGAGCTCCCTCTGGGGCCACGAAGCGCTGTACTGGGCGGGGTGGACGCATGCGAACTGTGCCACTGGGACCTTCGGTGGAGCTCCCTCTGGGGCCACGGAACGCTGTACTGGGTGGATGGGGGGGACGCATGCGAACTGTGCCACTGGGACCTTCGGTGGAGCTCCCTCCGGGGCCACGAGACGATGTACTGGGCGGTGGGGGCGCATGCGAACTACGCCAAAATGGGACCTTCTGTTGAGCTCCCTCTGGGGCCACGAGACGATGTACTGGGCGGGGGGGTCGCATGCGAACCGCGCCACAGGGACCTTCGGTAAGCTCCTCCCTTTGGGCCCACGAAGCGCTGTACTGGACGGGGTGGGGGACGCATGCGAATTGCGCCATCGGGACCTTCGGCGGAGTTCCCTCTGGGGCCACGAAGCGCTGTACAGGGCGGGGGGGTACGCATGCGAACTGCGCCACTGGGACCTTCGGTGGAGTTCCCGCGGGGGCCACGAAGCGCTGTACTGGGCGGGGGGTACGCATGCGAACTGTGCCACTGGGACCTTCGGTGGAGCTCCCGAAGGGCCACGAAGCGATGCACTGGGCGGGGTGGACGCATGCGAACCGCGCCACTGGGACCTTCGGTGGAGCTCCCTCTGGGGCCACGAAACGCCGTTCTGAGCGGGGGGGGGACGCATGCAAACTGCGCCACTGGGGACCTTCGGTGGAGCTCCCTCTGGGGCCACGAGACGATGTACTGGGCGGTGGGGGCGCATGCGAACTGCGCCAAAATGGGACCTTCGGTGGATCTCACTCTGGGGCCACGAGTGGGAGAGACGCATGCGAACTGCGGAGGAGGGAGGAGGGGTTGGAGGACTGGAGGAGGGAGGAGGGTGAGGAGGAAGGAGGAGACGCGGTGCGCTCTCTCTTCAAAACCAGGACCCAACACTACAGGATGATTGGGAACAAAGCTTTCGAGTGGAGAAAACGACTTGAGTTGGGAAAAAGCAATTTCCGGGGGAAAAAAAACACAACACCCCGAGGAAAAAAAAGACACGAGAGAAAACAACAGACTACCTCGAACCGACCTTCCACCTCCATGTCATCTTCCGCCTTCGCCGCCCTCTTCTCTTCCTCCTCTTGCCTTTCTAACCCTCGTAACTGTACTTCTCCTCATCTCCGGCTTTTCCTTGTGCTGCTCCTCATCCTCTTCCTCTTTTCTCTTTCCCTCCATCATCCCTCCTTCTTACCCTCCTCTGCCTCTTAACTTCTCCTCTTCCCACATGTCTCAATTCTTTCTCCAACTCTGCCTCCTCGTCGTTCTCCTCTGGTTATCCTTCTCCTTCTCCTCCATCCTTCTCTCCATCCGTCTCTCCATCCTTCTCTCCTTGTGTCCCTTGTCGCTCTCCTCTTCCTATCTCATTTCTTCGCTGGTATCACTATACATGTATATTGTTATGCTGCTCTGTACCTCACATCATCCCTTCTCGTCCTCCCCTTTTCCCTCCCCAGACATCATACTCCTCCGAAGTGTTTCTCGTCCTCCTGCACAATGATCTCTCTGTTCCTATTGTGGGTTCTCTTCGTCCCCCTCCCACCTCCTTCCTTATCCTCTTCCTCCTCCTCCCAGCACTGTGGGCCACCTAACTGTGATTGGTGGGGTGGCGGCATATGAATTTGAGGGCTACCCACATGATGTTCGCAATCCCTCGCAATACTTGTCACACAACCCCCCCTCAGTGTCAGCTCTCAGTCAGTGTTAGGCGTCACTTCGGGGTCATCGCCTTCTCAGCTTTTTCTTATCTCGTTCTGGATACATCCTAAGACTTCCAGTAAACCGCTACGAGCTATTGCAACCTTCGTGCTGCTTTCGAACATTGCCTCAATACGAACCTACAAACTTGTTTGTCAGCGTGGAGCTCAAAGAGAGAGAGAGAGAGCTTGTGCGGTGTAGTCTATAGCTCTACAGATACGTGCACATACTCTGTATTAGCATACGCACATGTGTGTATATATTTAATTATGTACGTATCTATCTATTGCGCAAGCTAGGCGGTGCGAGCTATGCGGCGAAGCCTGTGTGGTGCAGGCTGCGTGGGGTAAGCCACGTGTTGTAGGCGGCAGGCGGCGGCGAGGACGACGACGGCAGAGGCGGCGGTGGCGACGACGACGACGACGACGACGACGACGACGACGACGACGACGGCGGCGGCGACGACGACGACGACGACGACGGCGACGACGGCGGCAAGGGCGACGACGTCGGCGGCGACGGCATTTGGCGGAGACGAGGATGGTGGCGGAGACGACAATCTGAGGCAGCCGCTGCGGGAGTGGCGGGCGGCGGCGCCGGCGCCATCAAGGCGCTGCGGCGCAGCAGCGGGGCTGAGAGGCGCGCCTCTTCGGGTCGCCAGCGGAGCCGGCAGCCATGCGTCGTCAGTTTCGCAATGCGAGGGATTGCAATTCCAGGACCAAGGGGGCCCGAGGTGATTCGCCACTCCCAGGGGGCCCTTCCAAGTCGTGGGTCCCTTCACAGTCGGGGGTGCCCTTCTCCATTCGCAGAACCGCAGGGTGCCCTTCACATTCGGGGGGGCTGGGATGTGTCCAGGGCGCGTTTCCCTCGGGACTCCATTACGTCATGGCGAATTGCTCTTTCGTCCTCGTCCACGTGCTCGTTCCTCGATGCTGGTCCTCATTCGCTGATCCTCCTCCACCTTCTCCTCCTGCCCCCATCATGGTCGTCCTCGTCGTTGTTTTAATCGCCTTCGTCTTCACCTTCCCGTCCCCATATTGGTCTCATTATTCTTCTCCGCCTTCTCCTCGTCTTCCTCATTCCTCCTTCTCCTCCTCCTGCTCCTCCTCCTCCTCCTAGTCCTCCTCCTCCTCCTCCTCGTCGTCCTCTCCTTGTACTGGTCTTCCTCTCCTCTCCCTCCCCGTCCTCCTCCTCCTCCTCCTCCTCCTTCTCCTCCTCCTCCTCCTCCTCCTCCTCCTCCTCCTCCTCCTCTCCTGGCCTCCATCCTGCCCATCCCTCGGGGACGACGCAGGGCTCCCTCCTCCTCCGCCTTCTCCTCCTCTTCCTCCTCCTCCTCCGCCTTCTCCTTCTCCTCCTCCTTCTCCTCCTGCTCCTCCTCCTCCTCTCTCCTCCCTGCTCATCCTGCTCACCGTTCCGCTCTAGCGCTTCGTGCTCAACTTCCTCGTGGCCCTCGTCATCGCCCTCTTCCTCCTCCATCCTCCTCTCCATCCTCCTCTCCATCCTCCGCTCCATCTCCTCCATCTTCTCCTTCACCTCCTCCGCCTCCTCCTCTGCATCCTCCTCTCCATCCTCCTCCTCTCCATCCTCGTCTCCGCCCTCGTCTGCCTTCAGCTGCGAGGGGGACGCTGTCCAACCTGGTAGGTTTTTCTTGAGGCGGCACCGTTCCTGGACCGCCGGCACCCTCCCCCGGAGGCGGCCCCAACAGTTCCCCAGAGCTTGAGATCCGACGCTCTCAAAGAATTGGAGCGGCGGGATTTGGGCAGTTTTCGGCCTTCGGGGGCCCTCGCCGGGCCTTGGGAGCGTCAAAAAACGATTCGGGACAAACTGGTCCCAGGGAAGTGATCCATACCCCGGAGGACCCACGCATCGAAAAAATTGGAGCAGCCGGATGTCTGGGGAGGCGGCGTCTTCTGGACGTCCCCAGAGGCCCCCAGAGCCGTCCATACAGGAGAGAAGTAGGTCAAGGCTGCCGTTTCTACGTGTTGCTTCGCCTATTGGCGCGGGCCCCCCCCCACCCTTCCCCCCCCGTAGACTAGAACTTGGCTGCTCTGGGCGGCTGCTTGCGGCGATTGGTCAGGGCCCCCCTTGCCCGAGCCTGCTTGCGCGAGTGGCGAACGCTGATCGACCAAGCACCGGCCCAAACCCAGACGTCCCCCCCCCTCCCCCACCCTTCGGCCAAATGTCGAAGTAGAGCTTCTGCGAATGAAAAACTCTTAGGCCTCCTAGATGGGGTCCGAGAAGATGGGCTCGGAGGATCGCGCCGCATCGCCGATGCATCGGCGATGCGGCTCGATGTGGAGCCCGATTTTGCTTCGCGCCGACGTCGCCGATGCCTCGCCCACGTCGACGATGCATCGCTGGTGCACCGCCGATGCATCGCCGATGTCTCGGCGACGCGGCGCCATCCTCCGACCCCATCTGCTCGAACCCCATCTAGGAGGCCTGTGCCTTCGGCCCAAATGTCGAAACCCAGGCTCTGTGGAATGAGCAAAACGCCTACAAGCGCGTTTTTGCGTGTGGTTCGCTGCTGCGGGGCGGCAGGAGCAGGCGGCTCGAGGCTCGAGGGGGTCGCGGGCGCCACCGCCTGGCTCCGAGCTGGGGCCGCATGCTCGCAGTCGGCCTGCAGGAGGACCTGGGCAGAGAGCAGGCATGGCACGGAGCGGTGCAGCGGCATGCGCAGGACGGTAAGGGGGCACAAAAGGGGAGCCCCTTCGTCTTCGACCCCGTGTGGAGCCCTTTCGGCTTCGACCCCGCTTTCGCCCCCCCCCCCCACCCCACCCCTTCCTCCCCCTTCCTCCCCGCACTTGCAGAGTTGGCTTCGGCCTCCGGGAGGCCCTGGGGGGTCCACTTTTTTTCTGTGGTCGTCCTCTCAGGCCTGTGCTGCCGAATGCATGAGGCCAACTTTGAGATTGGGGGGAGAGGGGGGGGCGCGGCGTCAAGGGTTCCACTTGTTTGTCCAACTGCGGGAGGCGGAGAAAGCGAGGTAGGGGGGGGGGCCACAGCCCGCGACCCAACGCCACCTCCGCGGCCCTCCAGAGGGGGGGGGGGGGCACCCCAGGATGGCATCCTTCCCCTGTGAGCCGTGCTGTCGTTGGCCATGCGGACTCCTCCACCTCCTCCTCCTCCTCCTCCTCCTCCGCCTCCTCCTCCTCCTCCCTCCTCCTCGTCCGCCTCCTCCTCCTCCTCCTCCTCCTCCTCCTCCTCCCTCCTCCCTCCTCCTCCTCCTCCTCCTCCTCCTCCTCCTCCTCCTCCTCCTCCTCCTCCTCCTCCTCCTCCTCCTCCTCCTCCTCCTCCTCCTCCCCCTCCTCCCCCTCCTCCTCCTCCTCCTCCTCCTCCTCCTCCGCCTCCTTCCTCCCCGTCCTCCTCGTCGTCCCCACCCTCTGCTGCTGATTCGCCTCCTCGGCCCCGCTGCCGCCCGGGTCGTCCCTCCCCCTCTCCTCCCCCTCCTCCTCTTTGGCCCACTCCCCTCCCGGTCCCCGTCTTACTCCTCCTCCTCGCCCCTGCCGGCTCTGCCCCTCGCCTTCCTCCGCCTGCGCCTCGTCATCGCCGGCGCCCTGCCCCTCCTGGTCCTGTCCTTCCCCCTCCCCCCCCGCCTTCTCCTCCCGACCCTCTTCCTTGTCCTCCTCTCCCCTGCCGCCCCTCCCCCTCGCCTCCCTCCTCTTGAGCCTCGCCGTTTCTCCCGTCCTCGTCCTTCCCCAGCTCTGCCCACCCCTTATTTTGCCGGCGGAGGCTCTCC
Source organism: Prorocentrum cordatum (assembly GCA_963575745.1). NCBI lineage: Eukaryota > Dinophyceae > Prorocentrales > Prorocentraceae > Prorocentrum > Prorocentrum cordatum. The sequence continues at coordinate 125,282 of CAUYUJ010014931.1, forward strand.
CCACAGGGGGCACACAACAGGCAGTCGGTTCATGAGGTCACCAACAAACAGATCGTGCGCAAGGGGGGGCAGGGAGAGGACCGAGAGTCGTTCGCACGGCAGGCGCCTGCTTCGCAGGTCCGTCCGCGGAGGGCCTGGTTTGTCCAGCCTTCCTTGCGGCACGGCCGGCCGCGGCGTCGAGGGCATCCAATTACGGAATTCTCTCGGCTGACGGCGGCGATGTGTTCGCTACAACCAGCAGTCAACAAGAGTTCTGTGGTCTGGACCAGTACGCGATGAGGCGTAGCTGGGTCGACAACTTGATTGGCACAACCGGTGAACCCCATCCGATTTAGCAAGCAGCCTCCCATCAGTGCGGGCGCCATGCTTGATCCAGATGTGAGTCGACAGCGTATGCTCCGTGGCAACAGTGTTGCATGCCCAACGCTGATGCACTGCAACCGCCGCGTGAATACATGCAGCCCGCGACGCGGCGTGCACAGACTCAAAGACATCAACAGATGGCACAACGGCGTGCCAAACATTAACATGCGCGCACGTTGGTGATCGCTTTCGTATTCATTGTTTTGCGTACCAGCGCGGGCCCTCGCATCCCCTGTTTTTGGCGCCTATTTCAAGCAGGTGGAGTTCCCCCCATACGACGCACTGCTCCGAGCAGTCATACCAAGCAGAAGTCCGGAGCCAGACCCTCCCCTCCCCCGCCCCCCTTCCGCCCACTGCCGACACGCCGAATAAGAAAACGTGCACTAACTTACCCTTCCTCCCCCCTGCCCCTGCCCCGTCCCGCCCAGGCCACCACGTCGTGGCTTGGCTTAACAGCGTGGACCACTGGAGGTCTTGACCAGTCCAAACATCAACACGCGTGCCAAACATCAACATGCGTGCACGTTGGCCCCCCCCTTTAAACTGCCCCTTCCTTCCCCCTGTCCCTCCTGCCCCTTCCCTGCCCAGGCCTCCACGTCGTGGTTGATTTTCACAGAGTGGACCACCGGAGGTCCTGACCTCCCTCCTGGGGCCAGCTTTCCCGCACCAGTCGTTTCTGGCACGGCCCCGCGGCCCGGCGAGGGCCCCCCAGCGATTGAGCAAGGCTTGCGAACTCAGGAGGGGAAGCTAGACACAGACTCGCAGAATCGTTGATGTCCAGGATAATGCGGGAAGACCTGGGGAGTGGAGGGGAATACGAAAGCCCAGAAAATGTATAACAAGATGACATATTATGGGGTATTCTGGGTTTTGCGCCTTTCTCCAGATGTATGTGTGTATATATTCCCCAATCAGAGCTTGCCTTTGTAGGGTAGGGGTCGTAGCGGATTCAGATGGTTAGGTGAGGTGTGCCGCCGATTTCGGCGGCGGGCCCGGATGCCCGGGTGCCTGCAGTGCCCGGGTGCCCGGGTGCCTGGCTGCCAGGGCGCCCAGGGGTGCCCGGAGGTGCCCGGAGGTGCCCAGGGGTGCCCAGAGGTGCCCAGGGGTGCCGGGAGGTGCCCTGGGGTGCCCTGAGGTGCGCGGGGGTGCCCGGGTGCCCATGCCCGGGTGCTCTATCGCCCTATAGCCCTAGCCACATAGCCCTATAGCCATATAGCCCTATAGCCCAATGGCCTTCCATAGCCTTCCATAGCCTTCTATAGCCCTATAGCCCTATGGCTCTATAGCCCTATAGCCCCATAGCCCTATCGCCCATACCGCCCTATAGCCCTATAGCCGTATAGCACTACAGCCCTAAAGATATGATGTTTGGTTTTTCTGTGGTATCACATATATATACACACATATATAAATACATATTATATATATATATGTGCCAATGGGCCCCTTCAAGAATGCCTTCCGTCGCAATGTTGCACGGCGCAAGGGGTTTCAGCTGCGGGCCCCCGCAGTCTGCCCCTGGACCTCTCCTGAGGCGCGCTCTGGACAGAACTCAGAGGTGGACTCGGCCTTGGCGTCGAGACGCCTCCTCGAAACTCCAACAAGGGCGAACAACGCTTTTTGAAACCTTGACATCGATCCTCGAAGTTGCAAGCTCCAACCTCATTCCTAATGCGAGGAAGGGAAGATGGTTGTCAACGCAGGTATTTGTTGTTTTTGTCCATTGGCGCTGCAGGAAACCAGGAACCCTGCACGCAGCCTCGACGCTTGAGCACGCTTCGCCGTCAAAAAGCTGCAGAAACGGTGCTCTTCGAAGTCGGAACTTCCCCCCTCATCCCCGAGGCCCGGGTCCTCAGACCCCCGACGTCATACATGCTTCATGACGCGGACCCCCAGCGGTCTGGACCCACTGCCTGGGACCCGTTTTTCGTCATGAGTCCTGGTCTGACGGTCCCGAGGGCCGGTGAGGGCCCCCAGAGGCCGAAGACAGCGAAAAACTCCCCGTCGTGATTTGTGTGCATAACCCGAGGGAGTCTGGGTTTGTGGAGGACGATCAATGGAGAGGAAGCATGCTGCCAAATAATTTCCAGATGTCCAACAAATGTTTCAAACAGGTTTTAAATATGCTAAGCAAACAGGGTTGAAACATTTTTAGAACATGTTTTTCACAGCTTAGACACATGTTGAATTCAATGATAGGACTGTTAGGGTGTCCATTGTCATGGCATCCACGAGGGTAATCCCCGAGGCCCAGGGCTTCCTCGTTCCAGAGGGTCAGTTGCACGCAGGAGTGGCCCCTTCGCCGGAGTGTCTGGTGTTCCGCTCTCGGGGGGCGCCCGGGGCCCAAACCCAGGCACCTGGGCTCGAGCTAAACTGTGTTCTGGTGATTTCGTGGACCGTTTTCGTTTTGACTTCGTTCTGCTGCAGAGGTGGATCGGAGAGACAGAACGAGGGACATCGAAAACGAAGCGAGAACGAAACACACTTTTTGGGGCGATCCTTTCGTTAAAGGTTTGACGACTTCTGCCGTCCTTCGACTCGCGCTGGAGCGGCCGCGAATTGCTCCAACTTCCCCTTGAGATTTCTGGAATTACTTGGATTTGCCCGGATGTCTCCCGATTTGCCTGGACTGACCTGGACGTACCTCGATCTGTCTGCATCCGCCTGGCTTTCTCTGGCTCGATCCCCACAGGTCGATTGGCGAAAAGTCGACCAGCCCTTAGGGACCCCTGTCCTCTGGCGCGCGGCTCTCAGGGGGACGCCGGGGGGGGGGGAGGGAAGGAGGGAGGGTGGGAGGGAGAGAGGGAAGGAGGGAGGGGGGCAGGGGGAGGGGGGAGGGGGAGAGGGCAAGCTAGGTGCGCTCGCGTCATCTCTGACGTCCTACCCCTCCCTCCCATCCCTTACCATGGCGCTGATTTTCTCTATCCGCGGACGCGTGTCGTAACGGACCTGTGGCTCCGCGCGCGCGTGCGTAGTGGGTGGTGGTGCGCGTGCGTGCGTGCGTGCGTGTGTGCGTGGTTGTGGTGGTGGTGGTGGTGCTGGTGGTGGTGCTGGTGGTGGTGCTGGTGGTGGTGCTGGTGGTGGTGCTGGTGGTGGTGCTGGTGGTGGTTGTGGTGGTGGTGCTGGTGGTGGTTATGGTGGTGGTGGTGGTGGTGGTGGTTGTGCGGCGCGGTGGTGGCGGGCGGATGGGCGCGCGAGAAAGAGGCCCGCGCTGGGGCGAGAACGCCATCCTGAACGACGGAGGCCAAACACCGATCCGAAAATGAGGCCCACGCTGCAGCGGGAGCACGATCCGGAACGATTCGGGAGCAGAAATGAGGCCGGCGCCTCAGCGAGAGCAGCATTTTGAAAAAAAACGCAGGCGAAAACCCAACTCCCGGGAATCCTGTGTGTAAAAAACAATACGCGGGGGGGGTCGAATACTTTCAGGCCGCCATCGGGGGAAGAGGGAGAGTAGTATTCATATTGAGTAATTGTGGAGGAGGGGGAGACGGGGGAGTAGGGAGAGAAGGGGGAGGGGGAGGGGGAGGAGGAGGAGGAGGAGGAGGAGGAGGAGGAGGAGGAGGAGGAGGAGGAGGTTCAGAGATTCAGATCTATCGCGTAGCGAATGGAGGAGGAGGAGGAGGAAGAGGAGGAAGAGGAGGAGGAGGAGGAGGAGGTCGGCATCACCCAGGCACGCGAGCCACGAGCTGCCGCATCGCAGGCAGCGATCGGCAGGCCGTGCTATCTCCGGAGGTCGCTCTTGCCCAGACCGGTGTCGCGCGCAAGGCGCCGGCGACAGGAGGGGGCCGGCCTTCCACGAAGGCGGGGGGAGCTTCGAGGAAGGCGAGGGGCCTCTTGCCCAGAGCCCCTCGGGCGATGCACAAATCACGACGGGGAGTTTTTCGCTATTTTCGGCCTCTGGGGGCCCTCACCGGCCCTCGGGACCGTCAGAGAGCGACTCAGGATGAAAAACTGGTCCCAGGGAAGAAGGTTAAACCGCGGGGGGTCCGCGTCATGAAAATTCATGACGTCGGGGGTCTGGGTGAGAAGGGCCCCCGGAAGTCTTGGAGCACTCTTGAAAAGCCAGGCGGGCTTCTGGGACGGCCCCCGCCTTCCCAGAAGCCCCCCCGCCTATTTTCCCTTATACGCCCGCCGATCTGATTCTGCCCACCCGCGGCCCCCCGACCGCTTCCCCGAGTTTTTTTTTGTTCGTCCCCGGATCCATTTTTGAGGGCACCGGAGAGCGCCGTCGTTCGAAGCCCCACGCCGGCGGGGGCCGCCGCCTCGCCATCCCGTTCTGCTCCGTGGGCACACGGGCAGGGCCGCCTCCGCCGCCTCGAGGCTCGGGCCCCTGGGCCGCGGCCCCGCGGATGCGGGGGGCGCGCTCTCTCGCGGGTGCCCCGCGCGCAGACGTCTCCGCGCGAGCGCGCCTCCGCGGGATCGCGCCCCCGGAGTCCGGGCCGCGAGGGCGCGGATGCGGATCTGCTCGCCGCCCGTGGTCGGCGCGCGCCGCAGACCAGGGGCACCCCCCTTGCGCGCGGGAGGCCTCCGAGCGCGTCCGGCGGCGGCAGCACCGCGCAGCCCGCGGCGCCGCAGCAGTCCGACGCCGTGACCCGGACGCGCAGCGGCGAGGCGTGGCCGTTGTCGGTGTCGTCGTCGTCGTCGTCGTCGTCGTCGTCGTCGTCGTCGTCGTCGTCGTCGTCGTCGTCGTCGTCGTCGTCCGTCGTCGCCGAGTCTGGCCGTCGTCGTCGCCGTCGCCGTCGCCGTCGTCGTCATGGGTGACCAACTTCGTCGCCATCGTAGCCATTGTAATCATTGTCGTCTTCGTCGTCGTTCGTCCGCTGCCCATCCTCGTCGTCGTCGTCGTCGTCGTCGTCCGTCGTCGTATGTCCGTCCTCGTCATCCGTCGTCGTTCGTCTGTCCGTCGCCGTTTGCCGTCGTTTGCCGTCGTCGTCGTCGTCGGTCGTCGTTGTCATCGGTTGCTTCTCGTCGTCGTCGTCGTCGTCGTCGTCGTCGTAATCGTCGTCGTCGTCTTCATCGTCGTCGTCGTCGTTTCGATTCATCTTCGTCGCCGTCGCCAGTTCCGTCGTCGTCGTCCTCGAGGTCGTCGTCGCCGTCAGGTGGGTGGACGCGGAGGGATGCCGAGGAGGATGAGGAGGGCTCAGAGGGAGGGGAGCGTGTTTTTCTGCTGGGGGCGCCTCCCCGGGGAACCCGTTGCCACGCCCAGCTTCACCTCAAAGTACTTGTTGCAGCGGGTTCCATGATATGTCGATGGGTCGGCTTCTAGGGAGGAGGAGGAGGAGGAGGAGGAGGAGGAGGAGGAGGAGGAGGACAAGCAGCAGCAGCAGCAGCAGCATGTGTAGGAGTCGGAGAGACGAGCAAGAGGACGGATGAGGAGAAGAAGGGGGATTGGGATAAGAGGGATCTTTGCTAAATAGGTTTGAGGAGATTATGGCGGATAGGGGACGGAGGATGAGATGAGGATTGAGACAAGCAAGGAAGAGTGATGTTGTATTAGGCGGGCTTCGGTGGCGCTCGGTGGCTGTCCGCTGCTTCGGAATGCTTTCTGGATGTGCTGAGAGGACGTTCAGGAGAAGGATGCAGTAGAGAGAGGGTGAACAGGAAGTGGAGAATGACGAGAAGGAGGTGAAGCGGGATGACGTGATATGATGATGGTGGTGATGTTGGCGATGCGCTGCCCAGAATACTGGTGACGATGATGTCAGTCGTGATGGTGATGAGGGTGGCATGATGATGTGGAGGAGGAGTGGAAACACAGGGTGGACATGGACAAGGAGCATCATTATATCATGGGAGTTCCAATTTGGTGGGGCGGTTCGGGAAGTTCTTGGGTGTCAGTTGGGGTTCTTGGAGGAAGCGGAGGAGGAGGGGGAAGCCGCGGAGAAGGCAGAGGAGGCAGGAAAAGAGATGAGGATAGTGTGGAGGAGAAGGTGTGGGAGGGAAAGAGGTGTGCGGGCAGAGACAGATCAGGGGTGAGGGATGAGGAGGGAGAGGATGACCATCGCTGATGGTGGGGCCGTGGAGGACGAGCGGGTGCAAGGAAGGGGATTCTGACGATGAAGATAAGAAGATGACGGTGGGGATGATGAAGATGTTGCTGATGCTGATGATGACGATGATGAGGAGGAGGAGGAGGAGGAAGAAGCTGATGATGATGATGATGATGATGATGATGATGCTGATGATGATGATGGCGATACTGTTTGTGATAATGACGATCATGGTGAGGATGCCGATGGTGTTGGTGGTGGTGTTGGTGATAATGATCATGATGATGATGATGATGATGATGATGATGATGATGATGATGGTGGTGGTGGTGATGATGATGGTGATGGGACGGCGGCCTCCCACGCCGCACGACGGCGGCCGCGACGACGCCGGCGGCGATGTTCTTATTCGTTCTGGGTGCTTTCTCATGGGCCTCCCAGTGCCCATTCCGAAGCGATCGATCCGACCGATATCGATCTCGGCCCGATCCGATTACGTGGCGCTGTTGCGCATCCTGGCGCAGCCGCTCCGATTCGGTTTCGGCTCCGTGTGCCAATATAATTCGCCCGATCCGACGCACATTTCGATTTGATCGGAGTTCCCGATTCGATGCTGACCGATCTTGCCGACCTGGGCCTCTTCCAGACAATTTCTTCCCAGCCGTGGCCACGGCGACGCCCTCTCTCCTGACAAATGCTCAGTGCGCAAGGCCCTCGTTTCCAGCCGTGGATTTTTCAGATGCTCCTAGATTGGAGATCCACTAGGATTCCGGACAATCACCGCAGATTTCTTCGGACTCCCAGATATCGGGCGCTTCGATTTTTGTTGATGCGTGGGCACCCGGGCCCATCGACCCCTCGCC
>CAUYUJ010014931.1:137500-270000 GCA_963575745.1 Prorocentrum cordatum
TATTTTTGTTAAAACGAAGGTGCGCGGCGCTGGAGCGACAGCCACATCCTGCAAAAACGCTCGCCCTCCATTCGTGCAACAAAGAGGTTGCATTTGAGACGCGTCTTTTGCCTCATCTGTGGTGCCATTCTGCTCTGGGAAACCAAAAACAGAACGAATCTCGTGCGCTGGGAGAGGAAAAAAATGTGAAATCGTTGCCTGTTGTTCAGCTTCAGAGTCCGCAGGGGTGGGGAAGTCTTGGGCGGAACGCCCGGCCCGCTCGAACAACTGGCCTCGGGGTGCGACAGGGAGAAGTTGTTTACTAGGAAAAAGGATGGAGGACGAAGAGGAGGAGGAGGGACCTGGATGAACAAGTGAACGCGCGTGGGGTGCGATGCTCCGCGGGGCCCCGAGTAGTATCTGATATGTATGTATATATATGTTTGTTTATACAGTATATGCAGGTTTCCCTAGATGTATGTACGTCTACGAAGCTACGCATATTTTTTATGTGTGTGCGTGAATGGATTCGATATGCACATGTATATGTGTAGTTATACGTGTATATATATATATATATAGAGAGAGAGAGAGAGAGAGAGAGAGAGAGAGAGAGAGAGAGAGAGAGACAGAAAAAGAGAGAGAGAGAGAGAGACATACTGCTCGGAGGGAGGCACGTGGGGCGAAAAACCCAGGGCCTGGCGCTGGATCCCCCCTTCCTGGTGCGCGGCGCGCGCCGGCGACGGCTCGCTGAGGGCACTTCTCTCTGCAGTGCGATCCGGGCTTCCCCCCTGGGCCGCGCACAGGCCGCCGGCCATGACTTGCGCCCCCCCCCCTCTTGCACGCCCCCTCCTTGGACGCCCCCGACACCCGCGCCGACCTGCGAAAGCTCGTGCTTCTGCCCTGGTGTCCCTTGAAAAACGCACGGGGACTCCCTGATAGCGTGCCGTTCCGCCGGTTCTGGCCCGCCGCGGTTGCTAGCGGCACGCTGTCCACTTCGCTGCCCCGAGGCGTCCTCGCCCCAAGCAATTTCCTGGCCCGCCGCCCCGTGGAGCGGGGCGGCGCGCTATCACCAGGCAAGGCATCGCGTGTCGCTGGCGCCGCCGTGGAGACACGCTGTCCAAAAGCTCCCGACCGTTGGGAGCGAGGACAGGAAGAGGCTGCTCAGAGTTCCGGGCCGCTTCCTCGGGACCGGCGCTTCCTTCCAAGCTGACTTCCGGCGGCGCTCGCAGCCTTGCGAGGGCTTCCAGAGGCAAGAGGCGGCCAAAAGCCGTCCCCCCTGATTCCTTCACCGCGCGAGGGTGCCAAGGAAGGGCAGCAAGAGGAGGAAACGAGGTGGAGGAGGAGGAGGAGGAGGAGGAGGAGGAGGAGGAGGAGGGGCAGGCGCCCGAAGTCCCCCTCCAGGTGTTGGAGGAGATCTCAGCGGGTCCCTCCCCCTGGAGGGTGCCTGGCGCACCTCCCACAGCAGGCACGCGTCAAAGCAGAAGCCCGCCTTCCAGCAGACGCGCCACGGAAGGTCGCCTCATCCCGCGACGGCCCCGGGCACCCACAGAAGCCCCAGGGCACCTCAGGAAGTCCAAGGATCACAAAGACCGTGCCCCTAGATTCCTTGAGGTCGGACGAGGTATAAGATCGAGGTCGGGTCGAGGAGGGTATCCTCATGTTCTTCGTGCTTGTTGGATGTGCTTGTGCATCTGCATCCTAGGGGAGAGTACTCTGGGTGATCTTTACGGATTTGGGCGTTTTGGCGGCGGAGGGCCTCAGGTTCTTGAAGGATGTGAGTTTGTCCTAGGTCTGGCCGCAAAGCCAGATTTATTATATCGTATTTACCTACTGTGCTCCAGTTCGCCACCCCTGGCCTTTCTGCTGCCCCCCCCCCAGCGGTGAAGGCCGCTGGGGGGAGGGGAGGAGGGGGAACTGCGCTTCGTGGAGCACCAAAGCTTGCAGGGAGGAGGAGCAGTGGGAGGTAGAGGACGAGGAGGCGGAGGTGGCGGAGGAGGAGGAGGAGGAGGAGGAGGAGGAAGAAGAGGAGGAGGACGAGCAGGGGGAGGGGGAGGAGGAGGAGGAGGAGGAGGAGGAGGAGGAGGAGGAGGAGGAGGAGGAGGAAGAGAAGAGGAGGAGAGAGGAGGAGGAGAGGAGGAGGAGGAGGAAGGTAGGAGGAGGAGGGAAGGAGGAGAGGAGGAGGAGGAGGAGGATGGAGAGGGAGGAGGGATGGAGGAGAAGAGGAGGGAGGGGGGGAGGAGAAAGAGGAGAAAGGAGAAGGAGGCGGAGGAGGAAGTAAGGAAGGAGGAAGGAAGGAAGGAGGAGAGAAGGAGGAGAAGGAGGAGGTGGAGGAGGACAAGAAGGAGGAGGAGGAGGGAAGGAAGGACAGGAAGGAGGAAGGTAGGAAGGGAAGGAAGTATGAAGGGGTAATGAGGAAGGAATGTGAGGAATAGGAGGAGGAGGACGAGGAGGAGGAGGAGGAAGAAAAGGGGAGGAGGGGGAGGAGGAGGAGGAGGAGGAGGAGGAGGAGGAGGAGGAGGAGGAGGAGGAGGAGGAGGAGAAGGAGAAGGAAGAGGAGGGGAGGAGGAGGGAGGAGGAGCAGGAGGAGGGGAAGAGGCAGAGGAGGAGGAGGGTGCATGAGGAGGAGGAGGCTGAGGAGAAGGAGGAGGAGAAAGAGAAGGGGGGAGGAGGGAGGGAGGGAGGAGGGTGGAGGGGGAGGGAGGAGGGAGGAGAGGGAGGGGGAGGAGGGGAGGAGGAGAGAGGGAGGAGGAGGAGGAGGAGGAGGAGGGGGAGGAGGAGGAGGAGGAGGAGGAGGAGGAGGGAGGAGGAGGAGGAGGAGTTGGAGGAGGACGGGGACGAGGAGGAGGAGGAGGAGGAGGAGCAGGAGGAGGAGGAGGAGAAGCAGGAGGAGGAGGAGGAGGGGAAGGAGGGGGATGGGGAGGAGTGGGGTCTAGAGGGAGAGGCGCTTCGCCGTTCGGTCATTCCCTCTTCTCTCTCCACCTCCTTGGTCTTACCCTACAGTCGGACCGAAGTATCATATAGCGGTAGGTCCCGGGAGCGTGCCCTACTGCTTTTCGTGTTTGTTGGATTCTCTTGTACATCCTGGGGGAGGGTACCCTCAAGTGCTCGTCATTTTGGCCGGCGGAGGGTCTCATGTTTTGGATGGATGTTATTCTGGCCCAGATCCAACTGTACCCTCCCTCTCCCAGGCACAGGCTGGGGGGTGGGCCATCGAGGACATCGGGGCATCGCATCGCTCGGACACGTCGCCTGAGATCCGACGTCGCCGAAGCACTGCAGCACCGGCAACAAAATCGTCAGCCTCGGCCCCCCGACCCCATCCTCTCGAGCCAGATCGCTCTGTGCTGGCCCCGGGCCGCCCGACGAGGAGGGGCGGCAGCGCCCGGCGCGAGGAGACACCGCCGCGCCAGGACCTCGGGGCTCTCCGCCGCTCGCAGCTCGCGGTGGCAGGAGCCGCTCGGGCGCTCTCGGAGGGCCGAGGGCGGGCTCCTCGCCTCGGCGGCCTCGCTGCCGCGCACCGCGCTGGCCGCCCGCCCCGCGGCGCGCGCGCCGGAGGAGCGGCCCGCCGGCGGGGCCGTGCGGCGGCGCTCCGTCGGCGAGGCGCTGGCGCGGCGGGCGTCGTTCAGCGGCGGCTTCGGCGAGCAGCTGCGGCGGGCCTCGTTCAGCGTGCAGGCGGCGGGCTGCCGCCTGCCGCCGCCGGCCTGCGGCCGCCGCCCGCCGCGGCCGCTGCGGCCGTGGGCGGCGCGGCGGCGCTGGGGAGGGTGCCTCCTCTCGGCGGGCTCGGCGCGGGGAGGCGTATGAGGGGGGGGGGGAGCGGGAGCGGCGGCCTGCTGGGGGCTTTTCGGGAGAGGGGGAGGGGGAGTGAGTGCCGGGGGGGGGGAGGGGCGCAGGGTGGTGATGGTTGCTGCTGCTCCGTGCTCGAGGTCGACGGTTTTTTTTGTCGTCAGGTTTTGGGGGTCCGCTTCTTGGGGGCCCGTTTGGGCAGTCTCGTTTGCGCCGATTTTGGGCTCGGTTGCATGTCGCACTGCCGTTGTGTTTCTGTTTTGGGCTACCGTTGTTTGTTTTCGAATTGGTTTTCCCGAAAACCGAAGCAATTCAACACTGTAACGTCCCCAGCGTTTTTATCAGCACTTGCGGTCGGGAACGTTTGGCTAGCATGTCGCGCCGCCAGTTCTGGCCCACCACGCTTCGGCGCGACACGCTACCCACTTCCCAGCCCCTGGCTGTGAACGTCCCGCGCTTTCCCGAGCCCGCCCCGCGAGGCGACACGCTATCCGCTCGCAAGGCACAGCTTGTCGCAGGGGCCGCCGTGGCGACACGGAGCCTGCGAAAGGGGTCGACAGATCCCCCGTTAGAGAGGCTCGACAGGCGCTGCCGTGCATCCTGGCGCGGCCGCTCCGCTTCGATGCCAGCTCCGTGGCGGTGCGGCCCGATCCATGCTCGTGCCGATCCGATCCGAGTCCCCGATCTGACGCTCGCTCCGGTCTGGTGCTGGGGGGAGGAGGTGGTAGGGGGGAGGCTGAGAAGGGAGTCGGACGGGCCTAGAATCAAAATAAATCCATCCCAGAGCGTTCTGGAGCGCGCTCAGAGCGTTCTGGAACGTTCTGAAGCGGCCGAAGAGCCCGAGGCATCCTCCAAGCCCGCCGATTTTCAGAAATTTCGTTAATGGTCCCGATGTTGTCTCGATTCGGCCTGCGTCTTAGGAGGAAGGAGTATAGAGGCAGGTTGAGGGAGGAGGGGCAATGGGAGGAGGACGAGGAGGCGGAGGAGGAGGAGGAGGAAGAGGAGGGGGAGGAGAAGGAGGAGGAGGAGAAGAAGGAAGGAAGGAAGGAAGGAAGGAAGGAAGGAAGGAAGGAAGGAAGGAACGAAGGGAGGAGGGGAGGAGGAGGAGGAGGAGGAGGAGGAGGAGGAGGAGGAGGAGGAGGAGGAGGAGGAGCAGGAGGAGGAGGAGGAGGAGGAGGAGGAGGAGGAGGAGGAAGGAGTAGGAGGAGGAGGGCGGAGGAGGAGGCCGAGGCGGAGGAGGAGGAGAGAGGAGGAGGAGGAGGAGGCGGAGCGGGAGGCGGAGTCGACGGCGGAGGCGGAGGAGGAGGAGCAGCAGGAGAAGCAGCAGCAGGGGGGGAGGAGGAGCTAGGAGGAGGAGGAGGAGGAGGAAGAGGAGGAGGAGGAGGAGGAGGAGGAGGAGGAGGAGGAGAGGAGGAGGAGGAGGAGGAGGAGGAGGAGGAGGAGGAGGAGAAGGAGGAGGAGGAGGAGGTGAAGGAGCAGCAGGAGGAGGAGGAGGAGCAGCAGCAGCAGGAGGAGGAGGAGGAGAAGATTGATTCGCTGGAGATTCGCTCGCTCCGTCGCCGCCCAGAGCCGAGGCCGCGGGGCCCTGACGCGACGCGCGGTGCGCGCGGGGAGGCGGGGGAAGCAGAGGAGCAAGAGGAGAACAGGGAGCAGGGAGAAGGGGGACAGAGCAGGGCTCACTTCGACCCCCCCGATCCGATCCGATTCGACCTCGATATGGCTTCCGGAGCCCCGATCCGGTCCGACCCCGGAGTCCGATTGGGGCTCCGATTTTTTTTATGGGGGCCTGTGAAACTGCCGATTCCCGCCGATCCGACTTCTCCCGACTCGGCTGTCGATTTCCGCCGATCCGAATCATCTCGATAGCCGACCCGACTTAATCAATTCGATTCTGAGAAGGGGGACAGAAAGAGAGAGAGGCGTAAGGCAGATGGGAGGGGTGGAGAGAGAAGTGGAGGAGGGACGTTATGATAAAGAGAAGCATTGCAACAACAAGGACAGATGTGACACCCGACCCGCCCTCGAAATTGATGCCGACTTTGGCATGAGTGGTGGTTTGGGGGCTCGAATCTGTCCACCCATGCCCCTTTTTTCCAGTGCCGCACCCTCATGAACATTCAGTTTGGGGGTCCGGGGGGGGGATCTGCACCGCAGGGTTCGACCTGCCTCCCTCCCCAGACCCCCGACGTCATGGGTGTGCGTAGCACGATAATGACGTGCTGAGGCTTTTCGTGTGTCGGGCCCCGAATACCCCTCCATGTCCACCTAAACGGTAACCGTCTCAGCCTGACAGTCTTCTGCAACGCTGTATATGCAACCGTTTGTGCTCAAGCCTCGCTTTTCTTCATCAGAAGGTTGCGATGCGCACCGCCCTGGCCGTGCTGAGGCTGCTCGCGTCGCTGGAGCAGCGGAGCCGCGAGTCTGGCGGGCTGCTCGGGCGCGCGCAGTTGCTCGGGCGCCCGCAGGAGGTCGCCGAGAACCTCTCGGAGAACGCGCGGGTTGTGGCCAAGTGCCCGCCGTCGCTGACGGCAGAGTGCCCCCGCGCCCCGTTTGGGGCCTGTCCCGCGGAGGCGGAGTCGGGGCCCACCTTGGTGGGCGAGATCGCGGGGCACCAGGCGGCGGCGCTCATCGGGCAGCTGGGTGACGCCAGCTGCGTCGAGGTGTTGGCGAGGAGGTTGCCCGAGGGGTGGTTCCTGGAGCAGCGCGGCGGGTCGTTCTCGGCCGCGGAGTTCGCATGTGAGCGGGTCCCAGAGCGGTCGGTAGGGCTGAAGGACGCGGAGGCGGATGAGGACCTGTATCAGGAGCGGGTGCTGCCTGGGCCCGTCGGCGTCGGCGGCTCGGGACAGAGCACGATCTGGCGCGGCTTGACGCCCGATCTCATGGATTGCGAGGAGCAGTACGGCGAAGGGAACATGGATGTGAAGCAGTTCGTGGGGATGAGCAGCGACGTGGAGGTGCCTCGACCTTCGCGGGAGTACTTCTACAAGTTCGACCCCGAGGACTACCCGACCAGGTGGAGGATGCGGCGGGAGCTATCGTCGAGCATGGCGGCTTACGAGGAGCTGAGGGTCGCGACGCCTGCCGATCCGCGGACGCTGTCGGCCGAAGGCGGGAGTGTGCCCACCCGACGCCTGCCGTTGCGAGGAGCCGCCCATGGCGCCCGTGCTGAGGACGTGGCAGTGGTCGCTGACGACGGGTCTCGGACCCCGCCGCTAGAGGCGCCCGAGGATCATAGCTGGAGGATTGCGGAGGTGGAGAACGACGACTACCACGGCGGGGACACGATCGAGCTGCGAGAGGGGGACATCACACACAGCAAGGGCGTCGGTTTCGGCTACGTTAAGGGCGTTTATTCGAAGGTGATTTTGATGAGACGGTCGGAGACCGAGGCTTTCAAGAAGCGCGGGCTGGCGGCTGACCAGGAGGAGGATGTCTGCAGTGGCCAGGCCGCCCCGAACTGGAGGCTCGCGAACGAGTACGAGGGCGGGGGGTCAGGGCTCGAGGCGGTGGACTCTGGACTCCGCTCGAGAGGGGTCCGCCGCCACGAGGACGAGCACGACAGCTACGTGACCAGGACCAAGGCCCTGAGCGGCGGCGCTATGCCCGAGGAGGCGGAAGACCAAGTTGGAGGGGACGCCGGCGACGGCCGCGGTCGCGGTCGAGGTCGTGGGCGCGCAGAAGGACGCGGGACAGCACGTGGAGGGCGTGGTGTGCCCGCGGGGACGCCATGATGATGGAGACGGGCCGCGACGAGAAGTCCCCGCGTCGCGGCCTGTTGAGCGTTGGGGACGGGCCGTGCCAGGCGGCCCCAGGGAGGCGGCGGCTCTTTCCGCTCCCTCCCTTGCATGTCGACCCAGTTTGCAGGGTCGGGCGATCCAAGAAGCAGCAGCGGAGGGATCGCGCTCGCGAGGTTCTTCCCTCGCTGGTGGCGGAGGCTACCGATGCACTTAATTGGATGAGCGGGCACCGCGTCGACGACACGGAGGGCGGCTTCGCGACGACCTTCGGCCTGGCGTCGGAGATGGCGGATTCTACGAGACGTTACCTGGAAGGGCTGGCCCAGCTCCAGCAGCCCAGTAGCGAGAAGGCTCGACATCTCACCACGGAGGCGGCCCTGATGGAGTTGCTCCGAGGGAGGGGCGGTGGGTGCACCGACGCTGACCCCTCCTCAACGGCTCTGGCCCCTTTCAGGCATGACCTGGTGTCACTGCCCTCGAACACAAATGACTGTAAGATGATCGAGGAGCTCGTTGGCGCCCGAGGTCGGTACTTTCTGGAGGGGGAAGGAGAGCGAATGCGCCTGGCTGCTGATGAACAATTAACTGAGGCTCAGTTGCATGATATTCCTTGCTACGTTGATCCCGCCCTGACGCGGAATCGGAGGAGGTACGTTCGCTTTTTGAAGGATCTGCACGGCAGGGGGCTCGTGAAGTTCTCGACGCGTTGTCGCGAGAAGGTCGGGCTGTTCTTCGTGAAGAAGAAGTCGGGGCAGCTCAGGATGATACTGGATGCCCGCAGGACGAACGCGCATTTTCGACCTCCCCCACACGTGAGTCTCCTGACTGCTGAGGGCCTCGGTAACATCGAGGTCGAGGGGGACCTGGGGGGCGCACCGCAGCTAGCGGTCGGAACCGTGGACGTCTCCGACGCCTTCCACCGCATGAAGATGCCCGATTACCTGTGCGAGTACTTTGGCCTCCCGTCGGTGTTGGCATCGGAGCTCGGGGTGCATCGCGTGCAGGGTGTCGAGGTGGAGCCTAGCTCAGAGGTGGTGCCGCTAGCGGCCGCGCTGCCCATGGGGTTCACTTGGTCGCTCTTTTTCGCCCAGGACATCGACGAGGAAGCCACCGCCGCGGTGATCGACAGGTGTGAGCTGCTGGTGGATCACGGGCGGCCTTTGCTGCTTCGCTGCCTCCGAGACGGGGCTCAGATCCGGCACTACGTGTACGTGGACAACGTGGGCGTGTTCGGCGGGGGGCGAAGAATAGTCGAGGAGACCATGGAGCGCCTGGTGAGTAGCTTCGAGTCCCGCGGGCTCAATACGCACGAGCTGGAGATCACGGAGGGAGAGATCGAAGCCCTGGGCGTGGTGCTGGACGCCAACCGCCGCCACACCCGCCTTAGCTGTAAGCGTTTCTGGCGGCTTCGGCAGGGGATACGCGGGCTGCTTCGGCGTAGACTCGTGAGTGGGCAGGCCGTCGAGATCGTGGTCGGCCACTGCACCTTCGCGGGACTGATACGGCGGGAGTCACTCACCTGCTTCAGCGCCGTCTACAGCTTCATACAGAGCAACTACTACGCGCCCGTTGAGCTCTGGACGAGCGTTCGGCGGGAGCTGAAGTGCTTTCTGGGCCTGATGATCACGCTGGTGGCGTCGTGGGAGCTGGACTGGAACGGCATTGCCTGCGCCACGGACGCCTGCGAGGAGGGCTTCGGCGTATGCTTGCGCTCGCTGGGGGTCAGTACTACCTCCCGCTATGGGCGAGTGCGTGAGCGTGATCGTTTCAGGCACCCTGGGCACGTCCGTGCCCGTGAGGCCGCTTTGCTCGATTCGTGCCCGCTCCTGCACCGTGACAGCCTCGAGGCCCTTGGGGCTGTAGGAGCCCAGGGGCTCGAGGCCTCTGCCGAGTTCGAGGAGATATCGGCCTCCGATTTGGCCGAGGATGCCTGGTACGTGTGCGGGGGATGGCCTTTCGTTTTTGAGGAAAATATTCTCCTGCTCGAAGCCCGCGCCTTGCTTATCGGCGCCGAGCGCATTCTCCTCTCTCGCCCAGGCCGCAATCTCAGACAGCTCCTGTTCTGTGATAATCTCGCGCTTGTGCTCTGCTGTGACAGATATCGCACCAGAAACTACAAGCTTTTGTTGATCCTTAGGAAGCTTGCGTGTCTATGCCTCGCCAGGAATGTCCGCCTCACTGTCAGGTGGATCCCCTCGGAGCGAAACCCCGCGGACTGGCCCTCTCGGCTTTTTTCGTGCCCGCCGTCCCAGGGGACCGCCAAAGGGCCTCGTGAGAGTCCTGGTGAGGTTTCTTTTCTTGCCCCCCCCGCGTCGATCAAGGGGGAAGGTCAGCGTAGTTTTTTGAGAGCACGAAGTTTAACAAGTGACATGGAGGGGGAAAGGGAGCGAGACCATAGCCCTCGTATCGCACCCCATCGACGTCTTTTGAAGCTAGCCGAGTGTCTCTGGCCTCGTGGTGGGGCCCCCGAGCGCCCTAGAGTCGTGAGGCTTTTCGATTTTCTTCCTCAGGTTGAGTCTGGTCGAGAGCACGTGCATCCGCCCTGCCCCCCGTCGGCAGGCGCTTTGGCTCAAAGAGCGCCTAGCATCCATAATGCACGTTTCATACGCCTTTCTGATTGTATCCCTGTTCCTTCTCCGTCCGCCGCCCATGGGCGGCTCGGGCCGACCTCGTGTTGTCGGGACGCTGGCAGGAGGTGCGGCGGACTGGCCGACGCCGAGGGCACCCGCCGCGCCGAGGCGGCGCAGGCGGACGCTGGCCCGCAGCCGCGCGGCGGTCGCAGCAGGACAGAGCCGCGGGCTGGTCAGGGTTCGTGGATGTCGCGGGACGCGGCGGGACGCGGGAGTCCCCGCAGCCCCACCTCGGCTGGTCGATCAGTCGGCCGACTGTCGCGGCATCCTAAGGCCAGACACCAGTGGCTCGGCCCAGAAGCGCGGCGCGCTGTCCGACTCCATTTCGAGCGAGTCCGACGCGTCGGGCGAGCGCTCCGATCGTGCCCGCCGACCAGAGCGTCGCGTCAGGCGGCGCCTAGAGGGCTGGCTGCAGAAGGTGCTGGAGTGGGACACGCAGCTGCACGGGCTCGATATGCTGGAGCGGCGCGCCGTGGGGGTCCGCACCGAGAAGGCGCACGTGAAGGAGCTCACATCGTCTGCGGAGTGGGTCGAGGCCGACCGAACTCAGGAGGTGGACACCAGTTGCCTGGACGAGCTTCTGGTGATGTACTTCGAAGAGCTGGGGCTGGAAGGGGAGGCCCCGTCCAAAGGAACGAGGGACATTGCCTCGGCCAAGCACGTGATGCCGCATGTCGGGAAGGTCGGGCGCCAGGGCTGGCCTCGCAGCTGGTGGACGCTCATGGGCGGGGTCAACGTGGCTCCGCCTCGGGCTCGCGTCCCTCAAACCCTCGCAGTCTGGACAGCCATCATCAGCGGCCTGGTTCAGGACGGAAGGCTCGAGATGAAACTGGCGCTGCTCGTGATGTGGAGCACGTGCTGCAGGGCTGGGAGTCTGCTGGCCATGCGTCCCGACGACTTCATAGCCCCGAACTCCGTGGCGGGCCTGTGGGGAGTGACGCTGGGCCCGTACGAGGAAGGAGTTGCCAACGAGGTGAGCATGTTCGTCCAGAGCTGCCTGCTGGACCACTCTTTCTGGCTGTCGCTCCACCCACTGTTGAAGGCCCTCGAGTCGCGGACGGATGGGGAGTGTCTCTGTCTTTCCAGCTGCCCCGAGCTGGCCCGCTCGTTCAAGACCGTGGCAAGCCGCCTCAAGTTCGAGGGGGTACCATACCAGGCTCGGCACTCAGGAGCCTCCCGCGCCCGCTTCCGCGGGCTTCGGGACATGGCGGCCGTCAAGCGTCGCGGCGGCTGGGAGACATACAGGAGCTTTCAGAGGTGCGAGAAGCACGCTTGGATGAGCATGTCCTGGGAGAGGCTGAGCGAGAATTTCAAGGCGCACACAAAGCTGTGCGAAGCTCGGCTCGAGGGAGCGCCCTTAGACGGGCAGGCCGTGCCCGTTTTCCCTTGAGCCGCGGCGTCGTGTCGCGCTGGATTTGCGTGTGGGGACCGCACAGTCGACAGATCGGGCGTTTGTTTCGCGCGTCAGGTTTCAAAGTCAGATGCTTGGAAGGTGACCGTCCCGACGCACTGTCCGCCAGATCCTTAGTGTGCGACCTCCAGCGTAAGCGTCTCCTAGGTGTTTTGATTGAGTCAGGTTTCAGCGCTTGCCACATGTCGCATGTCCAACGAGTCATGCGAGCGGCCGCCAAAGCGTCTGTGCCTTGGCTCGTCTTGCACTATGACACCTCAGCCACGCTGAGGCCAGCCTTGCACAAGTTTTCTGCCTGCGCTGCCGCTCGAGTAGATAACACACTCAGTGCTTTCGGCAGCCATCATCGTCTGCCGTGGGTAGTTTTATGTGGAGGGATCTCATCTCGAGATCTCGACGGGCTGCGGATCCATGGACCTCGAACCAGAAGGCACCCAGGCCCTCTGTGTTTGACCAGTTTTAAAATGCCCGTCTCTCTCGCTCGCTCGCTCGCGGTCGCCCTTTTATCCCCCATAAGGTCCCTTTATCTAAATGTGTGAACTGGCCCACGCCAGCTTTGGGACAGAATTGGGGAGTGGAGCATTTTGTGTCTGCCGTGCACGCTTGCCAGTCCGCACGCGTTTTGCCCGTGCACGCTTGCCAGTCCGTGTCCACATTCGTTTTGCCCGTCAGACTCCTGTCGGCAGTCCAGGCGGCGCTATGACTGCCAGAGTAAGTTACACAGATGCATTAGCCGCTAGAAAACGGATCGTCTCGTCATGGGTGTGCGTAGCACGATAATGACGTGCTGAGGCTTTTCGTGTGTCGGGCCCCGAATACCCCTCCATGTCCACCTAAACGGTAACCGTCTCAGCCTGACAGTCTTCTGCAACGCTGTATATGCAACCGTTTGTGCTCAAGCCTCGCTTTTCTTCATCACCCACCCTCGTGCCGCCCATAGTCAGGGGAGTGGAGCATTTTGTGTCTGCCGTGCACGCTTGCCAGTCCGTGTCCACATTCGTTTTGCCCGTCAGACTCCTGTCGGCAGTCCAGGCGGCGCTATGACTGCCAGAGTAAGTTACACAGATGCATTAGCCGCTAGAAAACGGATCGTCTCGTCATGATTTTTTCATTACGTCGACCCCCAGAGGTCCCGACCCTTTCCCCATGACCGGCTTTGCATCCTGAGTCGTTTTTCGACGCTCCCGAGGCCCGGTGGGGGCCCCCAGAGGCCGAAAATAGTGAAAAACTTCCCGTCGTGATTTTTTCACGACGCGAGGGGGTCTGGGTCCTGCGCCTCCTGCGCCTCGGCGCCCGCCCCGCCGGTGCCGCCCCTCGCCGCGAGAGGTGGGCAACACGCTGTCCGGCTGCGAGACCTTCGCGGAGGCCCTCGCCGCAGGCGCCCCCCGCGCGCGGGCCCCGCGCGGTGGGCGCCTGCTCCTCCTCTTCCTCCTCCTCCTTCTCCTCCTCCCTCCTCCTCCTCTTCCTCCGCCTCCTCTTCCTCCTCCTCCTCCTCCTCCTCCTCCTCCTCATCCTCCTCCCCTCTCCTCCTCCTCCTCCTCCTCCCCCCTGTTCCTCATCCCCCTCCTCCCTCCTCTCCTCTCCTCCTCCTCCTCCTCCTCCTGCCTCCTCTCCTCCTCCTCTTCCTCCTCCTCCTCCTCCTTCTCCTCCTCTCCTCCTCCTCCTCCTCCTCCTCCTCCTCCTCCTCCTCTCGGGCCGGACGAAAGGGGGGGGGACATGGAAAGGGGGCTTACGAAGTCTGCTGCATGCAGCTGGTTTCGGCCCCGCTGCAGGGCCCGTTCCTCGATACACATGGGTGCCTCCCGGCGCTGGAAGGCGCCGGAAGAATCAGCTACGTTAGCTGATTCTCAACCCCCCCTTTGCTATCCCCCCCTTTCGCCTGGCCCGATCCTCTCGGGACGATCTCGGGGCTCATGAGACCCAGACCTCCTCGAGTTATCCGAGCGTTTTCTTCAGGTGGAGGGCAAAGGGTGACATTTGAAGTGCCGTTTCGATTGATTTTCGAGGCTTGAATCTGCAAAAGGTGAATCACAAGAAGGATTGATTGTTGAGGTGCAACAGCCCCGATGGATTTCACCCTGAGCCTTCCACCCTAAGAAAATGCCCAGGTTTTTGCTATGTTCGGCCCTCGGGAGTGTCAGAAAACGGCTCAGGATGAAAAACCGGTCCCGGGGAAGGGGTCCAGACCCCTATAGGGGCCGACGTGATGACAAATTCATGTTGTCGGGGCTCAAGGGGCGGGGGTCAATGCAGACAGGGGTTAGCCAGAGCGCCCGATCTTGCAGGATCCTGCAGGGCCAGGGTCGCATCAATACCCGGGCTTGGGCGCAGTATATCCTGCAGGATCTTGCAGGATCCTGCGCATGGACCCGGGCTTGGGCGCAGGTCTTGCAGGATTCTGCAAGGTCTGACTGACCCGGGACGATCCCCGACAATCTCAGACGAGGCGGAGTTCCCGCCCGTCTCTTCGGGGCTTCTGGGGCACCGCAACCGTTCGCCATCGGGGAAGCGGGTCCTGATGGAAACGAAGCGGGTCCGGAGTTTTGGTTCGCCGCTTTCGGGCCCCACGGGGCCCTCCACGGGCCCCGGGATGGTCAGAGAACGACTCGGGATGAAGAGCTCGTCCTGGGGGCAGGTCCCAGGAGTCCACGGACCCGCTTCCCTCAGGACCTGTGCCCCCCCATGCCGAGACCCAGACCCCCGACGTCATGATTTTTTCATTACGTCGACCCCCAGAGGTCCCGACCCTTTCCCCATGACCGGCTTTGCATCCTGAGTCGTTTTTCGACGCTCCCGAGGCCCGGTGGGGGCCCCAGAGGCCGAGAATAGCGAAAAACTTCCCGTCGTGATTTTTTCACGACGCGAGGGGATCTGGGGACCGTGCGGTGGCGGGCCGCGGGGTGGCCTCGGAACCCCCAGCGACCTCTCCGCGCGGTCCGTGCCACCGAAACAGCTCTGGGGCCCTGGAGGCCCCGGGCCCTCCGGGGCACCTGCGGAGGAGGACCCGCGAGTCCCAACACCGCGCGGTGCCGAACCCCCACGGACTCACCACACGGTGCGGTCACCACACCGCTCGGAGGCCCCCTGGAGTCCCAGACCCCCTCGAGTTATGAAAAAGTCACGGCGGGAGGTTTTCCATTATTTTTGGCCTCTGGGGGCCCTTACCGGCCCTCGGGACCGTCAAAAAACGACTCAGGACGAAAAACCGGTCCTGGGGAATGGGTCCAGACCGCTGGGGGTCGACGTCATGAAAAATTCATGACGTCGGGGGTCTGGGGTCTCAACGTCGGCGAGGAGAACAGGAGACCGTTTTCATTCTCCTGGCGATACCGGTCGTGCCCGGGGCGGGGAGAAGGGGGGGGGGCCAGTCACGTCATGATTCGTGCCGTCGCCGTCCGGGAATGCTTAGGAGATGGCGAATTACTTCACGGCGCCGGCGCGAGTGATGACCTGCGGGGGCGGGACCAGTCACGGGCGTTATCGCGACTAATCAGGACCGGGCTCCGGCATCGACGACGTGAACTGGGTTGAGCGCAGGAGCTCGCCACCGAAGGAGGGGCAACACAAAGCCAACACTTCAGAAACATGCAGGCATGGACAACAGTCAGGTCTGGCCAGGACCCCAGGTAAGGGGACCCGGTCAGTGGCAGGGCCCCGGAGCCCGTGAATTGGCCAGAATCACTAAACCAGGTTTGCCGTAGCTTGTGCGCCCCCGGTACAGATCGCTAAACCAGGTTCCACTAAACCGAGTTCTGCCAACGCCCGAAACAGGGTGTGGATTTCTGTTTGGCGCGGCACCCTCCCTCCCGGGCTCGAGAGGATGAGTCCCCGTTGCTCCCTGACAGTGGGTCTAGTTTTGGATTCCCAGGCTCCAGCGCCCTCTGGGAGCCCTGCTTGCGGAACGTCCCCCCACCTCGCCAGCCCGGCATGTTCGGTGGCAGCAGCTCGAACGGATGAGGACGAGAATGATGAGAATGAGGATGATGCTGCTCATGGTGGTGGTGATGATGGTGCTGGTGCTGGTGCTGGTGTTGGTGATGATGATGATGCTGATGATGATGATGATGATGATGATGATGATGATGATGATGATGATGATGATGATGATGATGATGATGATGATGATGCTGATGATGATGATGATGATGATGATGATGATGATGATGATGATGAGAATGATGATGAGCGTACGATGATAACATGATGAGGCTGAGGAGAGGAGGATGACAGCAGCAGGCGACGGAGGTGCACACCATGCTGATTAGGGTGATGAGGACGGTGGAAATGCTGATGATGATGCGATGAAGATGATGGAAGGAGGAGGAGGGAGAGGAGGAGGAGGAGGAGGAGGAGGAGGAGGAAGAGGAGGGGGAATAATATGAGCATTAATAGTAATAAGATCAATACGAATCATAAAAAAAAACAATAATAAGAAGAATAGGAAGAAGACGAGAGCCGTCACATGCACCACCTTTCGTCTTCACTTCTCGGGGGCCCTCATGGGCTTCATTCATTTGGGTCGTATTGGGACCCGCCGAGTTGGGTCTGATGGAGCAGTGCTTTGCGGCGGCCTGCAGTGTAAGCAGCACCGGCGGCAGCAACACCGGAGCTGATGGCGGTCACCGTCTCCAGAGAGCACCTCTCGGCCTCGAGCGAGCCACGCCGTCAGCACTCCTCGGCCTCCGCGGCTTGCATTTCTACCGCCTCCGCGCCTGGGGCCGAGGAGAGCGCGTCGACCAGCCTGCCCACGCAGCCGAGGAGCCCATGCAGAGCCCTCGAGGAGGCCGCGCCAAGCCTGTCAGCCCCGAAGGACGCCCACGCGAGGGTTTGCGCGGCCGCCTGGCGAAGAGCGGGCCCGTCGAAGTCGAACAGCCTCGCAGATTGAGCCATGCACCCGCCCTTCGCGCCGACAGCTGGCGCCGGCGGAAGCGGCAGCAGCGAGCGCAGGTCCATGCGCCGCGGGAGGCGCTCTTGTGGCGGCCTGGAGTGGGAAGGGAGAGCAGCAGCCTTCAGCCTTGGCCCTGCCCTGGCCGCTGGCCCCGGCCGCTGCATCGCGAGGCCATGGCAGCTTGCGACTGCTGCCTGCAGCGACCATCCTGCGGCCGAGGGATGCAGAACGACGACGACGACGACCAAACGCGGACGCAGGGGGAGAGGGGTCGCGAAACGCGGGCCCGAGCTCCTTGAGCAAAATGGCCTTGAGCCACAACTTGCCTCCTCCTCTTCCTCCTCCTCGGCTTCCCATCCCGAGCCGCGTGTGGACGGCCCCGAGGCGCGGTCAGGGCCCTCCAGAGGCTGAGAACGAGCCTCCGTCCAGCGTCGGCGTCGACTCGGCGTCGGAGGAAAAGGATGAGGATGAGGAGGAGGAGGAGGAGGAGGAGGAGGAGGAGGAGGAGGAGGAGGAGGAGGAGGAGGGAGGGAGTGGGGAGGGGGGGAGATGGGAGGAGGAGGAGGAGGAGGAGGAGGAGGAGGAGGAGGAGGCGGAGGAGGAGGAGGAGGAGGAGGAGGAGGACAAGGAGGAGAGGAGGAGGAGGAGGACAAGGAGGAGGAGGAGAAGGAGGACAAGGAGGAGGAGGAGGAGGAGGAGGAGGAGGAGGAGGAGGAGGAGGAGGAGGAGGAGGAGGAGGAGAGGAGGAGGAGGAGGAGGAGGAGGAGGAGGGAGGAGGAGGTGGGTGGGAGGAGGAGGAGGAGGCGGAGGAGGAGGAGGAGGAGGAGGAGGAGGAGATGGAGGAGTTGGAGGAGTAGGGGAAGGGGGAGGAGGAGGAGCCGCCGCCGCCGCCGTCGTCGTCGCCTCCCGCCGCTGCCGTCGTGTGTAGCCGCGGGCGCAGGCAGCACTCGCTCGGGCTGCGCGGCCAGGACCAGCTCGATGACGTTCTCGGGCGTGCGCCGGCCGCAGGGCGACGCGCACAGCGGCGCCAGGCCTCGCCCTCGGCCTGTGGTGTTCCAGCTTGCTTTAGCCCTGAGCACCAGCGAGAATTTCGAGCACCAGGAGAGTGCCGAAGCTGGAGGGTTTTTTCACGTGTCGTGCTGGGCCCTGGGACACGCTCGTTCGACACTGTTCCGACACTGCTTCGGCACTGGTTCGACGCTTTTCCGGGTGCTCGAAACTAGTTCTGGGATTGCGGTCTTCAAGTACGATGGGAGCAACAGAACCCTCGGCCTCGTCTCGAGTCGTTCCCAGCGTCAGAGGTCGGGCGGGGCCAGGACGCGGACAAACCGGCTCGGAGAAGAGTTTTGCAGCAGAAGGGTTGGGTCCAGAGGCCGCCGGGTCGAGATGTTTGACGACGTTTCGCAGTGTGCGTTCGTGAGGTCGGGTCCCAGGAGCTCTCGGGCTCTGGGGTCCAACGGGGCTAGGACGAGGATAATAATCCGCTCCAGAGCGTTACAGAACGCTCTCAGAGCATTCTGGAACGCTCTGAGAAGGCCGCAGCGCCCGATACATCCGTCAAAGCCGCCGGATCTCGGAGGTTCTCGATTTATCCTCACCCGATTGTCTCCTCGTCCTGGCGTCGTCTTAAGGTACCTCGGGCGTGGCGTAATGGGGAGCCCTGGGGGCGATAAGTGGGGGTGTGAAGGAAGGTGCACCGGGAGGCCCTAGGGCGAAAGGTGCGTGTTTCTCCCCCCCAATGAAGCAACGCCCAAGTGCCGATGCCGCTGCACTTGCCTCGTGTTCGTCTTGTGGGGCCTCCTGCGAGGCCCTCGTCGCCACGGCTGGATCCGCCGCGAAGTCCTGGTCAGATCGCACCCTGTGAGAGGTCTGGGGAGGAGCGAGGTCTGCAAGTACCTGTTGCTTGCCGGCTCCGCGGCCGTCAAGAAGCGGCTCAGGCTGTAGGCCTGTCGGGGGCCCCCAGTCGGTCGGTCGGTCCAGAGCGCTCTGGAACGCTCTCAGAGCGTTCCGGGTTCCGGGTGCCCCACCCGATTAATTTGTCCTCGTCCTGGTTCGTCTTGCCCCGAGTGGTGTGGTGACCACACCGTGTGGCGGGTCAGTGAGGACATCCGGGGTGGCCGCACGGCTTCGGCAGGCGGGGAGCGTCCTCCGTCCTCCTTGCATGTCTCCGGCGACCCCGGGGCCTCCGTGGTCCCAAAACCTCGCCAAGGGCTTGTCGACTTTTCGCCCATCGACTTGTGGGGATCGAGCCAGATAAATCCAGGCAAACGGCAGAGATCGGAGTAGATCCACGTAGATCCAGGTACATCGAGGTAAATCCACGTAGGTCCAGGCAAATCCAGAGATCTCCAGGGAAAGCTGGAGCAGCTCGCGGCCGCTCCAGCGCGAGTCGAGGGACGACAGAAGTCGTTAAGCCTTCAACGAGAGCCGTGCGGTGACGGCGATGTCTGCTGGGACCTGGTGTTAGGTCGGGCGTATCCTTCTACAGGAGGAGTATTCAAACATAGTAAAAAATTGTCGCGGGACGATTTTTCGGTTATGTTTGAACATGTGTTGAATATTGTTTGATTATCTTTTACTTTTTCGTCCAAAATCCGCCTGTAGGGGGACATGTCCGACCTAGATCTGGTGGTCACCGCGCGGTCTCTCGCCGCACCGTTTCGGGCGGGACCCCGGAAGGCCCCAAGGCTGGTCCCGAGGATGGGCCCAGGAGCCCAGGCGTGGAGTCATCGGGCCATCGGGTCATCGAGAGCAAAAGAACCCTCGAGCCATCGAGAACAACAGAAGGGAGGGTTTCTCCGAAGGCCTTAGGCGACCCGTCCTCCTCCTCCTCCTCCTCCTCCTCCTCCTCCTTCTCCCCCTTCTCCTCCTCCCCCTCCTTCTCCTCCTCCTCCCCCTCCTCCCACTCCCACTTCTCCTCCGCCTCCTCCTCCTCCTCTTCCTCCTCCTCCTCCTCCCTCCTCCTCCTCCTCCTCCTCCTCCTCCTTCTCCTCCATCTCCTCCGTAGCCATTTTGGCTCAAGCCATTTTGGCTCAAGACTCAAGTCGTTTCCCCTCGGGGCGGGGCCCCGGGTTCCGCGCGCGTGCTTGGAAACGACGTGCGCGCGGGGGCCATGCAGCAATGATCCTCCGCCTTGTCGTGCCCGCCCACCTGCTTGCCTGCGCCGGCTGCCAGGACGCCCTGGCTCGCTTCGCGAGGAAGTTCGGGGAGGAGGGGCTGCAGGTAGACGAGGGGCAGGTCACGCTGCTCGATGGCGGGACAGGAGGTGCCGTCGAAGGCCGGCCCGCAGGCGCAGGCGGACCTCGCGGCAGTGTGGCCGGGGTGTGGCCCGATGGCGGCGCAGTCGCTGGGCGATGGGCCCCTGCCGGGGCCCAAGGACAGGGCCGAGCAGCAGGCGGTGCCGAGGAAGGCGCCGGAGGCGAAGGAGGAGAAGGTGCAGGGCGAGAGACCGCCCTGGCGCACTCGGCCGCGGACGCCGACGCGCCGCGCAAGCCCAGCGGGCAGGCCAAGGAGCACGCCGAGGTGCTGAAAGAAGGGTGGGTCCTGGGGGGCGAGCTGTGGCACACCACGGGGCGCTTCAGGATCCAGGCGGAGCCGCTGGCGGCCGCGGGCAGGAAGGTGCGGAGGACGCAGGCGCAGCAGGCGTTCGACACGATGGTGCATCAGCTCGCGGAGGAGCTGGAGGCCACCCGTGGACAAAGCCAGGAGGTGAAGGAGGAGAAGGAGCTGCCGCACAAGCCCGCCCCGTTCGAGGCCGTGGACCGCGAGATGACGGAGGCGGCGAAAAAGCGACAGAGAAGCCCATCTTCGTTGTCCAGCGACTGGGGCGCGAAGTGGAAGCGGCCCAACCGCTGGACCGCGGCGAAGCGGAAGGCGGCGCCGCCATGAAGGAGGGCGGCGGGTTCGAGAGGACAGGTGGACATCACCAAGAAGGACGTTAGCACGCTGGAGATGGTCCTGGACGCTGCGGAGCTCGTGGGGTCGTCCGCAGATCAGGACTGGAAGGCGCCCAGCGCTCCGTAAGGGGGCCAGGGGCTCACCTTCAATGTGCGGCGGAGGGGGCCCGATATCCACTCCATCGCGGACCAGAAGGTGGCTGGCGACGACGATGGCCCCGACGCCAAGTACAAGGACGAGCCGAAGGACGAGGTGCGAGCGGCGGTCGCTCGGGGCTTGGCCGCAGTGCCGCCGTTCCCCGTGCTGGGCGACTGGGCCGCGCTGCGTGCCGCCAGCGAGAAGCTCTTCATGAAGCAGGAGGCGGCGCTGGCGGCCCAGCGCCTCAGGGACGACGTGGTGGTGCAGGTGCTGCGCGCCGAGGGCCAGCCTGGCCTGCCCGCCATCGAGGAGGAGGTCATGGCAGAGCTGGAGCGGCAGCAGGTGGAGAGCATCCTCGGCGCCCTGTCCACGGGTGGCATCGCGGAGGAGGCCACACAGCATGGCGTCCCCATTCAGGGATTCATCGCGTGGCTCGTCGGCTCATACGGCGAGTCGGCGCGGGACCACATTCAGAGTTCGTAGAGGTTCTCGCTGGACACCTCGTTCGGCCAGTTTTGCCGTGACGGCCTGCTGCGCTCCTCCGGGCTGCTGTGGGCCATCTTCGTGAGAGGTGGGGGGGGGGGCCACCCTTTTCTCCCCCGTTGGCCGTGGCGCTTCGGGGGGGGGCCCTGGTGGCTCCCTGGCGCGTGCGGCTGTTCTCTCCCGCCTCTGGGGAGGGGGGAACGGCGGGTCTCGCCCTGGAGGGGGCGAACCTTTGGGTTCGTCGCTCCCGTTCGTGGGCCTGCTGGCTCCTCGGGTCGGGCCTGGTGCCTGGCCTGGGCCCTTCTGGGCCTGCCGCCTATGGCCTTCGGGGGGGGTCTCGGGCGTCTCTCCCGTGGGCGGTGGCGCCGCGGCCGCCGTGCCGGGCGAGCGTCCCCAGACGCTCGAGGTAGTCTTCAGTCTTCAGCCTCCTCCATCTCCTCCTCCCCCTCCCCCTCCTTCTCCTCTTCCCCTCCCCCTCCCCCTCCCCCTCCTCCTCCTCCTCCTTCTCCTCCTCCTCCTCCTCCTCCTCCTCCTCCTCCTCCTCCTCCTCCTCGGGTCGCCTACGGCCCCGGTGGAGCCGTGCTCAAGAGAACCCCTGAACCCGTTACCGTACAACCGCGACGAAGACGTGGCTTCACTTAGGTCCCCGTCTTCGCACGAGGGACGGGATACATCGGGGTGGTTTGGACTGATGCATCTGCAGAGAAGACCCCTTATCCCTAGTGTTTGTGGCTCTCGTAAATATAGGTCCCCTCCCGAGGGGTAAGGGGTACTTTTGTGGACAATCGACGTCGTGGGCCCGTGTCCTTCAAAGGGCAGCCACCGTTGCCGAACGAGGACCCAAGCGTCGATCGATCGGGGCTCGGCGCTCGGGGCCTCTTGTTCTTCTTGGCGGGGCTCCGGGGTTTGGTGGAGAGCTCTGGGGATGTGGTGGACGCCGCCCCAGAAAATGATGAGACGGTGGACCATGTTCTAGGGCTACCCCTACCACGTGGGTGGTTTCGTTTGGCGCATGTACGAGAAAATGATCCCGACCCATGATGTGTTTTGACCTACTGACTTAGGTCGCCTCCCAAAGGATTAGAGGTATTTGGGTTGCTTATCAGCGGAGGGAAACAATTAGTGGACAGTCCTCCTCTCTTCAAAATTCAAAGTTGGCACGCTGGGGCATTGGCAGATGAATGTGGTCCGGGTTGTTCGTTCATTTCTTCCCAGGCCTGTATGGGCTCCCGACCCCATTACTCTGTGGCAGTTCTGCGCCCCCCCAGGCCCGATAACGGACACTTTGGACCAACATGGAGGAACGACGTCGGGAGTTAATTCACGTTAGCCAGCGTGGGCCCCAAACAGCGTGTGTTCTAGCAAAACATGTGGTGC
Source organism: Prorocentrum cordatum (assembly GCA_963575745.1). Taxonomy (NCBI): domain Eukaryota; class Dinophyceae; order Prorocentrales; family Prorocentraceae; genus Prorocentrum; species Prorocentrum cordatum. Next base: position 159,827 of record CAUYUJ010014931.1, read on the forward strand.
TATCTATGTGAAGCAATCGATGTGGTGCAATGTTTGTGAACCTAGATGTGGTACAACCTGCGTGGTGCACTGTATGTTGCGCAGACCATGTTGTGCAATATACGATGTGTGGTTTTTACTTCGCAATAGACGTGGTGCAATACATGTGGAGCAACATATGTGGTACACTCTGTGCGTTGTACTCTATGCGATGCAATATATGTGGTGCAATCGATGCTGTGCAACCTATGCAGTGCAATATTGGTGGTGACATGTTTTGTTGTGCAATCGATGCTGTGCAGCATGTCTGTTTTTAGTGGTGCTGTTGCGCATTCTATGTTGTGCAGCCAACATTGAGCAATCTAGGTGGTGCAATCCAGGTGATGCAATCTACGGTGTGCAAAGCATGTGAAGCCGTTTATTTCGAGCAATACATGTGGTGCAGTTTTTCTGGTGCAATATGTGGTTACATATGCATGTGGTCAATGTGTGCGGTACAGCCTACGTGGTGCAGTCTATGATGAGCATCTATGTTGCGCAATCTATGTGGTGCAATCGATCTGGTGCAACATGTGTTGTACAGCGTATGTTGTGCAATCATTGTGGTGCAATCCAGCTGCGGCGACGAGGCGACGATGGGGCGGCGACGGCGACATCATAGCCGCCAAACCGCCACACCAGCCCAGACGACGGTTGGCGACGAGGCGGCGACGGGACGGCGACGGCGACACCATAGCCGCCAGACCGCCACACTGGCCCAGACGACGGGCGGCGACGGAGGGGCGACGGCGACACCATAGCCGCCAGACCGCCGCACCAGTCCAGTTCCTCAGGGCCCAAGTAGGAGCCCCTGAGTGCAAGCACTGTTTGGAGAATCTTGATTCGGACATTGGTGGTTGTCCTCTCCAACCGGGTTCGCAGCGGGTTCGAAAGAATTCTCCAATCCGATTGTCTTCTCCAGTCGGATTGTCCTCTCCAATCCGAAAGAATTCCCCCAGAAGGTTCTCAGCGCCGCACTTGGAAGTGGACGATTGCAAAACTTTCCAGGGTCGTCTTCTTCGCCGTCGAGGCCGTCAGGCCGCAGCCAGCTACACAGACGAGAAACTACATTTTTGTTCATCGTCCTCTCTTGCCCTCCCCCGGTTCTCCTCCCCCTCCTTCCCGATGAAGGTACTGGCGTTCCTCCTCCTCCTCCTCCTCCTTCTCCTCCTCCTTCTCCTCCTCCTCCTCCTCCTCCTCCTCCTCCTCCTCCCCTCCTCCTCCCCCTCCCACTCTCCCTCCTCCTCCTCCTTCTCCTCCTCCTACTCCGTCTCCTTTTTTCCTCCCTCCTCTTCCTCCTCCCTCTTACCCTGGCTTTTGAAACAGCGGCGCTCTGTAGCGCGAGTTGTGTGCACATACTGACTTCGTTCTTGCAGTAAAGTGTCTGGTCGTATGTTCGCCCTTCGCGCCGGCCCCGTCTACTGTCCAGGCACTTGTGGTAAAGAGTCCAGTCGGCATTCGCGGGTGCTAGAGTTGAGTCGGCTTGAGTGGCGCGGGAAAAAACCTTGCCCGATGTGCTGATCAACTGTTCGGTCGCAAAACAATCCGCTCAACCTTTTAAGCGCCGTCTCCAAGCGCGGCGGCGGGGTACCTCCAGGAACATTCCAAAACACCTCCGAGACGAAGACGTCGTCGTCGTCGCCGCCACCTCCGTGGTCGTCGTCGTCGTCGGAGACGGAATCGGAGACGGAGACGGAAACGGAGTCGGAGTCGGAGTCGGCTGCGGCGGCGGAGTCGAAGTGGTCCGCCGCAGCAAGAGAGGAGGATGAGGATGAGGGGGGCGGAGGCAGGAGAGGAGGCCGGAGGAGGCAGGTTGGAGGAGCGACAGGGAGGACGAGTGAGGGAGAGGGGGAGAAGCGGACGGATGTAGGATATGGAGGTGGATGGATGGAGACCAGGAGGGGATGAGCAGACTCAGGAAGAGGGTGGAGGAAAAGGAGGATGGAGGAGGAGGGAGGCACATTCTTTTTGTTAGAGGAGGAGGAGGAGGAAAAGGAGGAGGAGGAGGAGGAGGAGGAGGAGGAGGAGGAGGAGGAAGAGCAGGAGGAGTTCCAGGAGGAGGCGGGCGCCATCGACGCCGCCGCCGCTGGCTGCCACGGCGGGGCCCCGCGCGGAGCAGGCGCTCGCTCGCCGCGGCGGCGCCCCTGGCGCTCCCGCGCGACGCCGCGGACCCTGTGCGCGCGTCGCTGCAGGGGAAGACCCTGGCGGAGGCCCCCGACGACGCCGCCGACGACGCCGACGGACGCCGACGGACGCCGGCTGCGACGACGACGACGACGACGACGACGACGACGACGACGACGACGACGACGACGACGAGTCAAACGAAACAGCCTCTCGCACGGCTGCGACGACGACGGCGGCGAAGACGCCGGCGGGGGAGACGCCAGCCGCCGACGACTGGGGCGGCGGCGTCAGCGGACGGAGGCACCGGCAGCAGCGGCCGAGGCCTCGGCGAGGAGGAGGAGGAGGAGGGCGAGGGGACGAGGGCTGCAGCGCGGCGGTGCACGGACGAGCCCGCGGCTCGAGGGCTCGCGTGGCGAGGGGCGGAGCCCCCGCCGGCGGCGAGGCTCTTCCGCGTGCTGCTGTGGGCGTCTGGCTGGCGGCGCGCCGGCAGCGGCGAGTTTTTTTGTTTCTCGCAGCGCACGCAGCGCACACCGCCAGAGGCGGCGGAGAGCTGGAGAGGTCCACCTTGCAAGCGAGGCGTTGCCGCGTTCCTGCTCGCAGCGCGCACCGCCAGAGGCGGCGGAGAGCTGGAGAGAACCACCTGGCAAGCGAGGCTTTGCTGCGTTCCTGCTCGCAGCGCGCACCGCCAGAGGCGGCGGAGAGCTGGGGAGGTCCACCTGCCAAGCGAGGCTTTGCTGCGTTCCTGCTCGCAGCGCACACCGCCAGAGGCGGCGGCGAGCTCGAAAGGTCCACCGACCAAAAGAGGGCGGAGCGGCGTCGCTCGGGGGGCGCTCGGCGCCTGCGGCCTCGGGCTGCGGCTCGGGGCGCCGGCTGCGGCCGGGGCGGCACGCGCGGGAGGGGAACGGCGGACCGACGTCGAGCGGTCTTCTCGGGGGCGGCGTCACACAGGGTCCGAGCGGATGGGGTCGGAGGATCGCGCCGCGTCGCCGATGCATCGGCAATGCGGCTCGATGTGCAGCCCCATTTTTTTGTTTATCCTCGCCAGCTTTGCCGAGGTATCGCCAGAGGCTTCCAGGAAGGACCTGGGACTCCTGGTTGGCGTGTCGCGCCCCTGGTTCTGGCCCACCACGCTTCGGTGCGACGCGCTAGCCACCTCCTGGCCTCCGAGCGTCAGCGGCCCGAGCCTTTCCCAGCCTCCCGCCCTGCGGAGCGGAGCGACACCGTATCTGCTCGCAGCTCGCAGGGCTTATCGTGTCGCCGGGGCCGCCGCCGCGACACGCTGCGCAGATGTTCCCGACCGTATCGGGGGTGGCGTGAGGGGGGAGATCGGATATGTGTAGGAGGGAGTGCAGCTCAGAGGAGCGAGGCGTCTTGATGACTGTGCACACTCCAAGATTTCTGCTTCCTCGTCGGCCCGCGCTGCGAGAGACGAATGGCCCAGTACGAGTGGCCGAGTGCCGCCAGAATCCTCGGATTTCCCCGAAGGTACCATGAGCTGCTGATCGCACCATGACATCAGTACCGTTGTAGTATCGACCCCTCGTAAACGCCCAGACATCGTCAATGGGGTCCGATGGCCCACCCTGCCCAGCGGTTTCGCTATCTGGGCCTATCGCCAGTTTTTCGGCAATTTACCGCCGATTCCAAGTCAATGCTTCCCACTCGGAGTCAGGAGCCAGTCCCCCCCAGCGTCCACCCTCAAAGGAGGGCGGCGACGACGAGCATTAGTTTTGAATATTTCCATTAGCAGAGTGCTATAGGCTACAGACGGTCGTCTCGCAGCTTCGCCAATGCATTTCTGACATGCAATGTTTTGCCTCTTTCCTCATGCCCCCTTTGTGCACACAGAGGTCTTGGCAAGGACCTCCAGATGCCCTTGTGAAATCTCCAGAGACCTCTCATCTGCAGACTTCTGAAGACCGACGACGACTAGTAGTTGTTTTGACGTGTGCTGTTGTCTGTATGTCGACACCCAGCGGCATCCAGGGACCTCATGCAGAGGCCTCCGCGGAACCCTCCAGAGACATCCGCAGTCTGACGACGACGGTGATGACGACCGTTCGCTGCAGGGGGAGACTCTGGTGGAGGCGACATCTCCCATCCTTGAATCCTCCTCCTCCTCCTCCTCTGCCGTCTCATCCCCCATCAACATCCTACTTGTTTCCTCACGATTCTTTCTCAATCGTCGGCCTGATCCTCCTCATCTCATCCTTCCGCCAGTCCACCTAATGCTCCTCCTCGTTCTTCCTTCTCCGTCCCTCCTCCTCCTCCCTCTCCCTCCCCCTGGCTATCCTCGCGTCTCTCCCCCCTCCCTGCTCCTGGAGCAGGGAGGGGCAGGAGGAGGGGTAGGAGTAGGATGAGGCGCGGGTGGATCAGGATAGGATGAGCGAGCGAAGGGGGAGGACAAGCCAAGTGCGCTTGCGTTATATCTGGCATCCGACCACTCCCTCCCAGCCCTCCCCATTCCGCTGATGATTGTTCTATCCGCGGACGCGTGTCATAGCCTACCTGGAACTCAACATAAAACCCATCGTGCTATGCGCAATCGGAACAGGGGAGTTGCGTACCTAGGAGGAGGGGGAGGAGGAGGAAGAGGAAGAGGAGGAGGAGGAGGAGGAGGAGGAGGAGGAGGAGGAGGAGGAGGAGGAGGAGGGGGAGGAGGAGGAGGAGGAAGGGTGGGGGAAGGGGAGGAGGAGAAGGAGGAGGAGGAGGAGGTGTCGGGTGAGCAGGAGGGTGAGCGGGAGAAAAGGAGGAGGATGAGGAAGGAGGAGGAGGACGAGGACGAACGGCAGCAGCAGGATGAGCAGGATGACCAGGGCACGGCGGAGAAGGGGAACCGAGGCGGGGCGACGACGATGAACAAGAACTCGGATCCAGCCCGCGCTGGGGCGAGAGCGCCATTCTGAACGACGGGAGCACAGCGCTGATCCAAACATCAGGGGACGTTGCAGCGGGAACTCGACTTTGAAACACCGAAAGTAGTCGCATGGTGCACAACAGTTCGCAGGAAAGCCACAGTTTGGCGTTCTTGGGCCGTCTTGGGGCCCTCTTGCAGCCTTCTTGGGGCTCTCTCGGGGATCTCCCGGGAGCCCTGGGGGGCCTCTGGAGGACAGATTAGCGGCCATGGGTCAAAGAGGGGGCCTTTCATCTAGACCCCCATGCGGGACCTTCAACATCGCCTCTGGGGGGCCCTCTTGGGGCGCTCTTTGGGCCGTCTTGGGGGCCTCTTGGGCAGCTCTTGTGCCATCTTGGGGCCATCTTGAGGCCTTAAAAACTCGCCTCGGAAGCGACATGGCGAGAAGACACAACTCATTGATATCCGTTTGACAGGTTTTGTGATCGTGGGGGGGCCCTGAGGGGTCTCCGAGCGCACTCGTAATCGTCTTGTGGCCCTTTCTAGGCCTCTTCGAGGTATGTCGGAAGCTGCCTTGAGCCATCTTGGCGGCCATCTTGGAGCATGGGGAGCCCTCTTGGAGCCATCTTGGGCCATCTTTTGCGCCCTGACGACTCGCGACCCCCCCCACCCCCCAGACACACAGACACACACAGACACACACAGACACACACACACACGCAGACCACACACACACACCACATACACACAGACAATCAAACACGCACACATTAACAAACACAAGAACAAGCACAAACACAAGCACAAACACAATCCATATCATCCAGGAAGGGGAGGGGTAGGGTATCCTTCCCCGAAGTGAAGAGGGGCTCTGGAAGAGGAAAGGAAGAAACCATTGGACCACCTACATACGCCCAGAGGGCTGGTGGGACTGAGGAGAAGGAGGCGGCGGAGGAGCAGCAGGAGGAGGACGGGCAGGAGTGAAAGGAGCTCGATCGGCATCGTGGCACAGACGGCGAGTCACCACCCACCAATCCACTCCAACCCAACCCGAAGGCCCCCCAAAATCTCCGTTCCCAGTTGTGGGGGGCGGCGTCGGGTACATTGAAAAACACAGATGGAACCCGTACCCCCCCCAACTCGCAATTCGGGTCTTCGGGTTGGGTTGGCGTGGTCTTGGCAGGTAATCGACGGGGAGGTGCGCCACCGACGGCGGCGTCGTTGCGACGACGGCAGGCAACCTGCCGCCGTGATCGACGGCGGGCGATGCCGACGAGCGGCGAGCATCGAGCGGCGAGCGGCGGGCCACGGGAGGCAACGGCGAGCGACGACGAGCGGCGACGGCGAAGGGCGACGGCGACGGGCGGCAACGGCGACGGGCGACGGCGATGAGGGACAGTGCTGGACGGCGGCGACAAGCGGCGACGTGGAGGGAATGGAAAGGGGGGGGGGCGGCGATGGCTGCAGAAGGGGGCCCCTCATGGGGCCCGCAAAGGGGCCCTTCAGGGCCCAGGAGGGGCCCAGCGGGGCCCGACAAGGTCACCTCTCTCTCTCTCTCTCTTTTTTTTTCTCTCTCTCTCTCTCTCTCTCTCTCTCTCTTCCCCCACGCACACACGCTCACACACTTGATCGCCCCCCATTTCAGTTGCGCCCAAGCGGCGAGCGGCGGACGGCGGCGGCGGCAGGCGATCCACAGCCACAACACCCACGGGGCGCGCGAGGAGCCGAGCCGGCCTGCGGTCGGGAACCTTGAGCTGCCGTGTCGCGCCGCCCGTTCTGGGCCACCACGCTTCGGCGCGATGAGCGTGCGCACCTACGGTTCAGTCCCCGAGCGTCCACGCTCCGGTCCCCAGGCGTGCACGTTCTGGGCCCCAGGCGTCCAGGATGCGGTCCCCGAGCGCGTCGCTCCGCCGGCTCTGGCCCCCTCCCCTTTGGAGCGACACGCGATCCGCACTGCCACTCCCGAGGGCCTCTTTGGAGTGGTGCGCTATCCGCGTCCCCACTCCCAGGGGTGGGGCGCCCCCAGCCTCTTCGAGCCGTCCGCGGAGCGGAGCGGCACACAATGCGCTCGCAGGGCACGGCGTGGCGCCAGGGCCGGCGCGGCGGCACGCTGAGCGGAAGTGCCAGGCCTTGTGCGCTTCGGGGGGAGCGGCGCCGCTGGCGCGCGTCGCCGCCGCTCGTCGCCGCCGTCGCCGGGAGGGCGAAGCCGCCGCGGTCCTTTCGAGAGACTCCCGGCCTCTGGGAGCCTCAGAGGAGGGCGAGTGGAGACCAGTGCACTTGGCCTCTCGGGAGGCGCCCTCGTGGCCGCGGCCGGACGCAGCTCGGAAGACGGGTCCGTGTGGGCCCCAGGAGAGCTTTGGTGCCCGGTTTTGAGCTGCCGTGGTCTCAAGACGCCCTGCTCCGAGAGTTCCCCCGGAGCCCTCCAGAGCTGGAGGTCTTCCCGAGGCCTCTTGAGGCCCAGTGAGATCCAAAGAGTCGAAAGGCGTCCGGCAGCCTTCGATTCCCCTCGAGCCTCGCTTGGCGAGCCTCGAGCCTCCAGTCGTCCAACAACGGCCTCGATCTTCCTCGAACCTCGATCAGCGATCCTCGAGCCTTCGGTGCGGGCCAGGCTGCCGGGACGAAGGCTGGGGGTGAGATGGGCCTTCCCGGCAAGGCGAGCCCGCAACGCTTCCGTCCTGCTCGGCTTGCCAGCTGGCTACCTCCTGGAGGGCTCAAGAGCACCTCCCTCGCGCTCCCCGTTCTCCAGGAAGATCTCCACATGAGGCGTTCCAGAGAGGCCGCGTCTTCGAGGAGCGAAGAGCTGGCATCTCTGCTCGCAGCCCCGCACCGGCGGACGGCGGACGGCGGCGGAAGGCTGGCTGCAGCGGGCGGCAGTAGCACAAGGCCGCCGGCGGCAGGCCGGCGGTTGCCGGCGGAAGCAGAAGGTGCACCCCCGTTTTTGCGTTCGGGCTGTCGGGGATCAGTCGTGTCCACGCCTCTCGGTCTGCACTTCGAGCCGCGATCGCGTCGATAATTGCGCGGTCCCATGGAGACGGTCATGCGCCTGTTTGCCACCATCACCACCACAAGTTGGAGGTGGGACGGAGGTGAAGGATAAAGAGAAGGACGAGGAGGAGGAGGAGGAGGAGCTACTTCTGGTGGTGGTGATGATGGCGGTGGAGAACAGGCCCTCCAGACATGCCCTGCGGGGCATCCGCGCAGGGCTGCCCTGAGTCCATGGGGTCGTGGCCGAGGCGGCCAGACCTCGAGGCCCTGGGTGTGGACGTGTTTCCCGCCGCCGCGATGTTGTGGCCTCCTTGGGGGGAACCTCGTCGCCACACACACACGCACAGAGTGCGCACACACGTACACACATACGTACACACATACACTCGCATACGCACACACGCACACGCGCACACGCGCACACACACACGCACACGCGCACACACGCGCACACACACAGACGCACATTCATTCACACACGCACGCGCACACACGCACACACACACACCACACACACACACGCGCACACACACACACATTCACACACACTTACACACACGCGCACACACACGCGCGCACACACGCACCTTTTGATCGGCGGCGCCAGCGGACGCGGGCGCGGGGGTCGCTAACGGCAGGGCGTGTTCCGGGTGCGGGCCTTTAGAGCGGGTGGGCAAGACGAGGGTGGCCGCGGATGAGCTGGCGGGAAGGGCCCATAAGCCACACACGCACGCACCAGATCCTTCAGCTGGAGCCCATGGGCAGTGCTGCGCGCCCGTGTGTGTGTGTAGTTGTGTGTATGTGTTTGTATGTGTTCGTGTGTGTGTGTGCGTGTGTGTGTGTGTTTGTGTGTCTGTGTGTAGTTGTGTGTAGTTGTGTGTATGCGTTTGTATGTTTGTGTGTGTGTGTTTGTGTGTTTGTGTGTTTTTGTGTGTGTGTGTGTTGATGTGTGTGTGTGTGTATTTTTCCCGCTGCCCCCGCGAGAGGAGAGCGGGGAGGGCCCGGCGGGGCGGTGCAGGCACAAGGGGGGAACTAAGAGGAGCGAGAAAGAGAAAGGTGGGACGAGAGGCGAGAGGAGGTCCCCCTCGCCCTCCTCCTCCCCCTCCTCCTCCCCCTCCTCCTCCTCTTCTTGCTCCTCCTGCTCCCTTCCAAGCGAGGAGGCTGGTGGCGGCTCCTCGGGGGTTTTGTGGAGGAGGTGGAGGTGAACTAAGACGACACACATGAGCGCGTTGTAAGACATGATGTTTGAGTTGTTTCTGCGCTTCCGGCCTCTCTGAGGCCCTCGGGCCCTGGGACCGTCCGTCAAAGAACGACTCGGGATGAAAAACGGGTCCCGCGGAAAGGGTCGGGACTTCCACGGACCGCGTATTGAAAACATCAGGACGTCGCATGTCTGGGGAGCTGGTCGCGCTCGCTCACGTCTCACATCCTGCCCCTTGTACCCATCCCCTCCCGTGGTTCTGAACCCTTCCCTGTCCGCCGATTCGGGTGTGACACTGATCCCCAATGGCAGTTCCAGTGTTCGACCCATCGTTTTGTTGTGCAACCCAGAAGGGGGGCATTTGTGTATTGGGCGAGGAGGAGCATGCGGATTAGCAGGAAGAGGAGGAGGAGGCTGAGGGAGGATCAGGAGGAGGAGAGAAGGAGGAGCAGCAAGAGCAGGAGCAAAACGGGATGCTGGGGGAGGCACAGGATGGGAAACGAGTGGGACGGCAACGACGAGGAAGGACTCGGATCCAGAGTCGATCAGAGTCGTGTCCAGGAACGTGGCCCTGTTCAGCAGACGCGCAGTTTGCCAGCACTGTGCCACCACATGCCTATGCTGCTACGCCTCTTGACATATTGGGGCTCCAGTGCAGCCTGGCTGGGCCCTCGCGGCGCACTGCGGCAGGTCTGATGCACGCTGTCCGATGTCCGATGTTGGTGCGAGAGTGCCACAGCTCAGGAGCGAAAGAAGGACGTACACGTACATGAGTCCACGCTGTTTTCGAGATTTCGCATTCGGCGAATATTCGTATCACGCGGCCGGTCTCGCGGGTCAAGGGGCCGTGTTCATGTACATAGCTGGGCGCGTACGTCCTTTGTAGGCTCCCGAACAGCGAACGATAGGAACAACGCGCCGATGCTGACATTTCGTCAACGAAGCAGCAGCATTATCCGATCGAAACAACAGACCGAACACACCAGCCGTTGAATTATTGAATCGCTTCGCTCATTCCGCCGGCCCATAGTGTAGCGTCGCTGGCACTTGCTTGCGTGCTCGGGGGGGCATTTGGGTGGCCTCCTGGGGCCGCTTGGGGGCCTCTTGGGGGCCTCCTGAGGGCCTGTTGGGGGCCTCTTGGGGCCTCTTAGGGGCCTCTTGGGGCCTCCTGGGGACTTCTGAGGGCCGAGGGCTCGAAATATTGTTTCGTGTTCCCCCCCTGGGGTCCCTCTTGGGGCGTTCTTGGGGCCCTCTTGGGCCGTCTTGGAGGCCTCTTGGGCCGTCTTGGAGCCCTCTTGGGCCGTCTTGGGGCCCTCTTGGGGGCCTCTTGGGCCCTCTTGGGGCGGTCTTGGGGGCCTCTTGGGCCGTCTTGGGGTGTCGTGAAGCCGAAAAGGTGGAAACGCCAAAATCTCTCCAAAACCTAAGGAAAAGCAGTGAATTTTGCCTCTTGGGGCCCTCTCGGGAGTGCTCTTGGAGGCCTCTTGGGGCGTCTGGGGGCCATCGTGGGCGTCTTGGAGCGATCTTGTGGCATCTCGGACCCCTCATGTAGCATCTTGGGGGCCTCTTGGAAGCCTCTTGGCCCTTCTTGGGGCTCTCGGGGACGTCTCGGAGCCGCGTTGGTGCGCTGCTGGAGCGCCCTGGTGACTCCTCCCGGGACTCTCTCGGGACCTTGCCGGGGTACTTTCCGCCCGGGGGCCCCCAGGGGCCGCCCCGCGCGCGCGAAGTAGAAAGATTGTAAAGCAGTCACCGGAGATCTTAGCACGCCTCTGGCCCGTTGGGCCGGCGAATTGCTAAGGCCTCACGGAAGGTGCCGCCGACCGTGGACAACGACCCCCACGATGGAGGAGGGATTCGGGAAGGTCGGGATCAGACGCTCCAAAGAGTGCCCAATAGGCTGCACCAGGCTCCCAAGAGGTGCCCACGAACCCGCACGAAGTTTTGGTGGTGTCTTGTGAGCCTTCTGAGAGTCTCCTGGGGCTTTCTGGCGATTCCTTGGGGGCGCCTGGGAGCCTCCTGGGGGCCTCTTGGGGGGCCTCTTTGGCTCTGGGACCCCCCGGGGGGAGTCGTGTTCTGACCAGGGGAGTCGTACCCCTCCCGGGACCCTTCCTCACGGCGGGGAATGGATCCTACAACCCTCGTCAAAATGAACCTCAAAAATGTTTTACGTGGCTGAACTGTTTGTGGGGAGATACTGGACAGAGTAGCGATGACTGCAAGGTACTTGTATGCGCCGCCCCTCCAATGTCGGTCATCATTGAACGTCCGAGCCATTCCCGGTCAGACCACCTTTGCCCTGGCCCCGACATTGGAGGGGCGTATATCGACATTGAAGGGCGCGCCGACATCGCAGGGGCGTTGTGCCAATGTTGAGGTCAATTTTGACGAGAGTAGTCGGGAAAGGGCTTTTCGTTCTGTGTAACTACGACGTTGTTGTGCTGTGGCTGGAGAGCTCAAGGATGAGGGCCCAGATGCTTCTTTAAGTATCTCTGGAGCGCTCTCGGGGGCCTCTGGGGGGAAGTCTTGGGAGAGTCTTGGGAGCCTTTTGGGAGCATCCTGGGGCTTCCTGGCGGTTGGGGCGCCTGGGGGCCTCGTGTTCCGCTTTGGCTGGCGCGCGCAATGAGGAGGGCCAAGGAAAAAGGGGGGAGCGGCGACGGCGACGACGACGACGAGTCAAACGAAGCAGCCTCTCGCACGAAGCAGCCTCTCGCACACGCCGACAGGGTCCGCGGATTTTAGTCAGGGGCACCGCGTATATCCTATTCGAATTGAGTAGTTGTAAAGACGATGAGGGAGGGGGATTGGGGGCAGCCCTGGGGACCCCTGAAGGTCTCCTGAGAATTCCAGCTGCCCCCGGAGACCTCTGCTGGATACCTCCTCCAAGGCGCGAAGGGGCAGGATAAGCAGCAGGAGGAATGCTATCATATCAGTATGGTCGGACCCGTGGTCTGAGGTCGAGGTCGGGGAGGGGAGGGTAACCCAGGTGCTCTCTGTGCTTGTTGGCTGCTCTTGTGCACCTCAGAGAGGGTGCCCATTGGGTGCTCTCTGTGTGCTCTGACGCCAGTGGAGGGCCCCCATGTCCCTGAGAGGACGCTGCCTTTGGCGCAGGTCCGACGCGTGAGCCTCCGGGTGCGGCGGGCGGGCGGAGCGAGGCCTTGCTCAAGGAGGAGGAGGAGGAGGAGGAGGAGGAGGAGGAGGAGGAGGAGGAGGAGTCACGCGCCCTGGGGGCAGGCAGTCTGTGGGACGCCTTGGGAGCAGAGCCCCTCGGCCCGAGGGGCCTTTTAAGCAGTGGCGAAGCGTCCCGGCTCCCCTTGTAGGTCCACCCGAGAACGTTCTAAGAACCTTTTTTGGCGGTCTGCACGACATTTTCGTAGACCATTTCTGGCCGAGTCTGTCTTGTTCGGACACGCCGGGTTTATGTATACTAAGAGCATTGTGCTTGTGATTCGACCGGTTCTGGGTTCTGGGAACATGTCGTGGTAGGCTTACAGAACTGCCAGGACGGTCGGTCCCTGCTCAAGGTCTCGCTCGCTCCCCGGGGAGTAGGTAGAACCCCACCGGTCCGAAGGGTCTCGCTCGCTCCCCAGACATCCGACGGCCTGTTATGTTTTTCTCCCTACCTAGGCTCTGCCTAGAAGGGTTCTTACTCGGTAAGCTTAAATGGCCAGGCAGTGCAACCCGCCCCGGGCGGTTCCCCCGGCATCCGCCCCGCGGTTCCCCCAGTGACGTTCCCTTAGCTTAGCCTTGCTTATCTTATCTTAGCTTAGCTTATGTCATCTTAGCTTAGCTTAGCTTCATCTTAGTTCAGGTTTCTCTTAGCGTAGCTTACCTTCATCTTAGCTTCGCTGAGCTTTAGCATAGCACAGCATAGCATAGCGTAGCGTAGCAAAGCATAGCATAGCGCAGCACAGCATATCATAGCATAGCCCAGCATAGCATAGCATAGCGCAGCATAGCATAGCACAGCATAGCATAGCGTATCATATCATAGCATATCTTAGCATAGCACAGCGCAGCATGACATATCATAGCTTAGCATAGCATAGCATAGCATAGCATATCATAACAAATCATAGCGCAGCATAACATAGCATATCATATCATGACATAGCATAGCATAGCATAGCATAGCATGGCATAGCGCAGCATAGCATGGCACAGCATAGCATAGCATAGCAATTGATGCTGGTCTCCTAGGGGCTCCAACTTCTAGGTAGGGTCGCACTGGGGTAATTTTCCCCCACCCAGGCCTGGCGCACAAGACATGGAGCATCCCAGCAGCGAGGATTAGGTACGGTGGGTTCGCGTCGTGTCGACCGGCGGCGACCCCAGCGCGGGCGTTTAAGATTGAACGCCGCCCGTGGCCCAGAATCGGCCAGTCGTTGAACGATCTGGCGTTAATGGAACGGCCGATCGTTCAAATTTGAGCGATCCCCGCGGTGTCAGAAACCAACGCCGGGGTCGTCACGACACAAACCTGCAGTATGGGTGAGCAGGGTGAGTCGGGTGCGGCGGCATTCCAGAGCCCCTGGAGGAGCGGCGCGTCAATGCCATGTCCTTCTCCTTGAAGTCCAGGAACTTCGACCAGATACTCAGGGACGCGGCGGTGGCGGGCCCGCGCCCAATCAGCGCGGATCGTCGTTTGTCTGTACATGTAGTGCGACCGCTGTCGGCATCGACGCCAGCCTTGCATGGCCGCCGACGCAGTACTTGATTTCGTGCAGTTCGAGCTTGTCTGCGAAGCAGGCTAGCAAAACGAACGAACGATGCGTTCCATCGGCACGGAGGCCGTCCCGAGACAGGTGGCGCGGTGGCACCTCAGCGTCCGCTTGCATTGTTCGTGCACTGTGGCCCAACTTGTTTTTTCTTGTTTGCGCATGCAGGTGCTTTGGATTGCGCAGCAGGCCTTGCAGAGTTTCATTTTCCAGGTTGTGTTGAATCAGCCCTCCCTCCGTCGCAATCTCTCCGTATCGACGTGGCTCCGCGTCACAGTTTCTCCGTGTCTGCGGGGCCCTTTTTTGTTTGTGACACCTTTTCCTTGCTCACTTCAATGTTTTTGAGCAGCCATTTGGCACGATGTGCAACAGTCGCATTGCAAAGCTCTGTGTACTTGTGCGTCGGCCTGCATTGGGACTGCTGTGGACTGGGACTGCCCCGGGAAGCGACAAAAGGACAGGACGATGTGAGCAGAGGCGTGTGTTGAGCCGGTGGTGCGCCAGTGTGGCGTCCCCAGCTGCAAGACCATCGACCAGACGTAAGAGTGACCTTTCGCCGGAGTGACCTTTGGTGCGGGCACAGATGGGTCCCCAGATGGCTGAAAACGCAGCAGTAGCAGCTGCTTGCGCGCCCAGGTTTGGTCCCCCCGCGGACCCCCAACAGTCGCGCACCAAAGGTCACTCTTACCAAGGGTCACTCGTGCGTATAGCCGAGACCGGGTGCCCGTAATGTATCTTGGCATCGCTCGGACGTGTGCATTTTTCCTTCGACGAGGACCATCGAGGAACATCCTTGATCATTTGGCGAGAAAGCCACGCACGAAACCGAAAAAAGCACAGGGAATGGACGTCCGAGCGATGGCCAGGTCTCGTCGGCCACATACCACACATCGTTGCCCTACAAATTGCCCACGGGCCGTCGGCCCTGTAAAGGACCTCGTGCTGCCTTGAAGCGCGAAGGCTCCCGATAGAACGAACCAGGGACTGGACCCAATTCGGGGGAGTCCTGCGGGCATCTTGCGCGGACTGCACTGATCTTGACGTCCGTGTACACGTGTCGGAGTGAGGAGCTCCGCTCACGCGAGAGGGCTGGTTCGGGGCCAGCAAACGTCGCTGCGCTTACATTATCCACATGTTTCCTCTCCCTCTTCTCCGCGGCCGCTCTGTGCTTGTGGATGCCACGACAATGGGCACCCTAACAGTCCTATCATGGAATTACAAATCTGCATACAATGTAGGAAATTGTCATGGACATGTTCAAAACATGTTTCAATGTGTATTGCAATGTTAACGCATTTTCTAGACATCTGGGAATTATTTGGCAACGCGCTTCCTCTCCATTGATAGTCCTCCGCGGCCGCTCTGTGCTTTCCTTGCCCCGCTCCAGTGGTGCACCCAGTGTCCGGCGCCGCCCGTCGTCTCTGCAGTCGCGCTCGCGCCCGTCAGCGCCGCCAGCGGAAAAGCAGAAGATCGGAAGCTGGAAGAGATACATTACCAGCGGCGGGTGTTTTTTTCAATCCCACGACTTTTTGGGGGTCAGGGGCGACGTCGGGGTGGTGTGGTGTATATCTTTCCCCCGCTTTCAAAAGGGGAACAACGAACAATGTAGACACCAGGATCCCGTCTACACCAGGACCCGCGTTTTTGTGCGAATTCCAGCGCTGGGTCGGGAAAGGCGTCGGTGTATAGAGTTCGTTTCCCTAGAAGATTTGTCCTTTGTCCCTGGGTGGGGCCCCGTCAGCTGGGCTGGTGAAGTCGCCCGGGGCCAATGGGATCCAGCCCAGGCAGCCCAGGGCTCATCATTGCAGGGAGGGCTTGGCCTGCGCAGACGCGCTCTGCATTGACACAGCCATCGCCTGAGGGCGGGCTTTTCAGTTTCGTCCTGTCAGAATCATGCCTGCATGATCGGCGCCTTCAGCAGTCGGCGGTCTGTGTAGCAAACTCCCAAGCCCAGAACAGAACAGGCCCTCACTCGTTTCCGCGCCTGCGCGGGGGGGCCGGGTCGGAATGCGACGTGGCGCATAGTGGAACCTCGTATATGACATGGTCGAACCTTCCGCCCGCCCGTGTACATAATCGTGTAGACCGCCAAGAAGGCTGAGGTGAAAAACGGGAACACGGTTTGACCGGTGGACATCCCTGGATTGAAGTTTTTTTCCCGCGTCAGTCCGAGGGCAATCACCCGTCCTCTACGAGAGCACTTGCCACTTGTAGGAACGTGGGTTTGGTTTCAAAGGGCGTGGCCGCTCAATGACAGAATGGACACTTCTATTTCGAGCACCTGGTGCAGCACCGTTGGCTCCAGATCGCTTGGGTATGCTTGTTGTAACGTAGCGTCATGTCGTTTCTGGTTCGTTGTTCAGAACCTGTGACATCATGCTCGTGTTGTGTTGTTCAACATGCTGGCCATTGGTTGCGCTGCTGAACGAGCCAGCCATACTCGTGCCGTGCTGGAAGGCAGGTCGGCATAGAAATGCGAGCAAGAGTGAGCGGAGGATCGCGGGGTACGGCGGGTTGGTCGTCGGCGAGAGAGAGAGAGAGAGAGAGAGATGGGTGCGAGCAGTCTTACACTTGACCTGGGTACGCGGCTGAAGTTTTCGGTTTTGCCATACAGATTCTCGTTGTTGTTGCCACGCCGCGTGATTCACCCGCGACCCGCCACGCGATCACCCCCGACCCACCCCGCGACCCACCCGCGACTTACCTGGGGCCCACCGGCCTACCCGCGACACATCTTGCGACTTGATTCGCGACCCGCCCCGCGACCCACCGTTGACCCACCAAAATTTTTCCACCTCATCCAGGAGAATCGGCGCCTGCGGCGGCGGGCTTCTTCACATGTGGTTCCGGGCCTTGCAACGCGCGGGCAACCCTTGCCCCCTAACTCTTGTCCGCAGCTGCGGGTGCTACAGCTGGTTTCAGCCGACGTGCAGTTTGATGCCATTCCTCCTTTTCCGTGGAGGCCGTTCTCCCCATGATCAGTGTCCTCCTCCTCCTCCTCCTCTTCCTCCTCCTCCTCCTCCTCCTCCTCCGCCTGCTGCTCATTATCCGGCTTCTCGTCTTGGTCCTGCCCGCTGCTCCATAGTCTTCGCGCTTTGGTGTCCCCAGCCCATCCAGCAGCGATGCCCAGGAGAGCTGCCCTGATCGGGGGAGCGCATGCCATCATCGGGATCACCTCGGGGAGCCTCGGTGGGCCAGATGCCCCGTGGAGGCCTCCTTGGGTTTCGTGGGGTATCTCGTGCGTGACCATTCGCGGCCCTTAGGGACGCCTTGGGGGCGTTTCTCGGGTGCCTCTTGGGGTGTCTTTGGGGCCGCTTGGGGCTCTTCTCGATGCCTCTTGGGGGCGTCTGGGGGCGTCTTGCGGGTCTATTGGGGCCTTCTCGAGGCTCTCCTGGGAGCTCTTCGGGCCGTCTCGGGGCAATCTTGGAGGCCAGCGAGTAAAAACCGGGGCGGCGGAAATTTGCCCCGAGCCACCCTCGACCCCCCCCCAAAACGCCGAGATTACATAATACGCAAACATAGGGTGGAAATGATTGATGTCAGCTGCCTAGCTGAGGCTATCTGGTGCGTTCGGACTGCTCGCGCCCCCCCCCCCTCTGCAGATCCAGGGGTAGGGGGTAGGAAGAGGGGTTAAGGTACAAAAGCCGCAACCGTGGCGCTCACTCCTGCCCGCCCTCCCACTACATCAGTAGCACCCGGGTCTCAGCGCAGGGAGGGGTTGCCATCGGCAACCAGCGGGAGCCAATGCAGACGCCAGCCAGGTGCGCGATGCCCGCGAGGTGCGCCGCACGTGCCAGGCGTGGCGCGCGCAGCAGGTGCGCCACAGTGGGCAGTCCGCGGACCGCCCCACAGTCCCAGTTCAAAAACCAAGGCACAATGACGGTGGGTTTGTGAGCATCTAGGCGTGCGCCTGCAATAACTCTGCACTTGTGCTTGCCAGGGATGGCCGGCCTGCGCACAGCAGGCAGTGTGCCGCCACGCCCGCCGTCCCTGGCACCGCGCGTGTCTAGCGTCTTCGCTTGCCAGGGGCGGTCGGCCTGCACGCAGAGGGCAAATATGCCGGCCCACGCGCCGCCACGGTCGAGACTCGATACAGAGTGACCGCGGTGCGTCCGCGCGTGATTCCGAGTGTACTGCAGCATGCATGTTGTGTTGCTTTTGCCAGGGGTGGTTGGGGGGTGCTGGCATTCCACACGCAAGGCATGATGCCGCCCCCCCCCCGCCGCCCCCGTCAGAAGACCATGCTGCGGAGTGATCGCGGTGTGTCCAGAGCATGGTCCAGAGTATGGTGCAAAGTACACTCTGTATTGTCTTTCGCTGGCCCAGATTCTGCCACAAGGTGTGCTTTAGATTGTCCCAAATCCGAAGTGAGGTTATTATTGTCTCTGGACACCACCGCGAAGGACCAGGATCATCCCCGCATCGTCATCATCGCCTCATCATCACTTCGTCACCATCATCCTGATCATCATCATCATCATCATCATCATCATCATCATCATCATCATCATCATCATCATCATCAACAAGCATCGCTTCCATCGACCAATCGTGACCATCGGCCATCACCACCATCATGATCACACCGTGTTTACAGTCACCACCCCCTCATCATCACCACCATCATCTCCCCTTTTTTGGCACGCACTCACACACTCACACACTTATGTTCAGGAAGTCTCGAGCGGGAGTCTCGTCGGCGAGTGACTTGCGAGGAAGTCTCAGGCGGGAGCCCCCTCTTTAGGGGACCCGCAGCTCATGCTATTAATCCGAGTGGGTCATCGGGAACTTGTGGCTACCATCACTTTTGGCGTTTCCGAGCTTGAATATAAAGGACATTTCTAGCGGGAACCTCGTCTGTGAGTGAGTTGCGAGGACGTCTCAGGTGGGAGCCCCCTTCCCTATTTGGCCCGCAGCTCATGTTATTAATCCGAGCGGGTCATCGGGAACCTGTATCTGTCGTCATTGGCAATCTTTTCAAGCTTGAGCATAGAGGCAGTCTTAGGTGAGAGCCTCCTTTGTGAGTGAATTCCTGAGCAGTCTCAGGCGGGAACTCCCTCCATATGGGGCCTACAGCGCATGTTGTTTATCCAAGCGGGTCATCGAGAACGTATAATGTTCACCATGTTTGGCCTCTTCAAGCTTGAGTATGGAGGAAATCTCAAGCGGGAGCCTCGTCCGTGTGAGTTGCGAGGGAGTCTCTGGCGGGGGGGGTCCCCCCTATGCGGCCCGCGGCTCAAGTTAACAATCCGAGCGGGTCATCGGAAACTTGTAGCTGTCGTCGCTTTGGGGCTCTTGCGGCTTGTATATGGAGGACGTGTCGAGCGGGAACCCTATTTTTGAGCGAATCCGGCTCCTCTGCGACAGATTCGCGAGGAGGTTTTGAGCAGCGGCCGAAGGCGCTGACGACCACAGCTAGGCCGAGGCGCAGGCGAGGAGCTTACTCATGTTCAGGCCCAGCGAGCAGGATCTCACGAGGCAGAGCAGGAGGACGCACGCCGTGCGCTGGTAGGGGTTCGTCCTGACGCACGAGCCCTACCTGACCTCCACGGTGTCGCGAGGTCAGTCATTGAGAAAGGGCGTCACTATCGACTGTGCCAGTGATGATGACGTTGGTAACAGTGGCGTCTACATCTCTACGTCAAGTTATCCCGCTCCACGCGCATACGGAACATGCTGATGTTGCGGCCGCCCACGCGAGTGTCCCTGAAGCGCGGGCCGCCGGCGCCCCTGCGGAAGGCGTTCAGGGAGTTCGACAAGAGAGCGGGAATCCTCACGGGTGAGGCGGAGCAGCTCGCGGCAGAGCTGGGCTGCGCGCTGCCTCCCGCCTGAGCGCGGCCGCGACCAGCTCGAGGCGGCTTGCACGCGCGCCGCAGCGGCCCGCGGGTTTGTCCCAACGGCCTGGCCCGCGGGGGTGCCCCAGTGGCTTCGCGATCTGGCCATCGGAGAACGCGCCATGTCTGCCGCTGGGGCAACGGCGCCCAAGAAAATCGAATTGCTTGCCATGGCAAGACTGGCGGGCGAGGAGGTGGATGTAGGAGAAGGGGGAGGAGGACGACCAGGAGGCAGATCACGGCGAGAAAGGAGACGGCGAGGAGGATACTGGAAAAGAGCATCTGCATTCACAAGGGCGACGATGAGGTCTACGCCCGTACTACCTTCGGAGTGCTTTGACAGCGACGGTTGGCCGGTGTTGGCGTTGCACACGACAGGCGATAAGCCGCCCCCGCGCCGTCCCTGTGAAAAACCAATGCACAGTGACCTTGGGGCGTCCAGCGCGTGACCAGGTTCGGGTGCGAAATGCACTTTGTATGGTTTTCTAATGTCCAACACGATGTCGCAACGAGCACCTTCTTTTTCTTGACAGGGACAGGGACGGTTCGGGGGTGTTGGCATTGCACATATGAAGCAATATGCCGCTTCCCCCCCGCCGTTCTGGTCAAAACAACAGCTACTTGATCGCGGGGCGTCCAGCGCATGATTCAGTGGTAGATGCAAAGTGCACGTTGTATCTTCTTGTGCTAGGGATGTTGGGGGCTGTTTTGGCATTGCCCGCAGCAGGCAAAATGCCAATCCCCCCCGCCGTCCCTTTCAAAAACCATGCAAAGTGATCGCGAGGCGGTTGCGCGTGGTCCAGGTTCTGGTGCAAAGTGCGTTTGTTTGTGTCAACGATGGCGGAGCGTTGTTCGGTCGCGGGTTCGTCGCCATTGGGCAAGGAACCCTGATCAAGCTACCCCCCAGAGGACGGCCGTCTCGATCACTCGCACCCGCCCTCCCACCACAGACTTGGCCGCAACAAGAGTTTCCTAGGAAACGCGAAAGAGGCGCTTGCAACATGAACCTAAGACAACGCCGGTGCGGCATCAAGCTGCGAGATGTGTATCCCGCACAGGACTTATGGGAACTGCCATGTTTACGGATGGGATCCCGTATTCCTCCTCCTCCTCCTCCTCCTCCTTCTCCTCCTCCTCCTGAGTTGTAGTCTTAGATTGCATCAGGGGGCGCGCGACCCTGGCCGGACCTCGCCAGACGAGTGGCCTGCTTGGCTTCTTTGGGGCGGCAGGGGGGGCCGGTGCCTCCTGATGACCGCCGCCGCCCCTCTCGGGGTTCGCCATCGCGGCGAGGTCGCGTCTGCGAGCCACGTCGTGTGCCGTCGGGCGCACGCGCACCTGAAAGCAAGGAACCTTCGACGCGGCGATGATAGGTATCGTTTGACCGATCCCTATCCCCATGCGCACCTCGAGCCCCACCGCCTCACCACCTCAGTTGGGGATGTGCCCTTTAAAACCCGAAGAGAGCAGCCTATACCGCCATCAGGGGGGTAAATCGGCCAGTGGGGCCCAGCCCTCGCTGGTGGGGATGCGGGATCGGTGGAACGATGCTCAAATCAACCTTCGACGCGGCGATGTAGGCAGCACCCGAGTCACAGCATGCACGGAGGCTGCCATCGACAATCGTTGGGGACCAATGCGGTCGCCAGCCAGCCCCGTGACGCCCGCAAGGTGTGCCGCGCATGCCAGGGCACCCCTGTCATACAGCACTGCAGCATGATCGCGGGGCTCCCGCGCATGGTCCAATCTTTTGCCGCGGCATCCCTGTATTATAAAATGCAGAGTGATCGTGGGGCGCCCGAACATTTTCCTGACTTGGCCGCAGAGTGTATGTATGTAGTTGTCGTTGACACGGATGCCGGGTGTGGGGGAGGGCGCTGCATCTGGTTTGTCGCCGGTCGGACCGGGGAGGGGGTGCTCATTAGTAGAGAGCAGGGATGGACACCTCCCGAAGGGAAAGAGGAGGGAGGATGGAAGAGAAAACGCGCTCAACCATCTCAGCCCAGAGGGTTGGTGGGACTATTCCTCTCCCTGGTATCTGCATCGCCCTCCCACCCGCCAAGTACATGCGCCAACTGGGAGTCCCCACCTCCAGGAATAGTTGGTGTGGGAGCGCAGTGCGCCAGTCAAGGAGCAGCATTCGAGGATGCTCACCTGATGGTGCCAACAGGCCGAGCATGATGCTGAAGCCTCATGTGTGTAAGATGTGGTAGCCTGCCCATCGCCACCGTAGTGCGCACAGTGGTGCGCACGAAGTTGTTCAGTGTCCAAGACCACCCAGATCACGTGCTATGTAGACACACACACACGCACACGCACACGCACACGGCCCCTTTGTCACACACTTTGAGATGTTGTGGGAGCTTCGGCCCCACCCTTTCAGGGTTCGATGCGTGCGGGTCGCAGTCGCAACCCAGTTCGCTCTTGCTGCCGCTCGCACGGTCCACGCGAAGCTGGGAGCGCGGTTGCAGTTCTGCGGGCCGCGGCGTGCGTGGTTGTCTCTTCGACGGATGCGCTCACCTTTCTCGATCGCACATTGATCGCTATCTTGTGGCCTTCGGCCCATCCCAACACCGTGCCTGGGTCGTGGGTCAGAGGCCCCTTGGATGCACTATGAGGATCTCTGGGGATGGATGCCTCTCGGGAGTTCTGGGGTCTCTTCGGGGCTTCGTGGCTCTTGGGGGCTTCCTAGAGGCCTCTTGGGGACCTTCGGGAGGCCTCTTAGGGCCTCTTTCGGGAGCCTCCCGGGGGCTTCTGGAGAGGGGAGGAGGAGGAGGGAGAATTGGAGTTAGAGAAGGGGGAGGAGGAGGAGGAGGAGGAGGAGGAGGAGGAGGAGGAGGAGGAGGAGGAGGAGGAGCAGAGGAGGAGGAGGAGGAGGAGAGGAGGAGGGAGGAGTTGGAGGAGGAGGAGGAGGAGGAGTTGGAGTGTGAGTTAGAGGAGGAGGAGAGGAGGAGGAGGAGGAGGAGGAGGAGGAGGAGGGGGAGGAGAAGTAGGAGGAGGAGGAGGAGGAGGAGGAGGAGGAGGAGGAGGAGGAGGTGGAGGAGGGGAACTCTGCTCCACCCACGGCCGCAGGGAGGCTCGGCCGTCCCCCGCCTTGCGCCGCCAGGGAAGATGGCGCGGAACTTCGGGCTGCCGCAGGACAAGGCTGGGCGTCGGCCCGGGCGGCGCGCCGGCCGCCCGTGGGGCCCTGCGTCTTTGCGGGGGGGCGGGGGGCGCAGCCCCCCTCGGGGCATGGGCAAATGCACGGGCGAAGAACGGTATGAAATAAGCTTTTTCGCCGTGGGGGGCACCTGCCCCAAGGCGGCTGGAAAGTTTATGCCCTCACGGTGGCACCGTAGGGGTATAAACTTTCCAGCCGCCCAGGGGCAAGTGTCCCCGACGGCGAAAAAGTTGATTTTATACCGTTCTTCGCTCGCTGAGCAAAGCACGACGGGAGGTCTCTCGCTCTGGTCGGCCTTTGCAAAGGGCCGTCGGTCGGCCAATGCGCGGTCGGCCACTCTGCCGATTGGAGCGCACGCGCCTTCGGTGCCAGCGGATGCCTGGAGAAGACAGCGTCCTGTAGGGTTCCATGGGCCGTCGAATCTGCACTTGTGCAACCGCCGTCGGCTGCGGCGTGTCGTTCTCCCCGCCCCTTGCCATCCCGCCTGGGTAAGGGTACGGGTATCTTTCGCGCTCGAGATTTTGGAGGCCCTGACCTCAGAGGAGGAGAAGGTACCCATGCCTCTACCCTCCCCTCGTTCTCCCCTTTTTGGGCCTCCTGGGCATCCGTCGTCGCCACCGCTGGATTCGCTTCGAAATCCTGTGCAGACCGCGCCCCAGGAGAGGTCCGGGGAGTAGCGGTATCGGTACTTGTTGGTTTCCCCACGGGCCCTCGGGACCGTCAAAAAATCGGGTGGGATGCAAAACCGGCCCCAGGGATGCAAAACCGTTCGACGCGTTTCTGTCGTCCAGCGGCCATTCGGAGCGATTTTCCTTCCAACCCCCTCTTGTGCCCCAGCCCCACCTCTGTGCCCCGTCGACTGGTGAGGCCCCCCCCTCCCCCCAACCCCGAGGTGTCCGAGGTGGTGTCCTGTCAGTCGTGCCCCCGTCCCCAGCTGGCGAACAAGAACATTGTCCGCCTCCGCGGCCTCGCGGGCGGGTCCCCTCGGGCCGCGACCCCGCGGGCGCAGGGTCTTCTCTCGCGGAGGCCCAGCGCGGCACGCATGCGTGCGACTGCGTGTCCGCGGGGCCGCGCCCAGAATCCAGACATCGAGGGCACGGACACGGATGCGGTCGGGAACTTTGGGGAATAACGTGTCGCGCCGCCCGTTTTGACCCACCACGCTCTTGCGCGACACGCTTGTCCCCGGGCTTCGACGTCCCAAGCCTTTTTCCACCCGCCCCGCGGAGCGGAGGTACACGTTATCCGCTTGCAGGGCACGGCGTGTCGTTGGGGCCGCGGCGACACGCTAAGCAAAAGTTCCCGACCGCATTCGGGGACGACGACAGGATAGCCCATGGGGCAGCAATCCATGTATGCTTAAGTCGGGCATGTCCCTCTACAGATGGAATATCAAAAAAATCAAAAGTAGTTTAGGGACGATGTTGATAATGATATTTGGCATTGTTTAAGCATTTTCGATTTTTCGTCCAAAATCCGCTTGTAGGAGGACGCGCCCGACCTAAATGTGTCCATGTCTTCGGAGATGCTCCCTGGCGAAGGCATGCGTGTCGTGCCCGCCCTTGGGCTGTTCGCCCCCATCGTCGCCGCTACGTGCCCAGCTCCTCCTCCTCCTCCTCCTCCTCCTCCTCCTCCTGCTCCTCCTTCTTCCATGACGTCGACCCCAGAAGTCCCGACCCCTTCCCCGGGGTCGGCTCTGAGTCCCGAGGTGCCTGCGGACGGCCTCGAGGGCCAGTGGGGGCCCCCCGAGGCCGAACAGAGCGACAGCTCCCCGCCAGGATCTGTTCGTGGCCCCGCGGGGGGGGGGTCTGGACGTGCTCGCCGCTCGTGGCTCTCCCCCCGCGCGCGCGCCCACGCCCCAGCGGAGCCAGGCGTCCATCCTCGCGGACACCACGCTGGTCCTGATGGCGGAGCAGCGGCAGGCGCTCCCCCCCCCCCCCCCCTGGGGGCTCCCTCTTGGAGCGGCGGCGCGAGTTCGCCCTCGCCCCCGCAGTGCTCCGGCGGCGGCGCCCCGCGCGACGCTCCTCTTGCAGGCCGAGGGCCTGCAGGCGTTTCTCTGCATTCGGCCTCCCCAGACCCCCTCGGGGTATGCAAAAGTCACGACGGGAGGTTTTTCGTTATTTTTGGCCTCTGGGGGCCCTTACCGGCCCTCGGGACCGTCGAAAAACGACTCGGGACGAAGAACCGGTCCCGGGGAAAGGGTCCAGAACGCTGGGGGTCGACGTCATGAAAAATTCATGACGTCGGGGGTCTGGGTCTGGGGGGCCCTCTCGCCTGGCCCCGGGACCGTCAAGGAGCGGCCCTGTTGAAGCACCGGTCCCAGGGAACAGGTCCAGAGCGCACAGGGGTCCACATCATGGGAGCATCGTGACCTCGGCTGCCTCGATGCACCCGCTTTGAGGCGCCACAGGCGCCGTGTTCAAACCGCCCGTGTTGACACGTTGCGTGTTGGCTCACCGTGCTGTCCGGTGCGCTGGCGCACGAATCGCGCCAGACCTCACCGCCCACCAAACCTCCCCAACCCAACCCGAAGGCCCCGATTTGCCTTCCATTTTCCAGTGGGGGTGGGTCGGGGGCCATTGAAAAAATACACATGGAGCCCGTACCCCCCCCAACCCGAAATTCGGGCCTTCGGGTTGGGTTGGGGTTGTCTGGTAGGTAGTCAAGACCTGCGCTTTCAGTCTACATGTTGAGCTCCTTGTCAGACAGTATTCGGGTCGGGTCGGGTCGGGTCGGGCGGACCCCACCAGGCGGGCCGGGTCGGGCGGGCTGGACATTTAAAGTGTGGTGCATAATCGAGTGGGCACGCGAGAACCCTAACGGTCGGGTCGGGTCGGGTCGGGCGGACATTAACGGGCGGGTCGGGTCGGGACGGGACGGGGTGGACCCTGACGGGCGGGTCGGGTCGGGCGGGCGGGACATTACAGTGTGGTGCGTAATCGAGTGGGCACGCGAGAACCCTAACGTTCGGGTCGGGTCGGGTCGGGCGGACCCTCACGGGCGGGTTGGGACGGGACGGGGGGACCCTAACGGGCGGGCCGGGTCGGGCGGGCGGGACATTAAAGTGTGTTCCGTCTACATGTTCAGTATTCGCTGCGTGCTGCGTGCCGGGTCCCGGGCAGCAGGTCCAGACCGTGTTGGGGGGGTCCACGTCATGAGAGCATCACGGCGTCGGGGGTCTGGCGCCGCCTCGGCGTCGGCGCTTGCGGCCAGATCCGGGCCCCGGGGCCTCAGCTGATGCGGAGAGTGCTGGGGGCGTGCTTGTGTCGTTGTCAATTTTCGGCGTCGGGCCAACCGACACTGAAGCGCAACCAACACACGTGAACAAACGTCAGCCCACCACGAGCACAAAACGGCAGGGCAACACGGAACCGAACCTGCTACGGCGCGAAGGAGAATTTCCGGACGGGACAATGCCCCAGGAGTGGAACAGAGCGTCGATCTTGCGAACGAGAAGAAGCGTGCCCCAGCGTTGTTCACGTCATCGTTTGGCCCAGGGCATGCCTCGCGGATGGATCCGACGCGAGGGAAAGGCAGCAGCAAGAGAGATGGGGCTCCCTGGGTATTCGGGCTGCGACCTCGCACGATGCCGTCCCCTGCGCGACGTCGAGCCCCGGGCCCCGCCATGGCCGAGCGGGCCCCGCAGGAGACGGGTCCCAGACCCTGCCCGGGGCAGCGAGCCTGCCCCGCGGGCGCGTCTCTTGACGCTCCCCGCGCCGGGGGGCGGCAAACGAGGGGGGTGCTGACTAGGGGGGGGGAGGATATCCTGGCGGGGGCCATGATCTTTCCTCAGCTTCCACGGCGCCTCCTCTCATGCTTCATCACGTCCCCGGCCCTCCCCCCGGGCCGCGCACGTGCCGCCGGCCCTCCTCCTCCGTGCCGCGTGGCCCTCCCCCTTGGGCCGTGCACGTGCCGCCCCCCACCTCCCCTCTTGGACGCCCCCCCCCCCCTTGGCCGCCACCGACCGCGGAGCCCGTCGGGGGCCACGCGGGAGTTCCGCAAGACGGCCAGGGACTTCAAGAACCCCCGTTTCCCTCCGGGACCCTTACGTCGGGCACGTCCCCCTCCAGGAGGCATCTGCAAAAAGATGTACGGAATCGTCTGGGGACGATTGTTCTACTATTCTTGGCTACTGTCGAGTTTTTTGTTGCGCGTATCTTTGAATTTTCCCTCCAGAATCCGCCTGGAGGGGGACATGCCCGACCTCAACGTAGCCTCGAAGTGCACTCGTGCAGGTCTCATCCAGCTCGAGGCCACCTGGCCAGGAGCAGGGCGCGCCGACGAGGGAGGCGCTTGGGCAAGTGGGCGCGGGCGAAGACGAAGGCCGACGGGAGGCGGAGGGCGGCGAGGGCGAGGGCGAGAGGGCGGCGCGCGCGGGCGAGACGATGGGGCCGAGGGACGAGGGCGAGTGCGAGGCCGAAGGTGAGGGCGAGGGCGAGGCCGAAGGCGAGGGACGAGGACGGCAAGGAGGAGGACGAGAGCGCGGGGGCTGGAGTGAGGACGGAGACGCGGGCGACAAAGGCGACGGCGATCCGGGAGGATGGCAGGCGAGGGCGAAGGCGGGGACATGCGGAAGCGGGTGCCGGGAGCAGGAGGAGGGCGGACAGCCAGAGAGAAGGAGAACGGAGGAGAGAGGAGAGGAGGGATGGAGGAGGAGGAGGAGGAGGAGGAGGAGGAAATAGATGAGAGGAGGGAGAGATGAGGAGGAGATGAGAAAGCAGGAAGCAGGCTGCAGGGAGGGACGATGGACGGAGGAGGGGGGAGGGAAGAGGGCAGCATAACTTTAGGAGACTGAGGAGCGAGGAGGAGCGGCAGCAGGAGGCTCCTCTTCCTCCTCGCCTCCCCCTCCTCATCCCTATCCTCCCCCCTCCGACCCTCGTCGTCGTCGCCGTCGTCGTCGTCGTCGTCGTCGTCTTCGTCGTCGCTCTCGCCGCCCCCGCCGCCCGAGGAGAGCATGCGCCACGCCCGCGGCCTGCTGGGGCACCTGCTGCACGAGGCCGGTGGCCCCGAGGCGGCTGGCGGCGACAGCAGGCGCCCTGCCTCGCGCGCGCGCGGGCGCGCGCGAGCCGCCGCTGTCGTAGGCGGCGTCGTCGCCGTCGTCCGTCGGCGACCGCGTTGTCGTCGGTGCCGTCGTCGTGGTCGCCGTCGTCGTGCATCGTCGTCGTCGTCGTCGTCGTCGTCGTCGTCGTCGTCGTCGTCGTCGTCGTCGTCGTCGCTGTCCGTCGGCGGCTTCGCCGTCGGAGGCGTGGGGGGAGAAGTATGGGAGGGAGGGGGGAGGGGCAAGAGAAGGGGGTCCCTCGTGCTCCTCAGGGCTGCTCCTCGTCCTCCGTCGCGGTTGAGGGAAGGGGAGGAGGAGGAGGAATGAGAAGTAGAAGGGGGGAGGATGGGTGGAGGAAGAAGGGGGCGTGCACGAGGGGAGCCTGAGGAAGATGGGGCGAAAAGAGGAGAGAAATCGGAGGGGGGTGATGATGATGATGATGATGATGATGATGATGATGATGATGATGATGATGATGATGTTGATGATGTTGATGATGATGATGATTCGGATGATGATGATGATGATGATGATGATGATGATGATGACGACGATGCTGAAAATGATTATTATGATGATGATGGTTAGGATGATGATAGTGACGATGACGATGAAGATGAATATGGCGACGACGATGATGGTGATGCTGATGATGGTGATGGTGATGGTGATGATGATTATGCTGATGACGATGATGGTGATTAGTATGGTGATGATGCAACTGATGATGATGATGATGCTGATGATGATGATGCCGATGTTGATGACGATGATGATGATGGTGATGATGATGATGATGATGATGATGATGGTGGTGGTGATGAGTATGACTTGTATGATGATGTTAATGATGATGGTGATGATGATCGTGATGATGTTACTGATGACTATGATGATGACGATAGTTGATGGTAATGATGATGCTGTTGATGATGATGATGCTGATGCTGATGATGATGACGATGATGATGATGATGATGATGGCCACGAAGATGATGATGATGATGAGGATGATGATGATGAGGATGATGCTTATGATGATGCTTATGATGCTTAGGATGATGATGCTGCTGTTGATAATGATTCTGCTCATGCTGATAATGATGATGAGGATGCTGATCACGATGATGACGATGATGATGATGATGGTGATGATGAGGATGATGAGGATAATGATGATGATGATGATGATGATGATGATGATGATGATGATGATGATGATGATGCTGATGATGATGAGGATGAGGATGACGATGACGATGACGATGACGATGATGATGATGATGATGATGATGATGATGATGATGATGATGATGATGATGATGATGATGAT
Source organism: Prorocentrum cordatum (assembly GCA_963575745.1). Lineage (NCBI taxonomy): Eukaryota > Dinophyceae > Prorocentrales > Prorocentraceae > Prorocentrum > Prorocentrum cordatum. Next base: position 189,086 of record CAUYUJ010014931.1, read on the forward strand.
GTTGGCGGGGGCTTGGCTGAGTGGCTGTGAGAGAAAGAGCTGCGGGAAGCAGCGGAGAGGGGAGTGGCTGGGAGGGAGGCAGACCCGGGAGGACGGCGAGGAGGCCCTCGGAGAGACCTGGGATGGCGACGACGGCGACGAAGACCGACCAGGATGGGGATCGCGGGCCAGAGGGGCCGGACGGGGGAGCGCGGAGCGCGCACCTCTGCGAGGGACTAGCGCCTCGCAGGAGCCCACGGGCCCAGGGATTGGATGCGAGAGCCAGAGGCCGGACGGTCAAGACCGACAGCAAGGAGGCGCGGCAAGGATGCGAGGGCCTCGGACGCCCATGCCGAGGCTCTTTGAGCGGGGCTGGCCATCGCAAGCGGCAGAGGCTGGACCGAAGATGGCCGCAGAGGCAAGGATGGAAGGTGTGTGTGAAGTCCGCTCACTTCCCTATTCTATCCTGGCATACCGCAACTGTATCGGCTCAGGTATTGTCATAACACTGACAGTGCACTGCTCCCTGTGCAGTGCCCTGGAAAAGGAGTCCTACTCCTCGCCTCTACCTGCGGACCCCGCATAGGTACGGCCCCTCGGCCGTCTCCCTATACACACAGAAGGGGTACCCTTGGGAAGTCGCTCGTCCTTACCATCAGTGTTGACAGTACGATCGTGACCTTTGGCTTACTAGCGCGTCGCGCCGCAGGTCCTGGCCCACCACGTGTCGGCGCGACACGCTAGCCTTAGTCCTTAGGTCGGGCATGTCCTCCTACAGGCGGATTTTGGGCAATTCATTATAATTTACCCAGAGCGTGCTCAATACGATTGAAAAAATCATGGTCACATCGGCCCCAGACTATTTTTCATTGTTTTGGAATATTCCTCCTGTAGAGGGACACGCCCGACTTTGCGCTATCCGAATCTTGGTTCCCACGCGTCAGCGTTTAGAGTCTTTCCCAGCCACTCCGCCCCTGCTCGCAGGGCCCAGCGTGTCGCCTGCCGCCGGGGCCCAGGCCGCCGGATGTCTTGGTTCACTCGGTGCATCCCTCCTCCCTCTCTCCTCGGGGCATGGAGGCCCCCCTTACAAGGGGTAGGGGGGCTCCCGCTCCAGCAGGAACACGGACAGCAGTCCCAAGTCAGCGTCCGACCTACCTCTCTCTTCAGCCGTGGGGGCGCCCCGTTCGCATGGTGGAAAGCGTCGCCGGGGCCGCCGCCGCGACACGCTGAACAAGAGTCCCTGGCCGTAGGTTCAGAGGGGGGACGTATCGACCCCCAGACACCTCCGAGGTGGCGGCCCCCACCCGCTGCTCGCACGGCGAAGCCGGTGCGACCCGATCGCGCGATGCGATCCGACGAGGTAGATGTTTACACCGAAGCGATCAAGTCCGATTCGGTGCGGTTCTTCGAAATCCGACGTTGCGAGCAGAATGCAGCATCATCGCGCTGTCCAGCGGGCCCCTTCGGACGCAAGCGGTCCAGTGGTGTTTGGCGCTGGCTTTGGGCTGCGCGCGAGCGCGCACAAACAATGAACAAGTAGGCGGCCGCGGACGGCCTTTGCCTGCCTCTGCGCGAGAACTCGAGCACATGGCTGGTTCCAGGCAGGCCATGAGATCCGACGCTGTGAAAGAGTTGCGACACAACGAAAAATCACGACCAGTGCCCCAGCCCCAAAACCGTGTTTTCTGCTGCATTCTTCGAGCTGGATCGATCTGTGATGGTCCCGGGGCCCGAAGCACGGTAAAATCGCCCGTTGTGAACAAATGCGACGCCAGCCCAGAGATGCGACGTCTTGATTTTTTCAACATGCGGTCACAGGAGGTCCCGACTCGTTGCCCGGGGCCGGCTTCTCATCCTGAGTCGTTGTCCGACGGTCCCAGGGCCCGGCAAGGGCCCCAGGAGGCCGAAAACAGCAGAACACTTCTATCCAGATGTTTCTACGACGCGAGCTGGGAGGATCTCAGGGACTCGAGACGATTCAAGCCGATGCGATGCTGCGGAGGCCCCCCCCCCCAGCCCCATGCCTCTCGTAGTTGTTGCTGCTGCCACTGCCGATTCGTCTCGACCTCCGACCGCCTTGTCCGTGTCTCCCTCCCTGCCGCGCGTGTTCGCGCGGGCCGAAGAGGAAGAGGAGGAGGAGGAGGAGGAGGAGGAGGAGGAGGAGGAGGAGGAGGAAAAGGAGCGAGGAGAGGAGGAGAGGAGTGGAGAGAAAAGTGGGAGGGATGGAGGGAGAGAGAATCTGGAGGAGAAGGGAGCTCGAGGCGAATCAGGGGGAGGAGGAGGAGGAGAAGAAAAGAAAGGGGAGGTTCCTCTTTCCCAGGCCCCCGACGCCATGTGAGCGACGAGTAAAAAGAAAACGGGGTCGTCTGCACCGAAATTCGCGCGCAAGCTGCCCGCGGAAGGTCGCGCGTAAACGCCTTTGTCTCCAATGTGGCGTGCCGCGCCGGCGGCCCGCGTAAGCCGCGGCGTAAGGTCTCGCGTACTATCCTTTTCTCTTCGTCGCTCATGTTTCTTTCATGACGTGGACCCACAGCGGTCTGAACCCCTTCCCTGGGACCGGTTTTTCGTCCCGAGTCTTTTTGTGACGGTCCCGAGGGCCGCCAAGTGCCCCGAGAGGCCAACAGCAGCGAAAGACCTCCCGCCATGACTCGAGAGAGTCTGGGTCCCCCTGAGATCCGGCGCTGCGATGAAAATGCAAATCGCGAAAGTAATGACCAGGGCCCCATGCACTGGCTTTCGTCTGCATTGCCTCGAGCCAGATCGGTGCGTGATGGCCTCTGTGAGCCCGAACAGAGGCGGGCGGGAACGCTGGTGCGCAAGAAGCGCGATCACGAGCGAGGGACAGGAGGGGCAACGATCGGGGGAACTGGCCCGGGGGGATGGGGGGATGGAGGAGGAAGAGGAGGAGGAGGAGAAGGAGGAGGAGGAGGAGGACGAGTAGGAGGAGGAGGAGGAGGAGAGTGAGGAGGAAGAGGAGAAGAGAGGAGGAGGAGGAGAGATGAGGAGGAGGAGGGAGCGGGAGGAGAGAGAGAGAAAGGAGGAGGAGGAGGAGGATGAGGAGGAGGAGGAGATGGAGGAGAGAGAATGGATGGCGGAGGGAGGAGAGGAGGAGGGGAGGAGGAGGAGAGGAGAGGAGGAGGAGGGGAGGAGGAGGAAGGAGCAGCGCATGAGGAGGATGATGATGATGATGATGATGATGATGAGAGGAGGAGGAGGGAGAGGAGAGGAGGAGAAGAGAGGAGGAGGAGGAGGAAGAGGAGGAGGAGGAGGAGGAGGTGGAGGAGGAGGAGGAGGAGGAGGAAGAGGAGGCGGAGGAGGACGAGGCGGAGGAGGAGAACGAGGAGCAGCAACAGCAAAAGAAGCAGGAAGAGAAGGAGGAGGTTGAGGAGTTGGAGCAGGATGAGAAGGAGGAGGAGGAGGAGGAGGAGGAGGAGGAGGAGGAGGAGGAGGAGGGAGCATCGACCTGGAATCGGCGCCCCCGGACCTCCAGACCCTTTCCCCGGGGCCGCTGATTCGTCCTGTGAGCCTTCTGTTGACGGTCCCGGGGCCCGGCGAGGGCCCCCAGGGGCAGGAAGGAGTCAAAACCTCGCCGTCCTGATTTCATTCTGTCTTTACGACGCGATCCGAGGATCCCCCCCGCCGCGATTCTTATTTTTTTTACGACGCGATCCGAGGATCCCCCCCCGCCGCGCGAGGCGCCCCGACGCCGGCCGCGACAGCCGGTCGCCCGCCGAGCGGCAGGCGGCCGAGCTGCGGGAGCTGGTCGCGGGCTTCTGGCAGGCGCGCGGGGCCTGCGCTCTCGGGCAGGGGCGGGGCGTCCTCCTCCTCCTCCTTCTCCACCTCCTCCTCTTCGTCCTCCCCCTCCTCCTCCTCCTCCTCCTCCACCTCCACCTCCTCCACCACCTCCTCTTCGTCCTCCCTCCTCCTCCTCCTCGTCCTCCTCCTCCTCCTCCTCCTCCTCCACCTCCTCCTCCTCCTCTTCCTCCTCCTCCTCCTCCTCCTCCTCCTCCTCCTCCTCCTCCTCCCACCCCTCCAACTTATGGTGGTGGCGGTGGTGGTGGAAAACAGGCCCATCACGCTCTCTCGGGCAGGGGCGGGGCGTCCTGGCTTGTCTGTGTCGAGCGCAGGGCGTCGCGCAGACGTGGGCGTTGGCGTTCGGCGAGGACCACCGGGGAGCAGCCTCAGACAGGATCGCGTCGGAGCAAAAGTCAGGGCGGCAGGTTCTTCATGATTTTCGGCCCTTGGGTGCCCTCGCCTGGCCCCGGGCCCTGGGGAAAGGGTCTACTTTTCCCCATATTGCCATCGTCTCTATATATCTCTGTGTGGTTGCTTCTTTTCTGTTGCTTCGTTTCTATACCGCTCTCTGCCTTGTTCGTTTCTTCTATACACTGTATGGCCCCATGTTGGCGGGCAGAATGCGAGACTCTTGATGGGAAACGACTCACCCGTGTTTGGTGTCAGACTGTCTGGCCCCCTGTATGTCTCCATGATGGCGTGCAGAATGCGAGTGAACAAATGATAGTTTCGCTCACGCGGTTTTCGGAGTGACACGTATCACCTCAGTGCGGGGCTTCACATAGTACGAATAACAACAGTTAGTTTCTCACACGGCGTTCGGGGTGACACGTGTCACCCGTGTGTGTTGTCACACTGTCTGGCCCCTGTATGGCCCCACGGTGGCGTCCAGAATACGAGTGGAACAGTGTTAGTTCTGCTCACACGGTTTTCGGGGTGACATGTGCCTTTTCGAGGTTGTCTCACAGTGAGCGGCACGTATAATCAGAGTGAGAGGGCCGAACGATCATTCATTGTCCTTGGGTTCGTGGCTGAATTTCAATAGGAAATTCGTGGTGAGAATTCTGCTTGTTGCGTCGTCGTTGTTGTTGTTGTTGTTGGTGTTGGTGATGGTGTTGGTGTTGGTGTTGGTGTTGGTGTTGGTGTTGATGCTGTTGTTGTTGTTGTTGTTGTTGTTGTTGTTGTTGTTGTTGTTGTTGTTGAACATTATTACTTCTAAAGAATAATTATTGTTGGGACCCCTGGTGCACGGCCCCCTCGCCGCGCCTAGGCCGCAGCCATGTTTTCATCATTTTCGTGAGGAAGTCTCCGGCAAAACGGGTTGGTCCGGATCCGGTTGTTTTGTTCCCCCCCGCTTTCCCTTGCAAAAAACAATATAAAATGACATTTCTTGTTCTAACATAACCAAACTTCAAGAATCCCTTGCAAAAAATAAGGTAAAGTGGACATTCGCGCGCGCAAGACGAAATCCTTCCAAAACCTTAGTGTTCGTAGCGATTTTAACATAAAAACATCAAAAAACCAATGGTTTTTCAAAAAAAAAAAAAAGTGTCAAAATTTCATCCCGCGCGCTCTTGCGGATTCGTAGGAAACCCAACACTTTTTAAACATTTCTGTCAAACGGGCTTTTGCGAGCAACTTTTTCACGTGCTTCGAACTTCTGCAACAACGGTTGCGCACCTGCCAGGGCCATCATCCCTGTCAAATAATACCATGCGGGACACATTCGTTTTTTCTTCGCGCGCGCACGCCGAAATCTTCAAAAACCATTGGGTTTCTTAGGAATTTTAGCACCGCGCAACATAAAATCATACGAATCGCACCGTAGGTCCTCGAAAAACATCTGTACGAATTTTCAAAATTTCTACCCGTACCACACAAGTCACTGTACCCATGCGCCAGTGTAGTAGCCACGGTCGTCCGCAGGCCACGAAGTGAAGTGTCCGAACGTCATAGGGCGGGAAGCTGGGTGTGGGTGGTGGCGAAGAGTCGTTTGGAAATGTGGTAGAGCTTGAACCGGCCCCCCCACAAAGTGGGGGTATTGGCGGGCGTCGTATGAAAACCCTGGCACTGGTGAGAACGGAGTGTCCCCACGTGCTAGTAATTGTTGTTGTTGTTGTTGTTGTTGTTGTTGTTGTTGTTGTTGTTGTTGTTGTGGTTGGTTGTTGTCGTCGTCCCACCCGCGACCCTCCCGCGACCCACCCTGCGACCCACCCCGCGACCCACCCCGCGACCCACCCCGCGACCCACCCGGCGACCCACCCGCGACCCAACCTGCGACTCACCCGTGACCCCACCCGCGACCCACCCATGACCCACCCGCGACCCACCCGCGACCCACCCCGCGACCCACCCGCGACCCGTCCGCGACCCACCCACGACCCACCCCGCGACCCACCCCGCGACCCACCTTCAATGGAAGAAAGACCACCCAGACCCGACAATTGACGTTTATTGAACGGCCCTGGGCGTTTGTTAAACAGCCCAGCCCTGTTCAATTCATTCCTTGTGTGCGTTTACTAAACGGCTTCGCTGGTCGGGGTGATAATTATGGGGTGGATTTTCTACCCTCTACACGAGAGAAAGTCGCGGTTGGGGGGCGGGGGAGGAGGAGGAGGAGGAGGAGGAGGAGGAGGAGGAGGAGGAGGAGGAGGAGGAGGAGGAGGAGGAGGAGGAGGAGGAGGAGGAGGGGGAGGGGTCCCGCGCAGGAGAACCCCCCCCCCTTAGTGCCCCGGCCGCGGGCCGCGGGCTGCCCCCCCCCCCCCCCAACAGCGCCAGCAGCGACAGCAGCCCCAGCGCCAGTTCCACTTCGGCCACGCGGCGCCAGAGGCCTTCACAGCCCCAACAGCGCCAGCAGCGACAGCAGCCCCAGCGCCAGTTCCACTTCGGCCACGCGGCGCCAGAGGCCTTCACAGGGCTCGTTTCGATTCCTCCGATTCGATTCGATTCGACTTCGATGGATTCCGATTCGATTCGATTCGACTTGGGCTTCCGATTCGGGTTCCGATTCCTTATTGGAGGCATACTAGCCTGCCGATTTCCGCCGATTCGACTTTTCCCGATTCGGCTGCCGGCTTCCGCCGATCCGATTCGATGTCGATTGCCGATCCGATGTATCGGTTCGATTCTGGGCACTCCTGCCTTCAGCGCGGGGGACCCCCCGTCGGAAGCGCTCGCGGAGGGGACACGGTCGCAGCGGCGGCCGCCACGGGCTGTCGACATGGGCGCCCCCGTCGGGCACTGGCGGGCGACGGAGGCGCGGTTTCGGCTGCCGCCTCCGCGGGGCGCCCCGCTCCGACGGCCCAGGGCCACCTCTGCCGCCGACCTCGTCAATCCCCCTGCTCGGGAATGGAGGCCTCGACGGACTTGCGACCGCGGGCGCCTCCAGGGGGCGCGCCCGGGAGGGTGGAGCTCCAGCCACAGGACGAGGGCGCCGGGAAGGCGATGATGCAATGAGCCCACGGCTCACAGGGGCAAAAACACACCATGTGGAGCGAGCTGGGCGCCAGAAAACAGCAGCGCGAACGCGCAGTGGGGCAACGGCGCGAACTCGCAGCGAGGCGACGGCAACGGCTGGAGGAACAGCTGGCCTCGGCAATCTTCGGCCGCAGTAGCGGCCTGCTTCGCTCGGCCCGCGCGCGCTAACGCGGCCCCGCGTTAGCCGCGAGAAAAGAGAGCATCACACACGCCAGCGCCATCACCAACACTATCACCAACGCCAGAACCAGCGTCACATCGGAATCGTTTCCATCACCAGTGTCATCGTCATCGCTATCATCGTTATCGTCATGATGAGCACGACTAGCCATCATCGACATCCTCAGCACTGTTGATGGCCTCTTCCATCCCCTCGTCTCCCTCTCTCTCTCTCTCTCTTTCTTGCTCGTTCCTTCTCTGTTTTTCTGCATCTCTCTCTCTCTCTCTTTGTCTCTCTCTCTCTCTCTTTGTGCTCTCTCCCTCTCTTTCCCTCTCTCTCTCTCTCTCTCCCTTTCTCTCTATCTCTCTCCTCTTTCTCTCTCTCTCTCTCTCTATATATATATAAACATACACAGTTGTCATGTGTTTCTTCTCTCTCTCTCTCTCTCTCCCTCTCCCTCTCTATCTCTCTATCTCCCTCCCCCTCTCTCCGTCTCTCAATGTCTCTCCACTCTTTCTCTCTCTCTCTCTCTGCCCTTATCTCGCGCGTCTCGCTCCCGCTTGGCTACTCAGCCCAGTCCATTCCATAGTTCTTCCTCCAGTTATGTATTTTTGTAGTTTTTGGTGTCTCTCTCTCTCTCTCTGTTTATTCATGTATTTGTTTGTCGTTCTCTCTCTCTCTCTCTCTCCCTCTCTTTCTCTCTGTCTCTCTCTCTCTCTCTCTCTCTCTTTCTCTCTCCCTCTCTCTCTGTTGTTCTCTCTCTTTCTATTTCTCTCTCTCTCTCTCTGTCTGTCTCTCTCTCTCTCTCTCTTCCTCGCGTTCCCTTGTTTTATCTCTTTCTCTCTCTCTCTCTCTGTCTCTCTTCCTCTCTGTCCCTCTCTGTTCTTCTCTCTCTCTCTCGCATTCTCTATTTCTGTCCCTTCTTTCGCTTTGGATATCCCTCTGTCTCTTTCTCTCCAGGGGCCCAGAGGCGAACCTGCAGGCGCTCTGGGAGCACCTGCAGGGGCGGGCCTGCGCGTGCTCAGGGAGCGCTTGCACGATTTTCAGACGCACGGTCGATGGCGTCGCTATCTCGGCCGTTGGATTATGTGATATATCTTGAGTTGCGCACCGAATGTTCCATGATTTTCCGACGAACCATTCCGCACTTTCCGCGGATGCCGGCATGCACGGAAGATGGAGGTGGAGGGCGGAGTTCATCAAAGAAGGGCCGCCGCAAACACGGGGAGCCCCTGCTGAGGCTGCGCGCGCCCACTGTGTCAAGCCACCTTTTGTACTCGAGGTCCGGGGCGGCGGCAGAGGGGGGCGGGTGGTGCCAACTTGGAACGTATCCTTCATTAACCTTTTTGATTTGGCATCGCCTCGTAGCGATGCCGATCTTCAGGGTTCCCTCAGCTGCTGAGGGCGCCTCCTCAAGATTGCCATCGCTTTTCGGTTTGTCAATCTTGTTGCCCAGACCCCCGACGTCATGATTTCCCATGACGTGGAGCCCCAGAAGGCTCGACCCATTCCCTGGGACGGGCTTCTCATTCCGATGCGTCGCTCGGCGGCCCCAGGGCCGCAAAGGGCCCTTTCAAGGGGCGAAGCTGGCGAAGAACTGCCCGCCGTGCTTTCGCCAGGACTCGAGGGTGTCTCGGGATAGACAGGAGCTCGAGCCCTGCGGCTCGATTCGGAGCCCGATCTCCTCCACGCCGACAGCGCCGATGCATCGCCGACCACGCCGATGCATCGGCGATGCGGAACGATCTTCCGACCCCATGCGTTGGAATCCCATGTGGGAGGCCTCCCAGCTGCCCAGGCACCAAGACGCCCCTCGACACCGAGATCCTCGACGCGGGATCGGCCGAGCGATCCATCAGACACTGAGATTCTCGAGGGTCGGGGGTAGGGGGCAATCCCTGCGCCCGCCCCGCTGGTTCGGCGGCAAACGAGGGGGGGGAGGGTGAGAAAGAACAGGCCTTCTCAGCAGGCGGTGAGGCTTCTCAGAAGCCTTTCGGCGGAGAAGTCTTTTGTGTCTGTTCTGTCGGGGGAGGTTCAGAAAACTTTTCAGAAGGCAGGAGGCCCGAGAAGGCTCGCCCCCCCTCTCGGAAGCCTGGTGGCGTTGGGGTCATGGCTCGGCTCCCGTGGCCGTTCGGGACGACCCCGGCACCCTTGCAGCGCCCGTGGCGAGGCGCAGCCGCTGGCCCGTGCCCCGAGGCTGGAAGACCGCCGAGAGCCAGCGAAAACGACCTCGAGCCTCGAGCCTCGACCTCTCATTCCACCCCCCCCCCCTGGGCGAGAAGGACGATCTTGCAGGCACTGGAGAGAGCTTTCCGACGCCGCAGTCGGCCACTCGGCCCGTCGGGGAGTCAGCCAGTCGGCCCGTCGGCCAGTCAGAGTCGGCCGGAGCCGGGGGGGGAAAGTCGGATGGTGACTCCGGGTGTGAAGTCGGGCGCGCCCCTGTACGGGCAGGAGGAGTATCCGAAAGTGCCCCACGCATTCTCCAAATGATGCCCCGGGCTGGTCGCCAACAGCCTGTTTTTTTTTGGATTCAGGCAAGTTTACTTGCATGGCGTTCGCCCCCCCCCCCCCCCCCCCCCTCGCCCCTCATCAAGCGAATACTAGCGTGCAAGTGCCTTTCGACTTGCGTGATTTCCGCGCCCCCCCGAACGTGCAAGTGGTTTGCGGCGTGCTTCAGGCTCAGCCCCCCCCCCGTCCATGCAAGCAAACTTGCCAGACTCTAAAAAAACAGGCTCCAAGCGAGCGCCCGCGCGGCGCCGCGATAGCGGCGGAGGCGCACGCCGCCTTCCAGCGCCACCTCGCGCCCGCGCGGGCGAGGCTCCTGCAGGCCGGGGCGCCCCGGCGCGCCCGCCGGCTCTCGGCCGCCTGCCTCGGCTGCGCAGCTTCCCCTCCCTCGCCCTCCCTCTCCCCTCGCCTCCCTCGCTCCTCGCCCTCGCCCTCTCCCCTGGCCCCCCCCCCCCTCCCCGCAATCCTGCCCTGCATCCCACCCCGGCGCCGGCCCTCCCTTCCCTCGCCTGCTACCCTTGCCTCCGCCTCCTCCCCTCTGCCCCCCCCCCCCCCCGCCCAAACGCCCCCCCTTGCCTCCCTCCCCCCCGCCCCCCCTCCCTCCTCGTCTGTGTGCCCTCCTCGTCTGAGTGCATCCTCCTCCCTCCTCCAGGCCCTCCCTTGTCCTCCTTTCAAATTCTCTCCTCCTTCCCCTTCTCCTCTGTCTACGAATTTGTCCGGCCCCCAGATTTGAAATATTGTCACCAGTCGCCCCCCCCTCATCCTCCTCCTTCTCCTCCTTCTCCTCCTCTCATTCGTCCTCATTCCTCCTCCTGCCCGCCCTCCCCCTCTTATTATTTCCTCCTCCTCCTCCTCCCCTCCTCCTCCTTGCTTCCCCTCATCATCATCCTACTCCTCCCTTCTCCTTCGTTCCTCCTCGTCTTCCTCTTCCTTGTCCTCCTCCTCCTTCTCCTCCAGCTCCTCCCCCCCCCCCTCCTCCTCCTTCTCCTCCCAACCTCCTCCTCCTCCATCACCTCCTCTACCTCCTCCACCTCCACCTTCTTCCCTCCTCCTCTTCCTCCTCTTCTGCTCCCCTCCTCCTCCTCCTCCTCTTCTTCCTCTTTCACCTCCCCTCCTCCTCCTCCTCTCCTCCTCCTCTAGTTCCTCCACCTCCACGTCCTCGTCCTCCTCCTCCTTCTTCTTCCCAGTCCTCCTTCCCGCCGCCCTTCTCCTCCTCCTCCTCCTCCCATCCTCCTACTCCTCCTCTCCTTCCGCTCTTCCTCCTCCTTCCAACCCCCCACGCCCTCCTCCTCATCCTTCTCCCCCCCTCCTCTACCCTCTCCTCCTCCTCCTCCTCCTCCTCCTCCTCCTCCTCCTCTCCTCCTCCTCCTCCTCCTCCTCCTCCTCCTCCTCCTCATCATCATCATCATCATCATCATCATCATCATCATCATCGGCCGTCGTCGTCGTCGTCATCAGCATCATCATCATCATCATCATCATCATCATCATCATCATGGTCATCATCATCATCATCATCATCATTATCATCATCAGCAGCATCAGCATCAGCATCAGCATCAGCATCATAATCTCCAGCATCAGCATCACCAAAAACACCATCATAATCATCGTCATCGTAAGCATCTCCATCATAATCATCACCATCGTAAACATCACCATCATCATCAACATCAATGTCATCAGCAGCATCATCAACATCGACATCCTTGCCATCAAACATTAGCATCATCAGCAGCATCATCAACATCATCACCAGACTTACCATCGTCCCCGTCATCATCAGCGTCGTCATCAGCAGCATCATCATCGTCACCATCGCCATCAGTAGCATCCTCATCGTCAGCATCAGCACCATCATCACCATCGTCACCATAATCATCACCAGCGTCGTCATCGTAAACATAATCGGCCTCGCCACCGTCATCATCAGCACTCGCATCACCATTGCTATCATCAACATCAGCAGCATCATCAACATCATCATCAACATCAACCTCATCGTCAGTATCCTCAGTCCATCCTCAACATTGACATCAACGTCAGCATCAACGTCAACATCATCATCATCAGCAGCATCATCATCATCATCAGCATCATCATCAGCATCATCGTCAGTTCCTTTGTCCTCCAGCTCCTCCTGCTTCTCCTTACGTCCTCCTCATCCGCCTCCTCTCCTCCTATTCCTTCCCTTCTCCGTATCCTCCTCCTCCTCCTTCACTTCTCCTTCGCTTCTCCTTCCCTCCTCCTCCTGATTCGCCTCATTCTTCCCCTCTCCGTCGCTTCTCCTTCCCTCCTCCTCCTGCTCCTGCTCCTCTTCCTCCTCCTCCTCCTTCTTCCCTCCTCGTCCTCCTCCTCATTATTCCCTCCTCCTCCTCCTCCTCCTCCTGCTTCCCTGCTCCGCCTCCTCAGTTTCCTCCGTCTCCTGCTCCTCCTCCTCCTTCTCCTGCTCTTCCTCCTCTGCCTCTTTCTCATCCTCCTCCTGCCCCTCCTCCTGCTCCTCCTTCTGCTCCTCCTCCTGCTCCTCCTCCTCCTTCTCCTGCTCTTCCTCCTCTTCCTCTTTCTCCTCCTCCTCCTCCTGCTCCTCCTTCTGCTCCTCCTCCTGTTCCTCCTGCTCCTCATCCTGCTCCTTCTACTCCTCCTCCCTATTATCCTCCTCCTCCTCCTCCTCCTCCCTCCTCCTCCTCCTCCTCCTCCTCCTGCCTCCTCCTCCTCCTCCTCCTCCTCCTGATCCTCCTGCTCCACCTTTATCTTCTCTTCTATTCCTCCTCCTCCTCTTCTTCCACCTCCTCCTCTTCCACATCCTCCTCTTCCTTCGACTCTTCCTCCTCCTCCTCCGTCCCTCCTTCCCTCCTTCCCTTCTCTTCTCCTCCGCCTTCTCCTCCTCCTCCTCTTCCCCCTCCTCCTCTTCCGTTCCTCCTCCTTTTCCTCCCACTGTTCCTCCTCCTCCTCCTCCTCTTCCTCCTCCTCCTCTTTCTCCTTTTCATCCTTCTCTTCCTCTTCCTCCGCTTTTTTCCCTCATCGGTAATTCCGCCCTGTCGCACCGCGAGGCCGATCGAAAGTGCGCGCCGAGCGTTTCGCCGTAGTCGCCCCCATCACGTATGACCCTGACGCCTTCAACTTGACACCAGTTTCACGCATGGAGGGCGGGTGGTGTTCAACATGTGGTTCTCGCCTTCGCGCCGCGCACATTCGTTCAAGACATTTGCACGAGCTTCTCGCGTTGAGGGCGGGTGGCTTTCAACATATGGCTGTCGTTTGAGCGCAGCGCGGATTCGTTTCAAAACTGTGCAGGAGCTTCACGGCATGAGGGCGGGCTTGTTTTCAAAATGTGGTTCTCGCGCTGGCGCCGCGCACATTTGGTTTCAACAATTGCAAGAGCTTCGCGGATTGAGGGCGGGTGGTTTTCCACATGTGGCGCTCGCCCTAGCGCCGCGCACAGTCGTTCTAACAAGTTGGAAGAGTTTCACACATTCCGGGCGGCTCGTTCTCGGTGTTTCAAAACGATTCAGGATTGAGGGGGCCTGACAGTGACGTCGATTCGCGGTGTTGAAGTCCCAGGAATGATGCTCTGAGACGGTTCAGGATCGCAAAGACGTAACAGCCAGTTGAACTCGTGGCGTGGGAGACCACGTAATGGTGTTTTGGCGTTTGGCGCGCTTCAAGGTGTTCACACCTCTGTCCCCCAACGGGGCAGTTCCCTCAGTGGAAGTGACGCCTTATCCAGGCCGATGAAGAATGATCTTGGAGGGAGGGTGTATTTCAACATCGTTGATGAATCTTGGGCTTTCACTGGTCTTCCTCCTCCTCCTCCTGCTTCCTCCTGGTGCTCCCTTCTCGTCTCGATGGTCCCTCCCCCGTTTTCCTGCTACTCCCTTTTCCCCCAGCCTCTTTGCCTCGCCCCTGCTCCCTCGCCATGCCCCCCTTCCCTTTTTTTTCTCCAGTTTCTCCCCCCGCCCTCACCATCCTTGCATTAGTCTTGTGCCCCCTCTCCAGGACACCCAGATACGCATCCGGAGCCTTTCCAACAAAGTCGGCACCCTCATCGACCCAGTATCCTCTCCCTTTCTCCTCTTGCTCCTCCTCTCTCTTCCACGGCGTCAGCGGTGACGACGTCCACGACCACGGCCACGGCGACGACGAGGACGACGACCACGGCGACGACGAGGACGACCACGACGACGGCGACGACGACGACAACGACCACGGCGGCGGCGGCGGCGGCCACGGCCACGGCCGCGGCGGCGGCGAACGACGGCGGCGGCGAACGACGGCGGCGGCGACATGCTGCCACGCCTCCCAGGGCGGGGGACCGCTGCACAAGCAGCTGACGGACCTGCGGGCGTCGCTGCAGGGCGGCCGCATCTCCGAGCAGGAGCGCTCGGGCCTCTATAGAAAAGCGTTCGGGCCGCTCCTGCGCGCCCTTCGCCGACCGCCCACTCCGGGACGTCGAGCGTAGGCGCGGCCGACGGCTCCCCTCGCCGGCTGCCTCCTCCTCCTCCTCCTCCTCCTCCTCCTCCTCCTCCTCCTCCTCCTCCTCCTCCTCCTCCTCCTCTCCTCCTCCCCCCCATCCCCCCCATCCCCTCCTCCCCCCCCTCCCCCTCCCCCCCTTCTCCTCCTCATCCTCCTCCTCCTCCTCCTCCTCCTCCTCCTCTTTCTCCTCCTCCTCCTCCTCCTCCTCCTGCTCCTCCTCCTGCTCCTCCTCCTGCTCCTCCAGGGTGGGGTGGGGTACCTCGAAAGAAGGCCTCTTCGTCCCCGCGTCCTCGGGGGTCGGGGTTCGAGGCGGCGGGGCTCGGGGGCCAGGACTCCTGGACCCAGGCTCTCGGAGCGCCGTTCGAGGACCAGGGCCTACGGAGCGCTGGGGCCTCATGGGGAGCCCTCCAGGGCGCCCTCCCGGGGGCCGCCACGTTTTGGCGAGCGTTGCTCCTCCTCCCCCTCCTCCTCCTCCTCCTCCTCCTCCTCCTCCTCCTCCTCCTCCTCCTCCTCCACGTATCGGACCACGTTTTGGCGAGTGCATCGCGTCGGACCTGCGTTTTCGACCTACACGTGTTGGGCTCCGTATCTCTATATATATCTATATATATATATACACGATGCGTGCTGCGTGTGGCGCATCGGGGCAGCTAAGCTCGGGCCTCGAGGGGCCCTCCATGGCGCCCTGAGGGCTGCCGCCCCTGCCCGGCGGGCGCCCCCTGGCTGCGGCGGAGCCGACGGGGCCCTCTGCCGGAGGCCTCTCTGGAGGCCGCCGCCGCACCTCGGCCGGGCCCCCGCCTGCTGCGGCTGCTCCCTGCATTCATCAAGCAGTGGCGAAGCGTCCTGGCTCGCCTATAGCCCTACCAAACAATGTTCTGAAAACCTTTCGTGGTTTCCACGAAATGCTCTTAGGTCATTTCTTGTTGAGACTGTCTTGTTTTAGCACATCGGGCTTATGCTCTAAGAACATTGTGTTTGTTCTTAGAACATTGTGGGGTTCTAAGAACATGTCGTGGTAGGACTCTAGGAATGCCGGGACGGGCGGTCCCTGCTCAAACTCACGTATACATGCAGGCGCCGTGGATTGGGCCGGACGAAAGGGGGGCATTGGGAAAAGGGGGGGGGTACGAGATCTGCCGCATGCAGCCGGGTTCGGCCCCACCGAGGGGCCCCTTCCTCGATACAGATGGGCGCCCCCCGGCGCCGGGCAAATCAGCTATAGCTGAGCCGATTCTCGGACCCCCCCTTTGCTATCCCCCCCTTTCGCCCGGCCCGAGAGTGGAGCAGACGCGACGGGCGTTGTGTGGCCACGGTCCGGGCCCTGTGAGGGCTGGCCCGTCCCGAGAGAGCTTGCACAGAGGTGCGCGGTCGTGGGGCACCCGGCCCGGCTCCTCGGTGCCCTCCTCTGCCTCGTCCACCCGCGCACCTCCTTCCCCGTCCACGTGCAACCCTCACCTCCGACCTCACTCGCCGCTGCTCTCTCCTTCGACGTTTGCCCCGCCCCTCCCCCGCGTCTTCCTCCGCGTTCTCCTGTCTGCCTCCACTTCCACAGCCTCCTCCTCTTCCTCTCCCTCATCTTGAACGTCCCTGCTCTTCCTCCTCATTTTCGACCTTCCTCCTCCACGTCTTTCATCCGCCAAATTCCCCTTCCTCAACTTCCTGCAGTGTACATACGTGTTGCGTTGGTTTCGCTGTGTTCGTGTTGCTACCGCTTGTTTGTCGAAGTTGTGTTTGCGTGTGTGGCGTCCTGTGTGATTTTGCGCTCGTCGCCCCTGGATATTCTTCGCTGATGTGCATCATAGCGTAGCCGATCCGATCTTACTTCGATCTGTACCGATGCAGCCCGAATCCGACACACACATACATTTCCGAATCTGATCTCCTGCTTCCTGACCAGTGCTGGCCGATCATAGCTCCTCCTCATCCCTTCCCCTCCTGCCCATCCTGCCTCTGCTCCTCATCCACCTCCGCCCCGTTGGGGCGGCCGGAGTCGTTTCGGGCGATCGGGCTCGGGGAGACTGACCTTCCCCGAGTCAGCGAGCGCGGACGCCTGGCCACTGCTCGCCCAGCCGAGGAGGGAGCCTCGGACGCGGCCAGCGGCTTCGAGTCGGAGTCGGCCGGCCTGGTTTCGGGCTTGCCCTCGCTCTTCGGGCAGACTCCTTCCCCCACCCCTCCCCCCTTTCGGCCCCCCTCCGCAGGCCACTTCTGGCCCAGGCCGGCTCGGCCCGCAGGGCTGCAGGGCCCGTCCGCGCAGCCTCCAGGTCGCCTCCGGCGGCCACCATGGGCATGCTGCGCAGGGTCCGCCCGGCCACCGGCTTCTCCTGGCGGTCGCAGGCCCTGAGCCTCCTGCTGGGCGGGGGGGCCCTGGCCTCGGTCTGCCTCAGCGGGCGCGTGGCGCCGGAGGCGAAGCTGGGCCTGCTCTCGCTGCTCTGGGTCGTGGCCTGGCTCCCCAAGGCTCGGGGGAGGAAGCTCGGCGTGAGCACGAGCCTCCTGGAGCTCCGCGCGGATTCGCTCCCGGCTCTGCGCTGGGCCCCCCCGGTGGCGGCGCCTCTGGCGCCGCCCCTGGCGCGCTCCGGGGCCCAGCGCCGCTCCAGGACATCCGCGCGGAGCTCCAGCGGCTGAAGCCCCAGACCCCCGACGTCATGAATTTTTCATGACGTCGACCCCTGCGGTCTGGACCCTTTCCCCGGGACCGGTTCTTCGTCCTGAGCCGTTTTTTGACGGTCCCGAGGGCCGGGAAGGGCCCCCAGAGGCCAAAAATAATGAAACACCTCCCGTCGTGATTTTCTCATTCCTCGAGGGGATCTGGGGCCTGTGCGTGGCCTGCTCTTCTCCAGGCGCTGGTCGCGCTCGCCCAGCAGCTCTTAACTCGGAGGAGGGCCGGCATAGCGAGGCGGCGGCGGCCCCCCCGCGGGTGGCTTTTGTTGATGCTCGTGCCCGTCGGGCCCCCGCGGGCCTCCCATTGGGGGGGGGGCCCTCGGTGCCGCGGCCGGGCCCGAGGCAGAAGCATGTCAGGCAGGAGGGGCAAAGACACACAGACACAGTTCATCGTCGATCCCCAGGAAAAAATACATGTGCGAAACTGTGGGACGTGGGGGGGGGGGAAGGCAAAGACCCAGGAAATTTGGACAAATACGGGGGATATTTTTTTATTTGTGTGTATTTCTTTGTGTGTCCCAGTGCCCCTTCAGTCAGTAGTGACACTCCGGGAGGGGTCTGGGGCCAATGCTGCGCGGATCTGGGCCTGGCGCGAGGCCCTGACATCTGGCGACGTGGCGTCTTTCCCCCAGGCAGTGCTTCCACTGGGGGGCTCGTGGCTCTCTTCGGAGGGAGCCTGGCTGGCGGTTTGGCGGCGGTGATGTTGTCGCAGTCGCCCTCCCGTCGCTGCCTCGTCGCCGCCCGTCGTCTGGGCCCGGCAGGCGGTCGGTCTGGAGGCCAATGCTGTCGCCGTCGCCGCCCCGTCGCCGCCGTCTGACGCCGCTGCTTATGGGCCGGGCTGGCGGCCGCCGCGCTTGTTGTCGCCGTCGCCGCCGTCCGTCGCCGCTGCTTCTGGGCCTGGCTGGCGGTTGCCGCGCTTGTTGTCGCCGTCGCCGCCCGTCGCCGCTGCTGCATAGCTTACACCGCAAAGCTTGTATTGCGTAGGTTGCGTTGCGTAGATTCCACCACTGCACTGCGCATATTGCATGTTATCTATTGGCCTTCGGCCCATCCCGCCAGCTTGCCTGGGTTGCGGGTCAGAGCTCGTAGGGAAGCTCCTAGGGGTCTCTTCGGAGCGCTTTCGGGGGCCTCTTGGGGCCTCTTGGTGGCGGGCCTCTTGGGGCCTCTTGGGGGTCTCTTGGGTGGACCTCCTGGGGGCCCCCCGGGGCCGAGGCTCGAAACGCCCGTTCGGGTTTCCAATCTGGGACACCCCTTTTGGAGTTGTCTTTGGGCCATTTTGGGCCGCCTTGGGCGCCTCTTGGGCCGTCTTGGGGGCCTCTTGGGGGCCTCTGGGACCGTTTTGGGGCGATCTTGGGGGCGTCTTTGGGCAGCATTGGAGCGAGCATGCGTGGGCAAGCGCGACCACACAGATGCACCAGCCAACGCCAAGCATTCATCGCAATCCCCGGGTTTTGCAGACCAAGGTGCGGGCGGATGTGTGGGATGATTGCGCGAGCAGTGGAGTTGACAACTCATTGCGAGCAGCAGTTAATTTCTCTTTCTTAAACTACCCCCCTGGATTACCACGATTCTTTTGCGCATTGCAATTTACATTTGATTATGTCCTACCGTCCACCCTTTATATGAATTCATAAATCCCAGCCGAGCTGGTATCCCCCATCCACCACCCTTTGGACAAACTATGTGCGCACAATCGTTTTTCAAAAATCACCAGTCTTCATAAACCCATTGCTAACATGACATGCTGTGCACACGCGCGTTGTGTCGCGCGCGTGCCGCAATCTTTTCAAAACCGTAGGTTTCGCAAGGAATTCGAAATCGAGTGTCAAAACATATACAACACAGGTTTCCGCAACACATTTTTTCGTTGAAAATCAGGTTGCGCGCGCGTTCTTGCGAATTCCGAAGAGAACCATTTTGTTTGTCCATAATTTCCAGAACATGCTATCCAACGGGCTTCGAGCGCGCATGTCGGAAACGTTCGAACGCTCTTGCGCAAAACATGCGAGAACCCGCGCGTGCCGTGCGAGAACCCTTCGCAAAACATGCGCTCGCGCTCTTGCAAAGTCGACCAAAGGCTGCTTTGTTCAACATTGCCATGGGATTCTGCCAAACGGGCCTACCGCGCCGCTTTTCGAAATCATTCGAAAGCCTTTGCGCGCGCGCTTGGGGGGGGGGGCACACTCGATGTCAAATCATACCATGCGGCTACTCTCGCGCGTCGGCCGCGCGCGCATGTCGAACCCCTTCAAGAACCTGCATCGCCGACGCGAGGACGCCGTCATCGTCGTCGGCGTGATCAACATTGGCGCCGTCATTGGCGTTGCCGTCGTCGTTGTCAACATCGTCACTATCAGTATTACCATCATCGTGTCTGTCGTCGTCGACGTTGCCATGATACCGCGCCCGCCCAACTCACCGACTCGCATTGAAGTGCCCGCTGGGAAGCGCCAAGCGGTCAGCGCCTCCCCCCCGCCATCCTCTGCAACAAAAAACTATGCGCGCGCACGCGTTTATCAAAAATCACAAGTTCCGAAGAACCCTTTGCAACAAATGGGACGAAGTGCACACGCGCGCGTCCTCGCGCGCGCATGCCGGAATCCTTAAAACAACTTTCGGTTTCGGAAGGAATCACAATCGAGTTTCCAAACACCATAGGACAGCACAGGGTTCGCAACGCTGATTTGCGAAAAAATCTAACGCGCGCGCGAAATCTTAACAACACCATGGTTTTTATCAACAAAAATAATTATTTCAAACGCATATTACCGAACGGGCTTCGAGCGCGCGCGCGTCGAAATCATTCGAACGCCCTTGCGCGTGTGCCGTCGCGAGGATCCTCTGTAACAGATGGGGCGAAGTGCAGACGCGCGCGTCGTCGCGCGCGCATGCCGGAATCATTCAAAAGCCATGGGCGTCGACGTCCTCCCTCCTCCCGCGTCGTCGTCGTCGTCGTCGCCGTCGTCGTCCTCTGCCTTTCCTCGTGTTCGTCCTCGTCGTCCTCTTTGGCGTCGTGGTCGTTTCCGTCGTCGGTGTCGCCGTGGTCGTCCTTCCTCCTCCTCCCTCATCGTCAATGTCGTCCGTCGTCGGCGTCTCGTCGTTGTCCCTCCTAGTTCGTCGCCGTCGTCGTCGTCGTCGTCGTCGTCGTCGTCTTCCCTCCTCCCTCGTGGTTGTCGTCGTCAGCGTCGCCGTCCTTCCTCCTCCTTCGTCGTTCGCGTCGTCGCCGTCCTCCCTCCTCCCTCGTCGTTGTCGTCGTTGTCGCCGTCGTCGTCCTCCCTCCCCCCTCGTCGTCGTCTTCGTTAGCGACGTCGTCGTCGGCGTCGGCGTCGGAGTCGGCGTCGTCGTCGTCTTCGTCGTCGTCGTCGACGTCGGCGTCGTCGTCGCCGCAGTCGTCGTCGTCGTCGTCGTCGTCGTCGTCGTCGTCGTCTTCCGTCCTCCCTCGTCGTCGGCGCCGTCGTTGTCGTCGTCGTCGGCGTCGTCATCGTCGTCGTCGTCGCCGTCGTCGGTGTCGTCGTCGTCGTTGTCGTCGTCGCCGTTGTCGTCGTCGAAGTCGTCGGAGACGTCGTCGGTGTCGTCGGTGTCGTCGTGTTCGGTCTTAAGAGGTTTTGCAAGCCAAGTTGCGGGTGGGTGGGTGGGATGTTTACAAGAGCATGGGATGTGTCTAATCATGTGTAAAAACCACCTGCGTCACTTAGATGGCACCATACTTCCCTGAAGTAGCTTCGGATTCCCCACCCCCGGGTTTTGCTGTTCCTCTATGTATAATAAGACTTACATTCGATTCAAATACACATTCAGACCACCCCAGCCTAGCTGACGTCGCCCCCCTCCCCCCGGCCCAATCTTCATCAGAACATAGTATGCGCGCGCGTTCGACGAACAGGAATGTGTTTCATAATCCTTTGCAACCCAAGCAAGGTGAAGTCCACGCGTGCCCGGCATCGCGCGTGCATGCCGAAGCCGTAAAACCGCCAATGCCGCAAGGATTTCAAGATCGAGGTCCTCGAACAGCAAGCAATCGTTTTGCAACATGGCTGTGTCAATGAAGTCTGCGCGCGCACTCTTGCGAACCCTTGCGGGAGCCATCGGTTTTCAAAGGTCTGACGTTTCGCGTGCCCGCACCATACCACCGTTGTGGCCCTTTTCCGCCTGTCCTGTTCGGTTGGCCTGTCGTCTGACTACCTCGACCGCGCGCAGCTGCCTGCGTCGCTCGCGATCAAAAAGCCCCCACCAACCCATTGAAACAGTTTGCCCGGCAAGTTGAGGCGTTGCTGTGGGAGGCAGGGGGGGATGTCAAGGCACCTTCCATGTAGCAAACCGTCTAGCTCTCTTCCACCCGCCCCCCCCAACACACAAGTAACACCCGAGCCTCTGCATGTTCAGCGGTTGTCTTTGGATGCGCAGCTACTGGAACCAAAACCGAGCCCATGTGCGCGACAGTGGGGCGAGGTGCCCAAGCCAATGCCCATCATTGTGTTTCGTGGGCCTGCGCACAGTAGGCCATGCGCCACCACCCCCGCCGCCCCTGTCAAAGATTACTTGACAATGATCGCGGGGTGGCCGCGCATGGTCCAGATCCAGCCGCGAGGTGCATTTTGCATTGTGCTTTGTCAGGGATGGTAACCCATTGCGCGGCAGGCGATCTGCTGACACCCCCGCCGCCTCTATCAGAAAACAATGCAACCCGCTCGCGGGCCTCACGAAAATGACTCCAGACTTTGCCCCGAAGTGCATGTTGTATTGTTTTTGATAGGGATAGCGGGTGGGGGTGGGGGGGGGGGGGCGCATCCGATTGGTTGCGCATGCTCCAAATTTGGAGGCCGAGTGCGTTTTGCATTGTTGTTTGATAGGGATGCTGGTGGGGGTGAGCATGGTTCATGGTTGGTTGCGGGTCGCCTGGGGGAGGGGGTGTATACTAATAGTGAACAGTGATCAAGGCACCCTTCTAGATAGCAAGCCGACTAGCTCACTCCCGCCCGCCCTCCCAACACACAAGTAACACCCGAGGCTTAGCATGTTCAGCAGTCGTCTTTGGATGGGCAGCTACTGGGAACCAGAACGGACCCTATGTGCGCGACGCTGGGGCCCGAGCGTGCCAGGCACGTGTGGTGCACCAAATGCAGGTGCGCCACGTCCCGGGTACGTGCAGACTGTGTGTCAGGTGCGCCCGCGCGCGTGAGTCGACAGCTGATATCGGAAAACAGGCCGGCTCCCGAAATCCTTGTCGCAAAACCACGTGACAATGAGGTGGCCGCGCATGATTCTGATTTACCCGCGAGGTGCATGTTGTATGGTGTTTTGATCGGGATGGTGGCCAGGAGCACAGCAGACACTATGTTGACATCCCCGCCGTCCCTGCATGCCCCTGCCAAAAACACATGCAGAGTGCTCGCAAGCCCCACGAACATGATTCAAGACTTTGCCCGAAGGTGTACATTTTTACATTTTTTGACAGGGATGGCGGGTTGGGGGCGCATCGGGTTGGTCGCGCATTCTCCGAAAGTGGAGGCAGAGTGCGTTTCGCATTGTTGTTTGGAAGAGATGGTGGGGGGGATCATGGTGTCCTCAGTGTTCCTGGTTGTCTGCTGGTCGCCTGGGAGAAGGGGTGCATATTAATAGGGAACAGTGATAAACCCTTCCCCCGAGCAGGAGAAGGAAGGGTTGTGGAAAGAGAGAAGACAAAACTCGTCAAAACACCTGCGCCCAGAGGGCTGGTGGGTCTCATCAATTGCGACCAAGCGGGCCTCTCGCGCGCGCGCGTGTCGAAATCATTCGTCTGCCCTCGCACACTTGCTGGGGGGGGGGGGGGGGCGCGGTCCCTGTCAAGTAAAATCATGCAGGCCGCTCGCTCTCGTCGGCCGCGCGCGAACGCAGGAATCATTCTCACGTTTTCATCATGGGCACGTGGTCTCCATTAGTGTCATCGGCGCAAGCAGCATCTGCCTGTCATTGGCCTTGCCGTCGTCATCGTCATCAGCGTCACCAGCATCGCTACAACCATCAGCGTGCCGTTGCTGAAGTCGCTATGATACCGCGCCCGCCCGAGCCACCGACGCGCACTGAAGTGTTCGCGCGTCAGCGCGGCCTGCGAGAAGCGGTGGGGAGTCCCCAGCGGTCGGCGCCACCGTGGCCGCGTCGGTCGCACCAGACTAGCTGGCGGCCCCGCCGAATCGACGAAATGTAACGCCGCAGTGGGACATCAAATCGCATGATCTGTTGGATTTTTGGCGCGGCTCTGGGTCAGGCGGGAGGGTCGCCGCTGTCCCTGCCAGCCCTCCCCCGATTTTCGACCCGAGCAGCGTCGTCTTCCACTTCGCGGGCCAGGCCGAGGGGCGCGCGCTCGAGAGGAGGCCCCGGGTGGCGCTCAGCATCGATGACGCCCCCGCCCTGGAGTTCGACGAGCGCCCCGCCGAAGCCTGCTCCACGTCTCGAGCGAGAACGCCAGCGGAAGCATCAACTTTCGGAGCTCCGCGAGGAGTTCTGGGCTCGGCGCTGGGACCCCTGGCGCCTCCGGCGCCGCCCCCGGCGCGCCTGGGATGGGGACCCAGCGCTGGACCACGAACTCCGCGCGGGGCTCCGACACCGCTTGTGTGTGTGGTGCCTGTCTTTCTTGCTCGCGCATCGCAGATCTCGAGGGCTCTGGCCCGATTCGGCGTCAAGGCGACGTGGTTCGTCATCCCGAAGGGGGGAAGCACGGCATAGACCTGCCTCTCCGGAGCTCTGCGCGGATGCCTCGGATTGGCGCCGGCACCCCCCTCCTGGCCCACGGGGGCGGCGCCGCGGGCCGCCGCCAGGGGGCGGCTGGCGCCGAGGCAAGACATGCCCGCGCGGGCCCCCTTGGCAGCTCCTTTAGAGGCAGCGTTTCCCAGGCTCGTGGGCAGCGCCGGGGCAGCGCCCAGGCAGCGCCCTACAGCGCTGCCCAGGCTCGAGGGCAGCGCCGGGGCAGCGCCCAGGCAGCGCCCTATAGCGCTGCCCAGGCTCGAGGGCAGCGCGCATATGGGAGACCTTTGCCCCGGGCCCTGGGGCAGCGCCGAGGCAGTTTCTGGGCGTCGCTGCCCGGGCTCGCGCGCAGCGCCCGGGCAGCTCCCATGGGCAGCGCTGCCCGGGCTCGCGCGCAGCTCCGAGGCAGCTCCCGGGAAGCGCCCCTGCGCTGCTGCTGCCCTGGGCTCCCGCGCGCACGGGCTCCGAAGGTGTGTTCCTCCTTTTTCCATGGCTGGACGATGGATGCCTCGTCGGTAGCTCAGGAAGTCTCAACCGCTTGCGCTTCGTAATTACACGGTTTCCATTTCCGTGCGAAGCCCACCAAGATTTGCATGGGATGTTGCAGAAGAAAACATCAAAAACAACACAACACACGGGCTCCGGAAGTGTTCTGTCTATGGCGGCTTGTCTTGTTCGACGGTCGGCTCGCACGCTCGCGGCGACCGCGTGGAGCTGTTGCGCGCCTTGGTGAGGGACGGGCACGAGCTTGGCAACCACGGCATGCACGACAGGCCCGCGTGGAGGCTCGGCCGGGACGAGTTCGCGAGGGACGTCGAGGAGACTCCGTAGCAACTCGTGGGAGCGTGGTTACCCAGACCCCCTCGCGTTGTGACAGAAAAGATCTCGACGGGAGGTTCTTCGCTAAATTCGGCATCTGGGGGCCCTTGCCGGGCCTCGGGACCGCGTCAGAGAACGACTCGGGATGAAAACTTGGCCCTGGGGAGTGGATCGACAACTCTGGGGGTCGACGTTCTGAATGATGTGCCTGTTTTCCACCACCACCATAAACTGGAGAGGGCAAGGAGGAGGAAGAGGAGGAGGAGGAGGAGGATGAACAGGAGGAGGAGGAGGAGGAGGAGGAGGAGGATGCCCTCCCCCTCCAACTTGTGGTGGTGGTGGTGGAAAGCAGGCCCATCAATGAACATATCAGACGTAGGGGTTCAGGGTCATAGGAGCCCGGTCTGTTCTCGCAGTTCTTTGGTATGCACTGGCCAGTGCTAGCTCTTAGTAATCCATGCGGGAGCCCTGGTTTAGCGTTGGCTGGCGTCGATGTGGCGTCAATGAGCTTCGATCTGGCGTCGCTCAGCGTCCACTGGCGCCGATCGGCGTCGGTCCGCAAGAGCCAGGAAGATTCAGGAGGGGAAAAAACACACAGACACAATTATTCGTCGATCCCTAGGAAAATATGGGAAAATATGGGAAGTGGTGGGGAAGACAAAAACCTAGAAAATATAAGAAAATATGGGGAATATTTTTATTTGTGTGTATTTATTTGTGTGTCCCAGTTTCCCTTTAAAGATGGCATGGGAGGCTCCCACGAGTTGCCACAGCAGAGGAGACGCAGAAGATCCTCGAGGAGTCGAACAAGAAAAATAGCAGCATGTCCAGTTAAGCTCTCGGAGCTCCGCGCGGGTTTTTCGCGGATCGTAGGGGGCCCCCCCTGGCGGCGCCTCTGGCGCCGTCCCTGGCACGCTCTCCGCGTGACAGGGGCCCAGCGCCGATCCAAGAAATCCGCGCGGAGTTCCGAACGCTTCTGCTTACCCAGCCACGCGCAGAGGGGATGAATTAGGGGGAGGGGGGAAGGCTTCCCAGAGGCACCCCTTGCCTCTTGGAAGGCGCGGGCCTCGTCTGCAGATGTAGGGCCGGTGCCTTCTGAGAAGCAGCCTTTTCCTAAGAAGCCTTCCCCCTCGCCCTACCCCTCTCTGCGCGCCGCCAATGCTGTTTTTTCCTGTCCTTGAGGGGTGCGGCGGGGGCCACAGGCGCTGGTTCCGGCCTGGGCAGGCCCTATTCACGCCCTGGAAGTTGGCGTGGCTGAGGAGCTAGGCCGATCGAAATGGGCACGGATCGGGGCTGAAGGGACATGGGGTCAGTGCAAACGGGGGCCAGTCAGAGCGCCAGATCCTGCAGGATCCTGCAGAGCCAGGGTCGCATTGACCCCAGCTTAGGGACAGGATCCTGCATGATCTTGCAGGATCCTGCAAGGCCTGACTGACCAGGCTTGGGTTGACCCAGGTCAGTGGAGCCCCGAACGGAAAGATTGGGCGCAATGACCGACGACATGTCTTGTTCATTTCGAACAGGGCTCTCTGTCGGTGTCGCCACGGACGTTGTCCATCTGAAACAGAAGGCCGCCTGCTCATCAGCGGCCGCTGCCGCTTTCGGACAACACGTGTTGTTGGGCATCGTGCCCCTTTCTTCCGTAACCATTTCGCACGTCCAAAGAGGAAGAGGGGATACCGACTGGCACTGGGCAGCATCTTCGTGGCGGCGCGCACGAGAGGGTGGGTCGAAGGGGGGCGGTCTTTTCTACAGCCCCCCCGCCGTGTCAGAAGCCCTCCGAAGCGACTTTTGCTTGATGTGGGGCCTCCTGGCATGTGATCCGGAGCCTCCCGGAGTGCCGCAGGGAGTGAGGACAGAAAGTGGAAGGAGGAGGGGGAGGAAGCACAGGAGAGGAGATGACAGGAGGAGGAGGAGGAGGAGGAGGAGGAGGACGCGAAGGGAGAAGGGTTGAAGTTAACTTGGTCATGTGCCAGCGAAACGAATATGCGGCAGCATAGTTGCTTGCTTGCGCGCGGCGCCTGGGACACTCTCTGGCCGGTGCCGGGAGTCAGGAGCGCCGTCGTAGAATCGGGGAAGCGTAAGACTAGAGTTTGTCGGAACTCGGCTTCGCAGTCGCTTTTTGACGGGCCCGTCCTGAACACGGTCCAGATTTCGTGGGACGTTTGCAGCGGGAGCGCGCGTCAGATTCAAGACGGGGCTCCGTCATCTTCCCGACGGCCCCCTGACAGGCCAACCCGCGTCACACGCGCCCGAGCCGTACGTCTCCCCAACAGAGCCGCGCATTGTCTTTGGGCGGAGGGCAAAGGGTGAACTCTGAAGTGCCGGTTCGATTGCTCTTCTAGGTTGGGGTCTGCCAAAGGTGAATCCCAAGACGGATTGACTTTCGAGGTGCAGAAGCCCATGTGGATCTCACCCCGAGCCCTCCATTGTAAGATCGGCGGCACCCCAACATGCTTATACTATGTATGTGCGTCGCCCCGCCAGGGGCGATGCGCGCACCGAGAACTCCTACAGCATGTGCGCCGTGGCGGACGCGTTCTGGCCACACCGCTCGGGAAACGGTATAGTATACCACAAGATGGGCATAATGTTGTATGCTCGGGTCGGACGCGCGCCTCCAAGGAGAACACGGAGCATCAGCATGCCTCTGTGCGCCCCGTAAGAGAGTGCTCCGCAGAAGCCCCCCCCCCGACGCGCCTCCACCCGCGCCTCCACCCCGACGTGCCCCGTGCTCCGGCCGCCGCCCCTTTCGGAGCCCCGACCGCTCCCCCGAGGGCCGCCTCCGCCCCGGGGGCCCTGCTTTGACGGGGGCCCTGGGACACACACACACACACACACACACACACATTCACACACACACACATTCACACACATTCACACACACACATTCACACACATTCACACACATTCACACACATTCACACACACACACATTCACACACACATTCACACACACACACACACACACACATTCACACACACACACATTCACACACACACACAAAGATTCACCATCTCTTTCCAACATCTTCTGGGCTCTTGTCTTCCCCCCCCACACTTCCCACGCTTTCCCACCTCCTCCTCGGGATCGACGATTACCATTGTGTCTGTCTGTGTGTGCGTTCCCCTCCCGATGCGTGGCGGCCCCCGGGGGCCCGTCACCGGCCCCAGTGCTCGTGGGCGTCGCGTGCTGCGGGGGGGCGGGGGCGATCCCCGGGGCGGCGCCCGAGGGCTGCAGGAAGGGGGCCCCGTCGGACCCCCCTCTCGAGGAGGGCCCCCTTGCGGGCCCCAAAGGGGGCCCTTGCTCAACAGGGTGAAGTCGGGCGTGCCCCTCGAAAGGAGGAGTATTAAGAAACATTTCTAACACATCGTCAGCGGACGATCTTTTTAGCATGTTTCCATTCTTTATGGAATTTGTTGTCAGTATTTTGAGTTGTTGGGGCATTGCTTGATTATTATGTGGACTATCTTTGATTTGTCATCAAAGATCCGCCTGCAGGAGGACATGCTCGACCTAATGCAAGGCCTGCTCCTCCCCCGCCTGAGCCGCCCCCCCTGGCGAGGTGGCGGTCGACCACAGAGCGCATTTGACCCCATCTTTCAGCATGCTCGTCGGACCTGCGAAGGGCACGTCGGGCTTTCGCAGGTCTACGAACGCACGGTCGACCACAGCGCAGTCGACCCCGATTGCTAACATGCTCGTCGGGCCTGCGAAGGAGACGTCGGGTTGTCGTAGGTCTACCCAACGGTCTACACATGCTGTGCAGGCGCGACGAACGTTTCAGGTTTGGGGGAAGCCAGTTCTGTCGCCAACCTCTCGCTCGACCCCTGCGCGCGCCGCCGGCCCCTCCCGCACGACGCCGTGGATCTGCCCCCGCTGCAGTGCTCCTCCCCGCGGCTCATCGCCTGGCTCCTGGTCCGCAAGGCGCAGGCCGGCGACGTCATCATCGTGCACGATCGGCCCTGGACCGTCGCTGCGGCCCTCAGACCCAGACCCCCTCGGGTCATGAAAAAATCATGACTCTGGACGCCCGAAATGGGCACGGAAAGAATGGGTACGATGCCCAACAGCAGTTCCTGTTCATTTTGGACAGGACCCGCTGTCCGCGCCGCCGCGGCCTGTGTCCATTCGAGACAGGAGGCCGCCTGCGCAACAGCGGCCGCTGTTGGTTTGGGACAACATTTGTTGTTGGGCATTGTACCCATTCTTTCCGTACCCATTTCGGGCGTCCAAAATGACGGGGAGCTCTTCGCTATTTTCGGCCTCTGGGGGCCCTCACCGGCCTCCGGGACCGTCAAGAGAGGACTATCAGGATGGAACACTGGACCCGGGGAGGGGGTCGAGACCTCTGGGGGTCGACCTTCAGAAACATTATGACGGGGTGGGGGATCTAGGCGACGCATTTTTGTTCACTGTGGGTTTTTGTTCCCCCTGGTTTCGGGCACAGGGGCTCGGCTCTAAGAATCTCGCAGAAAGAGGGGGTCCAGGGTTCCAGTGGCGATTTCTGGTGATCTTTCATGCGTCTGGCCACGTCGAATCCCAGGGGAAGCCAACGGATGCTGAGGGAGGCTGGGCTTTTCGCCGTTTTCGGCCTCCCCGGGCCTTCCCTTGGGCCCCAGGATTGTCATACAAGGAGGCAGGGTGAAGAAGGAGAAGGCCCAGGGTAAGGCCCCAGGTTCCAAGACCCGTTTCCCTCAGGGCCCAATTGAGCAGCGCAAGACAATGGGCTCGACTGCGCAGCCATTCGCGTGTAAGCTGCCCGCGGAAGGTCACGCGCAGGCGCCCGAGTTTCCAGCGTAGCGTCCCGCGCTGGCGGCCCGCGTAAGCCACCGCGCAAGGTCGCTGTGTCATCTCGCGGAAGGCCCGTTTCGTTCCGCTCGTCCACGTTGGAGCCTTCTAGGGGTCCGAGGTGGTCCAGCATTGGCCCCCGCCAGAGCAGAAAGGATCGGGCGAGGTTCGAGGTTCTGGCTTCGCTTCGGTTCCTGCTGCCTTCCTTGGCCTCCCTGCTCGGGCCCTGGGACCGGCGCTCCGAGCCAAAGCGCTCACCAGGAGCGGTCTGGGGGGACAGAGCTTGAGAGCGGTGTTCTCTTGGCCTCGGCATCGCTCCACCGCTCCCCACCCCCTATCCCCTTCGAGACCCCCACCACATTGCCGCCCCAGTCGGGGGCGCACGCCTCGAAGCTCGAAGGGGGACGGCCCGCATCCCCATCCAGGGGGGACACGTCGGCCGGCGGGGCCCCGGCCACGCCGCTGGGCATGGGGCTCGGAGGAGCCCGGCCCTCTGCGGCCCGATCCACCTCGGGGCCTCGAGCCCCCCGGCCCTCCTTCCGAGACCCGCGCGCGCGGCCTGCCGAGGACCGCGGCGGCCCTGGCCCTGGCGCTGCCCGCCCTCACGAGCCGCTTCACGCTCTGCTGGGGGGCCGCATGCGAGCCCTACCCCTACCCCCTACGGTTTTTGCTACGGTTTTTGAGGGGGAGGGTGGGGTTCACTTCGCTCGGGAGCTCCCGAACGGAGTGAACCCCACCCTCCCCCTCAGAGATCGTGGGGGGTTAGGGGTAGGGTTCGCATGCGACCCCCTGTCTGCACCCTGTCCGAGCTCTCCGACGCGTGCCGGGGGCGCGCGGGCCGCTACCTCGACCTGTCGCCCCCCGAGTCGCCCGGGCGACCACCCTCGGAGGGCACCAGCTGTCATCAGGTCGGGCCTGGCCCTCTACAGAAGGACCATTCAAACATAATAGTCAAGTAATAGTTGTGATTCTGTTTGTAGCATTTTTCGGCCATCTTGGGGTATGTCAGAAAAACAAAGATTGGGGGTACGGTTTGACTTTCTTGTTTATTTTGTTGTCCAAAATTTCCCTGTAGGAGGACAGGCCCGACTTACAACTATCAGGCGATCGCAAACATGGATCAAAGGGGGCGTTGATTAGCGACGGGTCCCGTTGCCGTGTGAAATCGCGGATATCCGCCGCCGAAGGAGGCGGCACCGGCTGCATTATGGGGAGGGCTCCTCCCCCGATCCATGGATGTGGCGACCGCGCGCCAAATCCATGGATCGCTAATCCATGTTTGCGCGCCCCCGAAACTACACACTGGCATCGATCCTGCCAGGTTCACTCTTGGGCGCAAGGTCGCCTTCTCTGTGAGGTCTGGGGGGGGGGAAGCCAGCATCGGCGCCGGTATAGCCGTCGTTGAAGCTTAGCTTATGAGTATAGACATGATCCCGCCTAGTTCCGCTTACCGCTGAATCCCGCTCAGTCCAGCTTCATCCAGCTTGACTAATCCAGAGCGCAGTCCGACCAGATCTGGCCTTGATGGCCCCCAAACTCCAGTGTCAGAGCCTTCTGAGTCGTTCTCGCGAAGACCCCCCTCGACTTGCTTCCTGACGTGCCCCTCCCTGTCCGGGCTGGGATGGCCTATGCGCCGATATATTGGGCCCAACGGCGAGCCTAAGGATGCTGGTGTATAGCCCACGAGATCCGACGACGCGCGAAAATTACAACATCGGGAGAAATCACGACCGGGGCCCCAGACATGCCCTCCTCCTCCTCCTCCTCCTCCTCCTCCTCGATCCTCCTCGCTCCTCCCTCCTCCCTCCTCCCCAGACATAGGCTTTCGTCACCATTTTGCGAGCCGCATCGATCTATGAGGGCCGCGGAGCCCAGGGGCCCGAAATTCCACGAAAGCGTCGGGTTCAACAAAAATGCGGCGCCAGGATCTCACGGGCCCGAGTCCCTCGACGTCATAATTTTTCATGACGTGGACCCCAGGCGGTCTGGACTCATTCCCTGGGACTGGTTTTTCCTCCCAAGTTGTTTTTGGAATGTCCCGCGGGCCGATGAAGGGCCTACAGGAACCGAGTATTATGAAAAACCTTTCGCCGTGACTTTTTCATGACCCGCGTGCGTGGGCAAGATTTATATCAATGTCCACTGCGTCTTGGACTGTCTGAGAAGGGGCGCCCAAATGAAGAGGTGCAGTGGATATGGAACAACATCTAGCTTCCAATGGCCAGATTTCTATCCATCTCCACTGCGCCTCTGCATGGCTCTTGGGGGACTAGGGAACGCGAATCCTTAGACGCACTGGATATATGGACACAAATCTTACCCGCAGCGGGGGTCGGGGCCGAGACCCCGACGTCGTATTTTTTGTCATAACGTCGACCCCCAGCGGTGGCGACCCCGTCTGAGTCGTTTGCTGACGGTCCCGAGGCCCGGCCGGTAAGGGCCGCCCGGTGCCGCAAACAGCGAATAGCCTCCCGGCGTAGTTTTTTTCACAACGCGAGGGTGTCCTGGGTACCACGCTCCCGACGTGTTGCTGGGAGAGGGCCCCCAGGGGCCGAACATTCAGAAAAGCCTCCCGTCGTGATTTCTCAATGATTTGTGGAGGACGATCAATGGAGAGGAAGCATGTTGCCAAATAATTTCCAGATGTCTCAAGAATGTGTCAAACATGTACGACGCATGATTGGAATATGTTAGAAAGCATGCTTCGAACATGTTTAGAACATTGCTCGAATAGTTTAAACACATGTTTCATTCAACGATGGGACTGTGAGGGTGCCCACTGCCGTGGCACCCACAGCTCCATGACCCGAGGGACTCTTCAGCTGGCGCCCTCCCACACCCCCCCCCGCCGGCGGCGGCACCGGCCGCACGGCGGCGCGGGCCGCGCCCGCGGCCCGGCTGCGCGGGGCAGCGCCGCCGGCGACGGCGGGGCTGCGCTGAGACGCCGCAGCCGACGAACGAACAGCACACACCCATACCCATAGGGGGGTCGTTGCGAGGAGGCCTGGCTACGGGTACGGGTGTGGGTTGTCTGGCCCTGGGGAACGCTCCCGCTCGAGCGGGGACCCCCCTCCGACAACGCGCACCCGTAGCCCTCTCCGACCCCCCTATGGGTACGGATGTGTGTGTGTGTGTTGTCGGCCCGTCATAGCAGCAGGGATCAAGCGAGGGTCGGCGGCGAGCGGGGGTGGACAGACCTCCCACCCTGGCACGCCGATCAGTGAAGGCGAGGTGACTTTTTCAGTGTGGGTGTTTTTCCAGTGCTGGACCTAAACGCGGTTTTGCTGGACTTCGGCTGTGTTTTGTTTTTTGTTCTGGCAGGGAGGTACAGGGTACAGAAAAAACAGGTCGAGCAGCACGAAACACAAAACGAAACCAACACGATAAACAGCGTTAGGTCCAGCCTTGGGTTTTTCGGTTTTCGGTTCTCGAGGGGGCGCCGCGGCCGTCACCATCCAGGCCTGCGCCCGCCAGGTTTGGGCCCGAGGTCGATTTCACCAGACCACGTTTTACGGGAGGTGGGCCTGTCCATCCCCGAGGCGAGCCGGGGGGTTGGGAGAGGAGGGTGGTGTTCGTCGCTTCGGCTTCGAGGTTTTCCGCCCTCGGGATGCGTTGCAGCGGCCCCAGACCCCCGACGTCATGATTTTGTCATTACGTCGACCCCCAGAGGTCCCGACCCTTTCCCCATGACCGGCTTTGCATCCTGAGTCGTTTTTTGACGCTCCCGAGGCCCGGTAAGGGCCCTCAGAGGCTGAAAATAGCGAAAAACCTCCCGTCGTGATTTTTTCACGACTCGAGGGGGTCTTGGGGTGGTGTTCGTCGCTTCGGCTTCGAGGTTTTCCGCCCTCTGGGATGCGCTGCAGCGGCTGCGCAGGGGGTGCCTGGATCGTCGCGGAGGGCCGCCGGCGAGCCGAGGCAGGACCCCCAATGACCGGACTCGGCGGCGCGCTCGGGGGGGGAGCGAGAAGGAGAAGGCCTTCTCAGAGGGCGGCGGGACTCCTCAGACAGCCTCTGGCCTTCGCAGAGGTTTGCGGCGTCGTCGGGGAAGGCCTCAGTTCCTCGATCGTGCTCGCCGCCGAGTCAGAGCCGGCCGTTGCTGCAGTTTTTTCACACGCGGGGCCTTTGTGCCTGGCTTCGGGCCCCTGGAGCCTCACATGCCGAGCCGGCTCGACAGACTGACGCACAAGGGTGGGTGAGTGGGGCGCTCAGGTGATGTCTTCTGCTGAGTCGCAATTGTTACCCTGTCCTGCTATTGCGGTCTTTTGCGACGTGGGTGATGCGGAGTCGAAAGGGATTCGGCACGTAATCGACGAGCTCGTTATGGATGCGACACGGATGACTGGCGCGATGGGTCAAACGAGGTCCCCCAAAGATGCAACCGAAGGGCGTGGTGGTGCGGTCGGGATTCCCAGCTAAAGGGGCCCGAACCGTGTAAATTTCCTCGCGCCCCCGGAGGAGGAGGAGAAAGAGGAGGAGAAGGATGATGAGGAGGAGGAGGAGGAGGAGGAGGAGGAGGAGGAGGAGGAGGAGGAGGAGGAGGAGGAGGAGGAGGAGCCCCCCCCCAGCTTTCGACCCCTCCCCCCCCCGTGAAGCAACGCCTATGAGGGCGGCCCGCGGCGGGAAGGCAGTCGAGAGAGGAAGGCGGGGGCACTGCGGCCTGGGTTCGATCGGGCCACTGCGATGGGCGGTGTCGGGTGCTCGTCTGGCTTGGCTCCTTCAGGTGTTGGACCGTGGGCCCCTTGAGAACCGCCCCCGTCCGGCTCTCGAGCCGGCAGCCGCCGAAGACCGGCGGAGACCGCCGGAAAGGGCCGAAGACCGTCCGAAGACCTGCCGAAGATTGCCGAAGACCGCCGGAAAGGCAGCCAGAGGACGGGCCGAGGACCGCGGAGGACCGACGGAGATGGCCGAAGACCGTCAGAAGCGGGCAGCCAGAGGACCGACGGAGGACCGGAGGGCAGCCAGAGGACCGCCGGAAAGGGCCGAAGACCGTCGAGAGACTTGCCGAGGACTTGCCGAAGACCGCCGACGAGGCAGCGAGAGGACCAGCCGAAGACCGCGGGCGACGGCCGGAGGCCGCCCAGGGGCCAGTGGGGCAACCAGGGTTGCGTCGGGCCCGTCCCACCAGACGAGGGAGATGCCCAGCTAGGCAAGGAATAGTCTGGCGACGATTTTTCGATTGTTTTCTTCTGATTCTTGACTTTTTTGAGTATCTCTAGTTTTCGTCCAAAATCCGCCTGTAGAGAGACATGCCCGACCTACACAACGGGTCCATCGTCGAGTGTGTACTCCAAGTCCCTTATTAATCGTCCCCCGGGTCCGGTTGTTTCAGACGCCTTCTTTGCAACTAGCGGGGTGCGGTTTATTAGGGCGCCTTCTTTGGATTGGAGCTTAGGGGGTACGGTTTCTCAAGGCGCCCCGTCGAAGACGAGGTCCGGAATATTAGGCCGCATTTGGAGGGAGGCCCGGTTCTTTTGGGGGGGGGATGGATTCAGAAGGGATCTGGAGTGAGCTTGTCTTCACCCTCTCGGCCTCCCCCCCCTCGCTTCCCGAGCCTCCCTCCTCTGCGCCCTCCCTGGTGTCCGCCCTCCTCCCTGGCGCCCTGGGGGGGTGGGGGGGGGGAGGGGCAGGCTGGGCGCGCCGCGGCGACGCGAGGGGGGTCCTTCCGACGGCCTGCTGGCCCCCCCGCCCCTTCTCCCCCCCCCCCCAGGCCGAGGCAGCAGGTTCAGATCCCCAGGGGCGTGGGCTTTTGCACCGTGGCCCCCCCCCCCCCCCACACACGTCGCTTTTCAACGGTGGTCCTTCTCCTCATGCTCCTCCTCCTCCTCCTCTTCTTCGGCGCTCGTCTTCTCCTCCTCTCCCTCCTCTGTCTCCTCTTCCTTCTCCTCCTCCTCCTCCTCCTCCTCCTCCTCCTCCTCTTCCCTCTTCCCTGTTCGCCCTCGGGGGAGGAGGTGGCGACGAGGGCCCAGACTTAAGTCGGGCATGTCCCTCTACAGGAGGAATGTTCAGAAATAGCGAACAAGTCAGCAGGGGAGGATGTTTACAGTTTTTGACAATTTGGGGGCATGTTTTGAATCATTTTGATTTTCCGTCCAGAATCCGCCTGTAGGAGGACATGCCCGACCTAAGCCAAGACGGCTGCCTCCCCCGACCTCCCGGGAGCCGAGAGGAGGCCGATGTTGCGCAGCGCCGCATCGCCGCTAGCCTCGGCCTGAGCCTGGACCACGAAGGACGCGGCGCGCGTCGCCGCCGACATGTCGCCGCATGTTGTCCTCGTCGTCGTCGTCGTCGTCGTCGTCGTCGTCGTCGTCGTCGTCGTCGTCGTCGTCGTCGTCGTCGTCATCGCCGTCGTCGTCGTCGTCGTCGTCGTCGTTCTCCCCCCTCCGCCCCCTCAGACCTCTTCGTGGATCTCCGACGAGCTGAAAAGCAACAATGCGTGTGTGTGTGTGTGTTTGTCGTTGGTGTGTGTGTGTGTGTGTGTGCGTGTGTGTGTGTGTGTGCGTGTGTGTGCGTGTGTGTGTGTGTGTGTGTGTGTGTGTGTGTGTGTGTATGTGTGTGTGTGTGTGCGTCGTTGCCGCGGGGGCCTCGCAGCCTCCCCCCCCATGAGGGCACTTCAAAGCAAACTGCTCGGGGCGAAGTGCTGGCCCCAGGAGAGGGGGTGGGGATTTGCGGGGACCCCGTGGTGACAAGGTCTCAGGAGGGAAGAAGCACACACGCAAAGAACCACCGACTCCCACGGGACGTGGGGAAATATGGGAAGTGGAGGGGAAGACGAGCATCCAGAACATATGCAGTCTTATTTTACATATATATATGTATACATATAAACGGATTCATGGGAGTTGTGTCTGTTGGTGTGAGTGTGTGTGTGCCCCAGGGCCCCTTTAAGGTCAACACATCGGATCTCTGGGTCCTTCCCCTCGCCCCCCAGCCCCTCCCCCTCCGCCCGCTGCTTCCTGCTCCGCCATCGCTCCTCACTCCTCCGCCTCCTCCGCCGCGCTCTCGCTAGGACGAGGGGAGGAGGATCAGGAGAGACAGAGAAGGAGAAGGAGGAGGACGAGGAGGGATGGAGGGGAGGAGGAGGGGGTGAGATGAGATGCGAGGAATTGAGACATGAGATGGGACGGAGCCCTGAAGGGGGTTTGTCAAGGCCTAGTCTAAGCCTCCCTCGGAGGCCTCGGAGAGAGCCGAGGCGTCAGACATATCGCCTTCCGCATGCTTTGCGCAGAGGCGCCTCCCCAGTGCTTCCACCGAGGGGAAGAAGAGGAGGGGGGAGGAAGGAGGGACAGAGGAAGAGGAGAAGGAGGAGAAGGAGGAGGGAGGAGGAGGATGGATGGATGGATGGAGGGAGGGAGGGAGGGAGGGAGGGAAAGGAAAGCGCGCGAGGATGGAGGAGGAGGAGGACGGAGGACGAAGGACGCAGGATGACGGCGATGAGGAGGATTGGGATGAGGATGACGGGGAGGGGAAGGAAGTAGGGACTAAGGACGTTGCCCTTCCATTGCAGTTTCAGAGGGACGCATGGGGATTTCTTCGCCTCCTCATCCTGCCTGCTCCTACTGCGCCTCCTCCTCCTCCTCCTCCTCCTCCTCCTCTCCTCCTCTTCCTCCTCCTCATCCTCCTTCTCATCCTCCTTCCTCATCGTCCGCTCTCCAGGAGGTACAGGATCTCTTTCCTCTGCCGCCCGACGGGCCGCACAACCTGGTGGGCGTAATTCTCATATCGTCGGTCATCGTATCTGCTCCCCTGCCAGGGGGGCAGGAAGACGAGGGGAGGAGGGGGGGAGGAGGGGAGAGGAGGGACGGGGATGAGGGACGAGGAGGAGGAGAGAGGGATAATAGGTCTGATGAGCGAAGAGGAGCAGGGAGGAAGAAGACCCGATCCTCACTGCTCCGTCGGCAGCCGCACTCCACTTTGTCTCGAACAGCTGGTTCAAAGTTAACCGGCGAATGCAAGCCGTGAGGCCAGCCTGCGCGAAGCGTGTGCGCAGCGGCCCATGTCGCAGTCCAGCAAGTCTGACCTCTTCTCCAAGCAGTCCGTGGAGTCCACGGGCAGCAGCACGGGCCATGAGGGCATCGACAACGCCATCGCCGGCCTGGAGAAGAGGATCCGCATCGTCTTACCTATCCTTAAGTCGGGCATGTCCCTCCACATGAGGCATATTCAAAAATAGCCAGAAAAATTCATGTGGACGATTTTGTCTTGTATTCCTGACTATTTGGGAATATTGCTTGATTATGTTTTATCCGTAAGGGCTTCGCCCCCTGCCGCCGGCCCCCTCACTAACAGAATGGGACATATCAGAGTCGCGTCGGTGCGTCTCTGCGCTGCCTTGGCGCATCTGGGAACATCACGCGGGGGCGGATACGTAGGAATCATCAGCGCTGATTGAGACGTAGGCGTTATCGAAGACGCCTACGGCGAATCACCGCCGCCGCCTGCCTTTTTGGAAGCGCCTGCGTGGCAGAAAGTTGGGTTTGAGCTTGGCCAAGCTATCGGGCCTCGTGTTCCCCGAGTAGGTTTCGAAAGCCTTCTGGGAACACGGAGTCGGGCGAGCTATCGGAAAATCAATGATTTTGGCCTTTTCGGGCCTTCCTGGTGGACCTCTTGGAGGCCTTTTGGGGCCCTCTTGGGCAGTCTTAGGCCATCTCGGAGCTATCTTGGGCTGTCTCGGAGGCTTCTTGGACGAACTTGCCAGCATCTTGGACTCTCTTGGGCCGTCTTGGAGGCCATCTTGGACCATCTTGGGCGAACTTGGAGGCCATCTTGGCCATCTTGGAGCCATCTGGAGCAGGAAAAACTTTTGCAACCGGATTTTGGGCAGTCTTTGGGCCCTTCCGAGACCCCGGCGGGACGGGCCGAAGCACCAGGGAGTTTTCTAAAAGAACCAAAGCCGAAAGCATTCAGCACGCCGGGCACCCCTGCGGCAGGCCAACAGGGTGCGGCGGATGGCCCCAAGAGGCCTCCAAGGCGGCCCAATATGCACCCAAGACGTTCCAAGCTAGCATCAAGGTGGCCCAAGACCGCCCAAGAGGCTCCCAAGAGGCCTCCAAGATGGCCCAAGAGGCCTCCAAGAGGTCCTCCAGGAAGGCCCGAAGATGTGAACATCATGGATTTCGTTGCGTTTGTGAAGGATTTTGGCATTTGCGCTCCTTCGGCTTTCCGACGGGCCAAGTGGCCCCCAAGGTCACCCCAAGATCGCCCAAGAGGCATCCTGGAGGACCTCTTGGAGGCCTTTTGGGCCGTCCTTGGCCATCTTGAGACCATCTTGGGCCGTTTGGGGTTTATCTTGGGCCGTCTTGGAAACATGTGCAAACCATCTTGGGTTCTCGTGGGGCCATCGGGGCTATCTTGGAAACCATCTTGGCCGTCTTGGAGGCCATCTTGGAGCCGTCTGGCGCGGGAAGACCGACGACCTGGAGAGTTTACGGGTCCTTCTTCCGTGCCGGCGGGACGGGCCGAAGCCCCAGGGGGAGTTCTACAAGAACCCAAACCGAAAGGATCTAGCACGCTGGGCAAGCCTGTGGCAAGCCAACAGGGGGCGGCGGATCGAAGACGTCTACGGCGAATCACCGCCGCCACCTGCCTTTTCTGAAGCGCCTATGTGGCCGAACGTTGAGGCCAGACCTGCCAAGCTATCGGACCATGTGCTCCCCGAATCGGTTTGGAAAGCCTTCCGGGAACACGTGGGCATCTTGAAGGTCATCTTGGCCGCCTAGAGGCCATTTTGACCCTTTCGGGGGCCTTCTTGGAGGACGTCTTGGAGGGCTCTTGGGCCGTCTCGGAGGCCATCTTGAGGGTCTTGGAGACCTCTTGGGCCGTCTTGGGGGCCACTTGGGGCCGTGTCTTGCGCCGTCTTGGGCGATCTTTGGGGGCACTTGGGCCGTCTCGGGCCGTCGGAAGGCAGAAAGAAAACACATGCCACAATCCTTCAAAAACTCATGGGAAATCGCTGATTTTGGCATTTTCTGGCCTTCCTGGAGGCCCTCTTGGAGGCCTCTTGGGCCGTCTTGGGCTATCTTAGGGCCATGTTCGGCCGTCTTGGTGGGCTCCTGGTCCGTCCGACGCCGTTGGAAGCCGTTTTGGGGGCCTCTATGGGCCGACTTGGGGCCCTCTTGGAATGCTCCAGGGCCGTCTTGGAAGCCCATCTTGGGCGTCTTAAAGGCCTCCTGTGCCGTCTTGGGCGCCGTCTTGGGGCCGTCTTGGGGCCCTCTTGGGCCGTTCTGGGGCCAGCTTTGAGGCCTCTTGGGCGATCTTTCGGCGATCTTCGGGGGCTCTTGGGCCGTCTGGGGCCGTCGGAAGGCCGAAAAGAAGCAAATGTCAAACTCCGTCAAAAACCTACGGAACATCAATGTTTTGGGCCTCTTCTGGCCTTCCTGGATGCCCTCTTGGGGGCCTCTTGGGCCGTCTTGGGCCAGCTTCGAGCCAACTTCGGCCATCTTGGTGGGTTCCTGGCACGTCTGACGCCGTCGGGAGCCGTCTTGGGGGCCTTTCTGGGCCGACTTGGGTTGGGGCCCTCTTGAGGCGCTTCGGGGCCGTCTTGGAGGCCATCTTGGACGTGTTGGAGGCCTCTTGGGCCGTCTTGGAGCCCTCTTGGGGCCGTCTTGGAGGCCTTGGGCCGTCATGGGGCCCTTTTGGGGGCCTCTTGGGCGATCTTGGGGGCCTCTTGGGCCGTCTTGGGCCGTCGGAAAGCCGAAAAGGCGCAAATGCTACAATCCTTCAAAGACCTAAGGAAAATCAATGATTTTTGCCCTTTCGGGCCTTCTGGAGGGCGTCTTGGAGGGCTCTTGGGCCGTCTTGGAGGCCTCTTGCGGGCCTGTTGGGCCGTCGTAGACCATCTTGAGGCCATCTTGGGCCGTCTTGGAGGCATCTTGGGGCCATCTTAGCCGTCTTGGAGACCATTTTGGTCCGTCTTGGAGACGTCTTGGAGACCATCCTGGGCCATCTTTGCCTTCTTGGACGCCATCTTGGGCCAACAGGAGGAAACAGAGGCACGACGGATGCGTTTTGAGCGCCTTTCCGGGTGGCTGGCGGGGCGCGCCGGAGCCCCAGGGGGAGTTCTTTTGGAAAAAGAACCAGAACCAAAACCGAGAGGGTTCAACACGCAAGGCACCCCTTTGATAAATCAAAGGGGGGCGGCGGATGGAAGACGCCTACGGCAAATCACCGCCGCCCCCTGCCTTTTTGGAAGCGCCTATGTGGCCGAACGTTGAGGCCAGACCTGCCAAGCTATCGGACCATGTGTTCCCCGAATCGGTTTGGAAAGCCTTCCAGGAACACGTGGGCATCTTGAAGGTCATCTTGGCCGCCTAGAGGCCATTTTGACTCTTTCGGGGGCCTTCTTGGAGGACGTCTTGGAGGGCTCTTGGGCTGTCTTGGAGGCCATGTTGAGCGCTTTGGAGGCCTCTTGGGCCGTCTTGGGGGCCTCTTGGGGCTGTCTTGGGCGATCTTTGGGGGCACTTGGGCCGTCTCGGGCCGTCGGAAGGCAGAAAACAAGCAACTGCCACAATCCTTCAAAAAACCCATGGGAAATCACTGATTTTGGCCTTTTCGGGCCTTCCTGGAGGCCCTCTTGGAGGCCTCTTGGGCTGTCTTGGGCTATCTTAAGGCCATGTTCGGCCGTCTTGGTGGGCTCCTGGTCCGTCCGACGCCGTCGGAAGCCGTTTGGGGGGCCTCTATGGGCCGACTTGGGGCCCTCTTGGACTGCTCCATGACCGTCTTTGAGGCCCACCTTGGGCGTCTTTTGGCCTCCTGTGCCGTCTTGGGGGCCTCTTGGGGCCGTCTTGGGGCCCTCCTGGGCCGTTCTGGGGCCATCTTGGAGGCCTCTTGGGCGATCTTTCGGCGATCTTCGGGGGCTCTTGGGCCGTCTCGGGCCGTCGGAAGGCCGAAAAGAAGCAAATGTCAAACTCCGTCAAAAACCTACGGAACATCAATGTTTTGGGCCTCTTCTGGCCTTCCTGGAGGCCCTCTTGGAGGCCTCTTGGGCCGTCTTGGGCCAGCTTCCAGCCAACTTCGGCCATCTTGGTGGGTTCCTGGCACGTCTGACGCCGTCGGGAGCCGTCTTGGGGGCCTTTCTGGGCCGACTTGGGGCCCTCTTGGGGCGCTTCGGGGCCGTCTTGGAGGCCATCTTGGGAGTCTTGGAGGCCATCTTGGAAGTGTTGGAGGCCTCTTGGGCCGTCTTGGGGCCGTCTTGGAGGCCTCTGCCGGGCCTGGGCCGTCGTAGACCGTCTGGGGTACATCTTGGGCCGTCTTGGAGGCATCTTGGGGCCATCTTAGCCGTCTTGGAGGCCATCTTGGGCCGTCTTGGAGACGTCTTGGAGACCATCCTGGGCCATCTTGGCCGTCTTGGACGCCATCTTGGGCCAACTGGAGGAAACAGAGGCACGACGGATGCGTTTTTAGATCCTTCCTGGGACCCCGGCGGGGCGTGCCGGAGCCCCAGGGGGAGGTCTTTTAGAAAAAGAGCCAGAACCAAAACCGAGAGGGTTTAACTCGCAAGGCACCCCTTTGATAAATCAAAAGGGGGCGGCGGATGGAAGACGCCTACGGCGAATCACCGCCGCCCCCTGCCTTTTTGGAAGCGCCTATGTCTTGGGCGATCTTTCGGCGATCTTCGGGGGCTCTTGGGCCGTCTCGGGCCGTCGGAAGGCCGAAAAGAAGCAAATGTCAAACTCCGTCAAAAAACCTACGGAACATCAATGTTTTGGGCCTCTTTTGGCCTTCCTGGATGCCCTCTTGGAGGCCTCTTGGGCCGTCTTGGGCCAGCTTCCAGCCAACTTCGGCCATCTTGGTGGGTGCCTGGCACGTCTGACGCCGTCGGGAGCCGTCTTGGGGGCCTTTCTGGGCCGACTTGGGGCCCTCTTGGGGCGCTTCGGGGCCGTCTTGGAGGCCATCTTGGGCGTCTTGGAGGCCATCTTGGGCGTGTTAGAGGCCTCTTAGGCCGTCTTGGGGCCCTCTTGGG
Organism: Prorocentrum cordatum; assembly: GCA_963575745.1. Taxonomy (NCBI): domain Eukaryota; class Dinophyceae; order Prorocentrales; family Prorocentraceae; genus Prorocentrum; species Prorocentrum cordatum. Next base: position 231,422 of record CAUYUJ010014931.1, read on the forward strand.
GCCGTCTTGGAGGTCACTTGGGCTGTCATGGGGCCCTTTCGGGGGCCTCTTGGGCGATCTTGGGGGCCTCTTGGGCCGTCTTGGGCCGTCAGGAAGCCGAAAAGGCGCAAATGCCGCAATCCTTCAAAAACTGAAGGAAAATCAATGATTGTGGCCCTTTCGGGCCTTCCTGGAGGACGTCTTGGAGGGCTCTTGGGCCGTCTTGGAGGCCTCTTGCGGGCCTGTTGGGCCGTCGTAGACCGTCTGGGGTACATCTTGGGCCGTCTTGGAGGCATCTTGGGGCCATCTTAGCCGTCTTGGAGGCCATCTTGGGCCGTCTTGGAGACGTCTTGGAGACCATCCTGGGCCATCTTGGCCGTCTTGGACGCCATCTTGGGCCAACTGGAGGAAACAGAGGCACGACGGGGATTTTCCGGGTGGCCGGCGGGACGGGCCGACGACCCAGGGGGAGTCTTTTGGAAAAAGAGCCAAAACCAAAACCGAGAGGGTTTAACACGCAAGGCACCCCTTTGATAAATCAAAAGGGGGCGGCGGATCGGAAGACGCCTACGGCGAATCACCGCCGCCCCCTGCCTTTTTGGAAGCGCCTATGTGGCCGAACGTTGAGGCCAGACCTGCCAAGCTATCGGACCATGCGTTCCCCGAATCGGTTTGGAAAGCCTTCGGGGAACACGTGGGCATCTTGAAGGTCATCTTGGCCGTCTGGAGGCCATTTTGACCCTTTCGGGCCTTCTTGGAGGACGTCTTGGAGGACTCTTGGGCTGTCTTGGAGGCCATGTTGAGCGTTTTGGAGGCCTCTTGGGCCGTCTTGGGGGCCTCTTGGGGCCGTGTCTTGGGCCTCTTGGGCGATCTTTGGTGGCACTTGGGCCGTCTCGGGCCGTCGGAAGGCAGGAAAAAAAACAACTGCCACAATCTTTCAAAAACATACGGGGAAATCACTGATTTTGGCCTTTTCGGGCCTTCCCGGAGGCCCTCTTGGAGGTCTCTTGGGCCGTCTTGGGCCATGTTAAGGCCATGTTCGGCCGTCTTGGTGGGCTCCTGGTCCGTCTGACGCCGTCGGAAGCCGTTTGGGGGGCCTCTATGGGCCGACTTGGGGCCCTCTTGGACTGCTCCAGGACCGTCTTTGAGGCCCACCTTGGGCGTCTTAAAGGCCTCCTGTGCCGTCTTGGGGGCCTCTTGGGGCCGTCTTGGGGCCCTCCTGGGCCGTTCTCGGGCCATCTTGGAGGCCTCTTGGGCGATCTTTCGGCGATCTTCGGGGGCTCTTGGGCCGTCTCGGGCCGTCGGAAGGCCGAAAAGAAGCAAATGTCAAACTCCGTCAAAAACCTACGGAACATCAATGTTTTGGGCCTCTTCTGGCCTTCCTGGAGGCCCTCTTGGAGGCCTCTTGGGCCGTCTTGGGCCAGCTTCCAGCCAACTTCGGCCATCTTGGTGGGTTCCTGGCACGTCTGACGCCGTCGGGAGCCGTCTTGGGGGCCTTTCTGGGCCGACTTGGGGCCCTCTTGGGGCGCTTCGGGGCCGTCTTGGAGGCCATCTTGGGAGTCTTGGAGGCCATCTTGGAAGTGTTGGAGGCCTCTTGGGCCGTCTTGGGGCCGTCTTGGAGGCCTCTGCCGGGCCTGGGCCGTCGTAGACCGTCTGGGGTACATCTTGGGCCGTCTTGGAGGCATCTTGGGGCCATCTTAGCCGTCTTGGAGGCCATCTTGGGCCGTCTTGGAGACGTCTTGGAGACCATCCTGGGCCATCTTGGCCGTCTTGGACGCCATCTTGGGCCAACTGGAGGAAACAGAGGCACGACGGATGCGTTTTTAGATCCTTCCTGGGACCCCGGCGGGACGGGCCGGAGCCCCAGGGGGAGTTCTTCGGGAAAAAAGAACCAAAACCAAAACCGAGAGGGTTTAACACGCAAGGCACCCCTTTGATAAATCAAAAGGGGGCGGCGGATGGAAGACGCCTACGGCGAATCACCGCCGCCCCCTGCCTTTTTGGAAGCGCCTATGTCTTGGGCGATCTTTCGGCGATCTTCGGGGGCTCTTGGGCCGTCTCGGGCCGTCGGAAGGCCGAAAAGAAGCAAATGTCAAACTCCGTCAAAAAACCTACGGAACATCAATGTTTTGGGCCTCTTCTGGCCTTCCTGGATGCCCTCTTGGAGGCCTCTTGGGCCGTCTTGGGCCAGCTTCCAGCCAACTTCGGCCATCTTGGTGGGTGCCTGGCACGTCTGACGCCGTCGGGAGCCGTCTTGGGGGCCTTTCTGGGCCGACTTGGGGCCCTCTTGGGGCGCTTCGGGGCCGTCTTGGAGGCCATCTTGGGCGTCTTGGAGGCCATCTTGGGCGTGTTGGAGGCCTCTTAGACCGTCTTGGGGCCCTCTTGGGGCTGTCTTGGAGGTCACTTGGGCTGTCATGGGGCCCTTTTGGGGGCCTCTTGGGCGATCTTGGGGGCCTCTTGGGCCGTCTTGGGCCGTCGGGAAGCCGAAAAGGCGCAAATGCCGCAATCCTTCAAAAACTGAGGGAAAATCAATGATTGTGGCCCTTTCGGGCCTTCCTGGAGGACGTCTTGGAGGGCTCTTGGACCGTCTTGGAGGCCTCTTGCGGGCCTGTTGGGCCGCCGTAGACCGTCTGGGGTACATCTTGGGCCGTCTTGGAGGCATCTTGGGGCCATCTTAGCCGTCTTGGAGGCCATCTTGGGCCGTCTTGGAGACGTCTTGGAGACCATCCTGGGCCATCTTGGCCGTCTTGGACGCCATCTTGGGCCAACTGGAGGAAACAGAGGCACGACGGATGCGTTTTTAGATCCTTCCTGGGACCCCGGCGGGACGGGCCGAAGCCCCAGGGGGAGTTCTTCGGGAAAAAAGAGCCAAAACCAAAACCGAGAGGGTTTAACACGCAAGGCACCCCTTTGATAAATCAAAAGGGGGCGGCGGATGAAGACGCCTACGGCGAATCACCGCCGCCCCCTGCCTTTTTGGAAGCGCCTATGTGGCCGAACGTTGAGGCCAGACCTGCCAAGCTATCGGACCATGTGTTCCCCGAATGGTTTGGAAAGCCTTCGGGGAACACGTGGTCATCTTGAAGGTCATCTTGGCCGTCTGGAGGCCATTTTGACCCTTTCGGGCCTTCTGGGAGGACGTCTTGGAGGGCTCTTGGGCCGTCTTGGAGGCCATGTTGAGCGTTTTGGAGGCCTCTTGGGCCGTCTTGGGGGCCTCTTGGGGCCGTGTCTTGGGTCTCTTGGGCGATCTGTGGGGGCATTTGGGCCGTCTCGGGCCGTCGGAAGGCAGAAAACGAGCAAATGCCACACTCCTTCAAACACTCATGGGACATCAATGATTTTGCATTTTTTCAGGCCTTCCTGGAGGCCCTCTTGGAGGCCTCTTGGGCTGTCTTGGGCCATCTTAGGGCCATGCTCGGCCGTCTTGGTGGGCTCCTGGTCCGTCTGATGCCGTCGGAAGCTGTTTGGGGAGCCTCTATGGGCCGGCTTGGGGCCTTCTTTGAATGCTCCAGGGCCATGTGGTGGCCCACCTTGGGCGTCTTAAAGGCCTCCTGTGCCGTCTTGGGGGCCTCTTGGGGCCGTCTTGGGGCCCTCCTGGGCCGTTCTGGGGCCATCTTGGAGGCCTCTTGGGCGATCTTTCGGCGATATTCGGGTGCTCTTGGGCCGTCTCGGGCCGTCGGAAGGCCGAAAAGAAGCAAATGTCAAACTCCGTCAAAAACCTACGGAACATCAATGTTTTGGGCCTCTTCTGGCCTTCCTGGAGGCCCTCTTGGGGGCCTCTTGTGCCGTCTTGGGCCAGTTTCCAGCCAACTTCGGCCATCTTGGGTGGTTCCTGGCACGTCTGACGCCGTCGGGAGCCGTCTTGGGGGCCTTTCTGGGCCGACTTGGGGCTCTCTTGGGGTGCTTCGGGGCCGTCTTGGAGGCCATCTTGGGCGTCTTGGAGGCAATCTTGGGCGTGTTGGAGGCCTCTTAGGCCGTCTTGGGGCCCTCTTGGGGCCGTCTTGGAAGGCCACTTGGGCCGTCATGGGGCCCTTTTGGGGGCCTCTTGGGCGATCTTGGGGGCCTCTGGGGCCGTCTTGGGCCGTCGGAAAGCCAAAAAGGCGCAAATGCCACACTCCTTCAAACACCGAAAGAAAAAATGATTTTGGCCCGTTCGGGCCTTCCTGGGGGACGTCTTGGAGGGCTCTTGGGCCGTCTTGGAGGCCTCTTGCGGGCCTGTTGGGCCGTCGTAGACCGTCTGGGGTACATCTTGGGCCGTCTTGGAGGCATCTTGGGGCCATCTTAGCCGTCTTGGAGGCCATCTTGGGCCGTCTTGGAGACGTCTTGGAGACCATCCTGGGCCATCTTGGCCGTCTTGGACGCCATCTTGGGCCAACTGGAGGAAACAGAGGCACGACGGACGCGTTTGGGGGATTTTCCGGGTGGCCGGCGGGACGGGCCGACGCCCCAGGGGGAGTTCTTTTGGAAAGAGAGCCAGAACCAACACCGAGAGGGTTTACCACGCCGGGCATCCCTTTGGTCAATCAACAGGGGGCGGCGGATCGAAGACGCCTACGGCGAATCACCGCCGCCCCCTGCCTTTTTGGAAGCGCCTATGTGACCGAATGTTGAGGCCAGACCTGCCAAGCTATCGGACCATGTGCTCCCCGAATCGGTTTGGAAAGCCTTCGGGGAACACTTGGGCATCTTGAAGGTCATCTTGGCCGTCTGGAGGCCATTTTGACCCTTTCGGGGCTTTTTGGGGGACGTCTTGGAGGGCTCTTGGGCCGTCTTGGAGGCCATGTTGAGCGTTTTGGAGGCCTCTTGGGCCGTCTTGGGGGCCTCTTGGGGCCGTCTTGGGCGATCTTTGGGGGCACTTGGGCCGTCTCGGGCCGTCGGAAGGCAGAAACAACGCAAATGCCACGATCCTTCAAAAACTCTTGGTAAGTCAATGATTACCTAACAGCGAAGACTGATAGGTTTCTAGTAGTGTCAAAAGAGGTCACAGATCACTCCACAGGGGGGTCCGGGCAGGTGTTGGGAGTTGCCGGGCGGGCCTGTGCCGAACTCGTTTTTCACCAACAGTCACACACTTCGTGCTCTTCGACTTCCCAGAACTCCATTCCCAGGCTCATTCTGAATAACCGGATGCAACAGTCACACACTTCGTGCTCTTCGAGTTCCCAGAACTCCATTCCCGGGCCACATTCTGGAGGGCCGGATGCAACAGTCACACACTTCGTGCTCTTCGAGTTCCCAGAACTCCATTCCCGGGCCACATTCTGGAGGGCCGGATGCAACAGTCACACACTTCGTGCTCTTCGAGTTCCCAGAACTCCATTCCCGGGCCACATTTTGGATGCCCGGAGCCAACTGTAGGCCACTTCGTGGTCTTCGAGTTCCCAGAACTCCATTCCCGGGCCACATTTTGAATGCCCGGAGCCAACTGTAGGCCACTTCGTGCTCTTCGAGTTCCCAGAACTCCATTCCTGGGCATGATTTTGAATGCCCGGAGCCAACTGTAGGCCACTTCGTGTTCTTCGAGTTCCCAGAACTCCATTCCCGGGCCACATTTTGAATGCTGAGGCAGGCTGAGCTGAGGCTGAGGCTGAGGCTGAGGCAGGCTGAGGCTGAGGCTGAGGCTGAAGGCAGACTGAGGCTGAGGCTGAGGCAGGCTGAGGCTGAGGCTGAAGGCTGAAGGCAGACTGGCAGGCTGAGGCTGAGGCAGGCTGAGGCTGCTGAGGCTGAGCAGGCTGAGGCTGAGGCTGAGGCTGAGGCTGAGGCTGAAGCGAGGCCGACGGCAGACTGAAGCTGAGGCCGAGGCTGAAGGCAGACTGATGCTGAGGCTGAAGCAGTCTGAGGCTGAGGCTGAGGCAGGCTGAGGCTGAGGCAGGCTGAGGCTGAGGCTGAGGCAGGCTGAGGCTGAGGCTGTGACTGCGACTGCCGTTGCCACTGCGACTGTCATCGCGAATGCGACTACGACTGCGAGAACAGCAGAATTCTACAACTGGATTCTCATCTGAATCTTAAGGGGAATGCTTCCAGATATGCTCCTACACATCGCTGTTAGGTTGCTTTGCCGGGATAATTTAGGCTTTTTCTGGCCTTCCTGGAGACCCTCTTGCAGGCCTCTTGGGCCGTCTTGGGCCATCTTAAGGCCATCTTCGGCCGTCTTGGTGGGCTCCTGGCACGTCTGACGCCATCGGGAGCCGTCTTGGGGGCCTCTCTGGGCCGACTTGGGGCCCTCTTGGGGCGCTTCGGGGCCGTCTTAGAGGCCAGCCTGGCCGTCTTGGAAGCTTGGCCCGTCTTGGGGCCCTCTTGGGGCCGTCTTGGGGGCTTCTTTGGTCGTCATGGGGCCATCTTGGAGGCCTCTTGGGCGATCTTGGGGCGACCTTGCGGGCCTCTTGGGCCGTCTTGGGCCGACGGAAAGCCGAAAAGGCGCAAATACCAACATCCTTTTTTAACTTAAAAACCTACGGGGAATCAATGATGTTCGCCTCTTCGGGCCTTCCTGGAGGACCTCTTGGAGGCCTCTTGGTCCGTCTTGGAGGCCTCTTGGGGGCCTCTTGGGCCCATCTAGCGCCGCCTTGGGTGCATCTTGGGCCGTCTTGGAGATGTCGTGGGGCCATATCAGCTGTCTTGGAGGCCATCTTGCCCGTCTTGGAGGCATCTGGGAGGCCATCTTGGGCGTCTTGGAGGCCATCTTGAGCGTCTTGGGGGCCTCTTGGACCGTCTTGGGGCCCTGTTGGGGCCGTCTTGGGGGCCTCTCGGGCCGTCATGGGGCCATCTTGGAGGCCTCTGGGACGATGTTGCGCCGATCTTGGGGACCTCTTGGGCCGTCTTGGACCGTCGGAAAGCCGAAGAGGCGCACATCCCAAAATTCTTTAAAAACACCTAAAGAACTTCAATGATTTTGGCCTCTTCGGGCCTTCCTGGAGGACCTCTTCGACGCGTCGTGGGCGTTCTTGGAGGCCTTTTGGGCCGTCTGGGGCCATCTTGAGGCTATCTTAGGCCGTCTTGGATGAATCTTGACCCGTCTGGGAGGCATCTTGGAGCCATCTTCGCCGTCTTTGAGGCCATCTTGGCCGTCTTGGATGCATCTTGGAGGCCATCTTGGGCCGTCTTGGAGCCACCTGGAGTAGGGAAAACCTTTGCAACCAGGTTTTGAGATCGTTTCCGGGTGGCCGGCGGGACGGGCCGACGCCCCAGGGGGAGTTCTTTTGGAAAAAGAACCAAAACCATATAGTTTGGCCCTCTGGGCACCCCTTTGATAAATCAAAAGGGGGCGGCGGATCCTAGTGGTCTTCGGCCCATCACGCCACCGTGTCCGGGTTGTGGGTCTGAGACCTCTTGTATATGTGTTGGGGTGTCGTGGGGAGCCTCTCGGTGGCCTCTTGGATGCTGTTTCGGCGCCTTTGGGGGGCCTCTTGGGGCCTGGTGGGGTATCTTAGTGGCCTCTTGGATGCCTCTTTGGCGCGTCTTGGACGCCTCTTGGGGCCTCTTGGGGCCTCCAGGGGGCTTCTCAGGGCTTCTCGGAGCGCTTCTTGTGCCATCTTGGAGCCCTCTCGGGCCGTCTTGGGGCCCTCGTGGAGGCGTCTTGGGCTGTCTTGGGGTGGTATTGGGAGCTTTTTTGAGCCATCTTGGAGCGTCGGAAAGCCGAAAATGTTAGAACCCCAAACTCCTTCAACCATGTTTTGTAAAATCGACGATGTTGGTCTCTGGGGGCTTTCTCTGGAGGCCTCTTGGAGCGCTCTTGGGGCCCTCTTGGGCCGTCTTGGAAACATCTTCGGGCCTCTTGGAACACTCTTGGCCTCGGCAATACGAATACGGCGCAATTTGCGATGGCTTTTGGCCACGCGGACGCGAAGATCGAATCATTTACCAAGGTTGGTTACCTCGGGGGCGCAAGAATGGAGCAACTTGTAAGGGCTTGTGGCTTCGGGAACGCGACTGTGGCGTACCTTGCCAAGGATTCTGGCTCCGGGGACGCGACTGATGAGCAAAATGTGTAAGGGGTTCTGGTCTCGGGTGCACGATCATGGTACACCTTACAGAAAGGATGCCGGCTTCGGCGACGCGATACTTGCGTAGCGCACAAGGGTTTGTTGCCTCGGGGGCGCAACCCTTGAGTCATTTGCAGGGCTTTGTTGCCTCGGGGAAAAACTTGTAGAACGTGCGAAGGTGAGTGGCCTCGGGGGCGCGGAGATTGTAGACTGTGCAAAGGTTTGCTGCCTCGGTGACGCAACCATTGAACATTCTGCGAGGGTCACTGGCCTCGGGGACGCGAACATTGCATGATTTACAACAAGGAATCCTGGCCTCGGGGGCGCAACTGCGGGGGCGCAACTGCGGTGTAATTTACAAGGGATCGTGGACCCAGAGTCGCGAATGTAGCGTAATTTGCAGGGGGTCGTGGCCTCGGGGGCGCGAAGATGGTGTATTTTACAAAGGGTCGTGGCCTCGGGGACGCGATCGTGGTGCAATTTACGATGGATCGTGGCCTCGTGGGCGCGAATACAATGTACTTCCCAATGGATGATTGCGTCGGGAGCGCTCATCTAATTTTTTTACGTGTCCCACGGCCCCGCAGGAATGCAGACAACGCGATTCGGGGGTTGGTGACTGGGCGCTTTTCGGCTCCCCCCCCGTCGCGCGGACTTCAATAATTTATTGTATGAAGCAGAAAGCAAGATTGTAACATTGGACATTGGAAAGTGGAATTGGCGCAGGGAGCAGCAAGCCTAAGACTCGCAGCCTGATGGCCCCACAAGGTGGCCAGTGGATTTGTCCTTCGAAATCCGCCTGTAGGGGGACATGCCCGACCTAAACCTATCCCCACCCCCATTGGGCCATCGTGCCTCAGCCCCCATACGGTGGGGGCGTTGGTTGAGGAATGTGCCCAGGAGGCTCCAGACCCTGGAGGATTCCTTACCTGGCGAGGGCGGCGATGGTTGCCATGGTCAAGCCCCAATTGGTGTTCGACCACCAGCTTCCAGACCTTGGATTCCTTGTTTGAGGGTTCCTCATCCAATGCCCTCACCGTACAGTCGGGGCGCTGAGGAAGGAACCCTTCTCGTTGGGGAGGGGCTCAGTGTTCCTTAATTGTGTTGTTTTTGTTCTAGGTGTTCCTTCGGTTTTCCATGGGCAATCGGAGTTCAGCTTGTTTCGGGTTCCGTGTGGCAGCACTTCGACCGTAGGCCCTGCGGGACCCGAGCGAGCAGGCGCATGTGATCCAGGGCTCTGGGCCGCCCCCCTCGTGATGATGTCTTCGCCCTTTCCCCGCACGAGGGGCCCCTCCCGCGTTCTCGTGGGCATGTGGGCGTCGTCGTCGTCGTCGTCGTCGTCGTCGGCGTCGGCGTCGGCGTCGGCGTCCTCCTCCTCCCATTCCAGCCGGGGGGTGCCGAGGAACCTCGGGACCGATCCCACCTGTGGGGGGGAGGCTGTGAAGCCTCGACTGGGGATCATGTGTGATCCGGGTCTGGGCCTACCCCCCCCATGCTGACGGCATCGGCCCCCCCCCCCCACCACGACGGGCCACCCCCCCGCCCCCTGTGGGCGTGGTGTGGTGCTGTGGGTGTGGCGTGTGTGGCGTGGTGCCGTCAACGCGCGTAGTAAGGACGCGCGCTTTTTCTAGGGGCCCTTGCGTCCTTGCCACTGCGGCCCGTCCTTTGCCGTTTTCACTGGTCGCCCGTTACCCCAAAATCCCATCTTCGGCCTCCAAGGGTCTTGCGTCCTCACCACCCATCCTTACGATATGTTTTCACTGTATACTGGTGCTCCAGGAGAGCTCCGGAGGTCGTCGCCGTCGCCGCCGCCGTCGTCGTCGGAAGGCTCCGAGGTCGGCGCCGCCGCCGCCGCCGCCGCCGCCGCCGTCGTCGTCGTCGTCGTCGTCGTCGTCGTCGTCGTCGTCGTCGTCGTCGTCGTCGTCGTCGTCGTCGTCGTCGTGGCCTGTCGTCGTCGTAGCCGCCGTCGTCGCCGTCGTCGCCGTAGTCGCCGTCGTCGCCGTCGCCGACGTCGTCGAAGTCGTCGTCCCGTCGTCGTCGTCGTTGTCGTCGTCGTCGTCGTTTCCCCCCCCCCCCCATTCCATCTGGGAGAAGTTCCTAGCCCGTCTGAGGGGGGGGCCCGTGGACCCTCGACCCCGGATGATACATGATCCAGGGTTGCCCTCCCCCCCCGCTCCCCCCCCCCCAATGCATATGTGATCGAGCGCCCCCCAGCCCCCAGGATGGGTACGCCCGGGAGCCTCGTGCCTCGCGAAGGCCTTGCGAATGGGATCGCGCCCCGCCCCACGTGGTCGAGGGTGCCGGTGCACCCCCCTCTCTCCCCCTGTAGGTGTGGGGTGGCTCGTCGTCGTCGTCGTCGTCGTCGTCGTCGTCGTCGTCGTCGTCGTCGTCGTCGTCGTCGTCGTCGTCGTCGTCGTCCGTCGGCGGCGTTGGCGTCTGCGTCGGCGTCGGCGTCGGGATCGGCGTCGGCGTCTGCGCTGGCGTCGTTGTCGTCGTCCATCCTCCCCCATCCCATCTGGGGGACATTTGCCTGTGGAACCCTGGGACCGATCCCAACTGGAGGGAGAGGGCCTGTGAACACTCGGCCCGGGATCATGTATCCCCGCTCAGGTGGGTAAGTTGGCCAGTGGGGCCAATGCCACGCCAGCGGGGACAGGGATCGGCTAAAGACGATTCGCAGAGGACCAACAAGAAAATGGAGTCCAGCAACGCCGAAATCGCGATGCATATCAACTCGTTGTCCGAGCGGCTCGCTAAGGCCGCGGGGGGGGGCCCTGGGGCGCGGGGGGGAGTCGGAGGGGATGGCCTGCAACGGTGCATCTTTCAGGCGATTGCACACATGGATCAAGGGGGCGTGGATTAGCGACGGGCTCCGTTTCCATGGAAATCCGCGAACATCCACCGCCGAACGAGGCGGCACCAGTCGCATTTTGGGGAGGGCACCTCCCCCGATCCATGCATTTGGCGACCGCGCGCCAAAATCCACGGATGGCTAACCTTAGCTCGGGCATGTCCTCCTGCAGGGGGGGTTAGGACAAAAATAGTACAGAGCCCAGAAATATTCCCAGGTGTTCAGAAAGAGTCGAAACATCGTCCCCAGACTTTTTGTTCACTATCTTTGCATATGCCTCCTGTAGAGGGGCATGCCCGACTTAACGCTAACCTAAAGTCGGGCCCGTCCTTCTACAGGAGGAAAATTCAAAAATAGTGCAAACATGAGTCTGGGAACTACTGTTTGAGTACTTTTTTGACCATGTAGGAGTTTTTTATTCTTCGTCAAGAATCCCGCTGTAGGGGGACAGGCCCGACTTAACGCTAACCCCCTCCTCCCCCTCCCCCCCGCGTGGCGCCGATACGTTGGCAGGTGAACTCGTATCGTTCTCCCTGCCCGCACTTCTCTGCCCGGTCCGAGCCCGGAGTTATTGCTGGTGTTTCCGGTCACATGCATAATTTTTTGTTCTGCCAATGCGCCGTCTGTGCGCCAGGAGCCTGTTTTTTTAGACTCTGGCAAGTTTACTTGCATGGACGGGGGGGGGGCTGAGCCTGAAGCAAGCCGCAAACGACTTGCACGTTCGGGGGGGCGCGGAAGTCACGCAAGTCGAAAGGCACTTTCACGCTAGTATTCGCTTGAAGAGGGGCGAGGGGGGGGGGGGCGAACGCCATGCAAGTAAACTTGCCTGAATCCAAAAAAAAACAGGCTCCAGGCTTTCGCTCGCTCGCGCATGTCTGCGCGCCCCCGAGTCTTCGCGCGGGGGGCGGGGGGGTATGCCCCGAGAGCGGGCGCTGCTCTGCACGCCTGCGCCGCCGCCGCCACGGCGGCGGCGACGCAGAGGCGCCCGCGCTCCCCCCCGGGGGGGCCCCGCGGGGAGTGGCGCGCGGGCCGACGCGGGAGCTCCGTCCGACGGGGGCCGGCAGCCCGCGGAGAGGCCCCCGGAGGATCGACTACACGTAAGACTGGCCCTTCGCCGGAGTGACCTTTGGTGCGGGCTCACCGGGGGTCCCCCCGACCGCTGAGCGCGATGCGATGGTGGCTGCTTGCGCCCTTGGATTTGGCCGCCTTACGCCCCCCTCAGTCCGCGCACTAAAAAGGTCACTCTTGCACAGGGTCACTCTTGCGGGTCGCCGAGAGGAGCGCCGGAGGAGGTCAGGAGGGGGGGAGAAAACGCACAGACCCAATGCATCGTCGACTCCCAGGAAGGTGTGGGGAAGTTGTGGGAAGTGGTGGGGAATGCGAAGAGCCAGAATGTATGGGAAGATATGGGGAGTCCAGGGATTTGTGTGCATTTACTGCGAAGGCCTGACGGCCGGTGCCGCCGACCCTGGAGAGGACAACGACGTCGGCGACGAAGTGGGCGGAGACGGGGGCCGTGGGAGATGAGGAGGAGGAGGAGGAGGACGAGGACGAGGACGAGGACGAGGACGAGGACGAGGAGGAGGAGGAGGAGGAGGAGGAGGAGGAGGAGGAGGAGGAGGAGGAGGAGGAGGAGGAGGAGGAGGAGGAGGAGGAGGAGGAGGAGGAGGAGGAGAGGAGGAGGAGGAGGAGGAGGAGGAGGAGGAGGAGGAGGAGGAAGGAGGAGGAGGAGGAGGAGGAGGAGGAGGAGGAGAGGAGGAGGAGGGAGGAGGAGGAGGAGGAGGAGGAGGAGGAGGAGGAGGAGGAGGAGGAGAGGAGGAGGGAGGAGGAGGAGGAGGAGGAGAGGAGGAGGGAGGAGGAGGGGGGAGGAGGAGGAGGAGGAGGGAGGGAGGGAGGAGGGAGGAGGGGGAGGAGGAGGAGAAGGAGGTGGCTTTGATCGACAGGTTGATCACACCATCATCGTGGTCAGGACTCAGGTGCCGCTGCCCAAGCAGGTGGTCGGCAACGCGCTGCAACCGTGGATCGACGACGCGAACTTGCAGGCGGACGAGTTCGAGCTCCAGGGAGATGCGGTGTCGAAAAGGTTTCAGATTCAGATTCGTGGTCAAGCAGATTATGCGGCGCGCAAGGCTAACCAAGCCCTTGGCGCACTCAAACTCCCTGGACGTGGCGGCGGATGGCGTGAGTTCTCTGCGGTCCCGCCGACCTGACGGCCCTGCTACTCGCATCAACGTCGGCCCCGACAAGAGCCCGAAAATGGTGGCAAGAGAACTTGGATGCAAGAAGGTGGCGAAGAAGCTGCTGGAGATGTACCCTGAGAGGCGCTTCCTTTCGGACAGGGAGAAGGGAGTTGTCAGCTCATCGTGGAAGGATATCGTGCAGTTCTCTCCCGCCCCTGCGGGCACGGCGCCCACGATTCACTTCAGCGACAAGAACATGGGCGAGCTGGACATGGACGCGGCGCTGGTCAGGCGCTCCATCCACAGCATCTTCGAGGACCAGAAGGATACAGAGTGGTGTCTTTAGCCGTCTGTACAAAGCGTGGCAGGCCGGCTCGCCGAGCCGACTTTCGATCAATACTACTACGTGGAACGCCACGGCGCTGTTACATCACTTTTTTTTACCCATCGAAGAAGCCCAGCGGCAGAAAGCGGCAGTCGGGGGGGAGGAGGGAGGGAGGGGGGGAAGGGGGGAAAGCAGCCCGCGCGCGGGCTGCCGGGGCACCGAATTAATCCGGCGGCCCAGGGCGCTGCACCCACCGCGCCCGCATGGCCTCCCGCCAGTCGGCCTCGCGCCCGCCAGCCCGGACCGTGGGCAACAGCAGCAGGGCTGCCGCCCGCGGCGGCAGCGCGGCGGCCCAGCCCGCGCACGGCGACGCCGCCAACCGCGGCCAGGTGGGCGCAGACGCCCCGCAGCGCATGCAGGCCACCCAGCCGGGGCCTTGCGCGGCGGCGTGGAGCTGCCAGGCCTGCCCCGCGAACAGGGCGGCGCAGCGGGCACTGCCGCCGCTGCCGCGCGCGTTGCCGGGCTGCGCCAGTGCTGCAGCAGCTGCAGGCGGGGGGCCCTGCGGCTGCGCGCCTGGCTGCGCGCCGAGCACGCCCCGGCGGCCGCGGCGCCGGCGCGGCGGCCTGCGGGCCCGAGGCGCCACGCCTGCGCTGCCGTGGTTCACCTAAGGGCGGCCAGCTCCACCTCTGCCAGCAGCCGCTGCGCGACGCCCAGCGCGCGCAGGCGGTTGTCCCGCCCGGCGACCAGGGCGGGCGGCGGGAGCCGCGCGCGCGCGGCTGCGCCCGCGAGCCGGTCAGCTGCTGCGTTGCCAAAGCGGTCTCCGTCAGCCAAGCCTCGCGCCCGGGCGCTGGCTGCGTCGAGATGTCCTTTAATCCATCGCGCGACGAGGGTCCCGCTCTGGCAGTAGGGCGCCAGCAGCTCCCAGACCTCGGCGTGCGCCCATTCCGCTGGGTTTGCCCCCGCCCGGAGGGCCGCGACCCCGTTGCTGACGAACCGGGAGTCCGTGATCACCTCCACGGGGCCCGCGGCGAGGCTCAGAGCATGCAGGGCGGCCGTCAGTTCCGCCCTCTGCGCCGTCTGGGGCCCGTCGACCGGTCCGCTGCAGTCCTGGGTGCCGTTGGGGCCGTCGAGCCGTAAGCCCCAGCCTGCCCTGGCCAAGAGCGGATCTGTCGGCCGCTCGCAGGCGCCGTCTGTCCACGCACGGCGCCGTGGCGGGCGCTGCTGCGGGTCGTGCTGGCCGGCGGGCAGCGGCGGGGGCGGAATGGGCACGCGGGCGCCCTCGGCCAGAGCGCTGAGGACCGGGTCCTCCGAGAGGACGCCCGTGCAGGCGGTTCCCGGCGGCAGGGCCGCGCGGAGGCCTTCCGGGCGAAACCCGGTGCCGCGCAGAGCAGTCGCTCGCGCCTCCTGCCAGCACGGACACCGCCAGAACCGGTGCTCTGGATCCTCGTCGGCCACCCGGCAGTGGGGGCACAGCGCCGGTTTGCCCCACTTGGCTGCCACCGACTGCGTGACGACGCCGCCCGCAAGCACCGTGCGCAGCGCGCCCGCCAAGTCTGGCGCGAGCTTTCCTTCCTCGAGCAGCCTGCGCGTGGCCCAGCGGTCCACCCCGCCAGCGAGGTGCCCCATGTCGCCGCGGCGGGCGGCAACTGCGGCTGCTTCGCGGCGGGCCCAGGCGGCCAGGAGCACGCCTCGCGTTTCCTGCAAGGAGTGCTCTGCGGGGCGCCACCCCGCCGGCACGGCCGGGACGCCTGTCCAGCTTTCGACGTCGTGCCCAAGCCGGAGCTCCGCAAGGCTGCGCACGGCCGCCGAGATCGGCCCATTCTGCCGCCCGTGCCCCGCCGCGATGGCGCCGGCCGCGCTGCGCCACCGCTGTGCTGGGAAGCGGCCGCGGCGGATCGCCTTCGCGATGTGCCAGAGCGGGGCGATGGTCGCCACGGCAGCCGGGTCGAGGCGCCAGCTGGGGCTGAGGACGCCGAACACGACCTCCGCGGCCGCCCGGAAGCCACCGCGACGACATACCGCGTGCCGCGCTGCCGCGCGGAGCCCCCGCAGCTCGGCCTCTGGCGGGCGCCCGCACGCCGCGCCGTACAGGCCGGCAGCCGTGCCCGCCGCCGCGCCCAGCAGGCACCGCTGGCCGAAGCTGATGGGCAGCCTGGCGATGCGGGCAAAGCGGGTTCTCGCGTCAGCCAACCGGCCCCCCGCCACGGCACTGCGCCTGGCCTCGCCTGCGACGGCGACCACCCCCAGGTCCCGGATGGTGGTGCCTGCTGCCAGCGCTGGAGTCTGCGCGGCAAGCCAGCGTCGTAACTCGCTAGCGAACTGCCGGCTTTTCCTCCGGTTCAGCTCCCAGCCCATGGCGGTCTCGAACTCCAGCGTCACGACCAAGGCGCCCTGGACAGCCTCGGCCGCCTCCCCGGCCTCCTCGGCCCCGGCGCGCATCCACAGCGTGAAGTCGTCTACGTAGATACGCCGGCGGAGCCTGTCATCCACGGCCCCCGCACGCCGGTGCCATGGAAGCGTCAGGACGCTGAGGAAGAACACTGCTAGGGCGCACCCTGGGAGGAGGCCGGAGGAGGGCGACCACGGCACGCCAATTGCGCGCCCGATGCGAATGCGCCGGCGGGCTGTGTATGCACTGAGCGCCGGCTTGACGAGCCAGTCCGGCAGGCCCGCCCGACGCAGCAGGCCCGGCAGCGACGCCAAGTTCACTTGGTCGTATGCCTTGCACCAGTCGAGGGCGGCTCCGGCGATGGATTCGGACATCGCCTCCGCCGCTTCCAACTCTAAGGCAAGTTCCCAAGCCAGCTCTTCGGCCCCCAGTTGAACCTCTGCTCCAGCCCAGCTCAGCCGCCAGCGCGCGAAGTCGCGGGCCCGCCCCGCCGCCCACAGGCGATACAGCATCGGCAGCAGCCAGATGGGCCGCCTGTCCAGGGCCCCCGCGCCCCCGCCAGGCTTCGGCAGAAGGAGCCCCTCTGGTTCGACCAATTCGTTTGGCCACTCGCCGACGAACTCCACGGCCTCGAAGAAATCAGCCACCCAGCCCGGCAGCTCCTGGGGCAAGAGGCGCAACTCTGCCACCGTCCAGCCGTCGAGACCCGGCTTCTTCCGCTTGGGCATGTGGCGGAGCAGCCAGCTGATGTCATCTGCTGTCCAGGGCTGCCTGGGCGGGAACGGCGGTAGGCCATCCAGCTCTTGCAGCCAGTCCTCGCCCAAGGGAGGGACCACCTGCCGCTGCCAGAGCTGCCGCCAGGGGCCCTCATAGAATCGAAGCTTGGCGGCAGGCCCGCCGCGTAGAGCAAGCAGCCAGGAGCGCCGTCCGGGCGCGGAGTTCGGCGCCACTGCATGGGCCGCGGGGTCGGGCACGAGCTCCGCGTCCAGCGTGCCACCGCCGCGGATCCACCTGTAGAGGCGGCCCTGCGCGTTCGCCAAGGACTCGTCGACCCACCGGCGCCACTCGAGTTGCCTTCGCTCGCGTGCCGCAGAGCGGGCCGACGCCCAGTCAGCCTCCGCGAGCTGCACCAGAGCCTCCGGGAGCGCGGCGTCCAGCTGCACCGCCGCCAACCGCGGCTCCCAGGCGGCATCACCCGCGTCCGCGGCCCGCAGCGCCGTGAGCGTCTCCCCTGCCGCGCCTCTCGCCGCGACGCTGCCGCGGGCCATCGCGTGTCGCAGCCCGCGCAGGCGCCGTAGCCTCAGCAAAGCCGCGTCTGCAGCCGCATCTGCCGCCTCGCCGCCGCCTCCAGCCGCAGGAGCCCGCTCCGCGCGCAGCACTGCAGCCGCATGCGGCCGCTCGGGCACCGCAGGTCGCCCCTGCCGCGCCGCCAGCCACGTCCGCATGGTCATGCTGAGCACCGCCCACGCCGCCGCCAGGTCCTGCGCCCTGAGCGCCTCGCGGTACGGCGCCTCGTACTGCGCCACCACCGCCGCCGTGACATCCCGTGCAACTGCTGGGCTCCAGCCGTCGGCGGCAGTGCCATCGAGGGCTGGGACCGGCTGCCGGATCCACGCCTGCTCGGGCGGGCTGGCCCGGAAGGTCACCAGCAGCGCCGCGTGCATGGCCAGCCCGAGGTCCCAACGGATGCTGACTCGATCGACCATGCTCATGGCCTCGGCGTTGGCCAGGATGTAGTCGAGGCGGGAGGGGGTGCCGTGGGTGGGCACGCAGGTGGGCCCTGCCGCGGCCAGCAGGTCGCGCCAGCCTGCCATGGCCAGCACTCCCGAGAGGCCCACGGCCTCCAGGCTGCAGTTCAGATCCCCCACGAGGAAGGCTGGCACCGCGCCGAGGCCACGCAGCCACTGCAAGCCTTCGAGGATCAGGTCGGCGTTGCGCTCCTCATCGCACCTACCGCCCGCGTAGCCGTAGCAGTTCATGAAGTGAACGGCCCGGGCCTGCCCGAAGTAGATCACCATGTGCTGGAGGCGCCCCGGGTGCCTGCACGACGCGCCCAGCGGCGGCTCCGCCTGGACCCCGCAGCGGCCTGGCCGGTGAGCGACGGCCAGCAGATGATCGCCGTCGTGCTCGGGCCCCACCTGGAGCCGCAGACCGCGCGTCCACGCATCCGCTGAGGTGGACGACGCCTGCCGAGCTGGGATGCGGGCCTCCTGCACGCACCATGCATCGGCGCCTGCCGCCAGCAGCCCCCGCCAGCTCGCACTCCATCGTGTCACGTTGGCCACTCCCACTGTGAACACGTCGTCTGGGTGGGCAGGCCCCGGGTGCGAGGCTTCGCCGACGCGGAGGCCCCGCCACGGCCACCCTCGCCATCTGGCCGTGGCATTGCTCCACGGGGAGGGTGAGGAGGCAGGGAATGAGGGGAACGTCGACTCCTCCACCCTCCCCCTTCCTCCTCCTCCCCCCTCCTCCGTGGAGCTGGCTGCGCTCACGCGCCGGCCGCAGCGCCCCGTTCGGGGCTCCGCGAGCGGCCACGCCTGGCCGGGCTGCCCGGCGGCGAAGAGGAGGCTCGCGGCTGGCCGATGCACGACCGCAGCGTGACCTGCCGCCTGGCCTCCGCGGCATGGTGTGCGGCAGCGATCTCGCGCCAAGATCTGGGCGGGGCTCCATCCGCATCGCCGCGGGGTCCGCTGCCGGGCGGCACCGCGCCGGGCGCAGCGGCGGCTTCGGCGCCTGGGCTCCCTGGCGGCGCAGCCCCTAGAAATGCGGCGGCAGCTGGAGCGCCTGGGCCCCCGGCGGCGTTGGGGGCGGCGGCAGGCGCAGAGGCGGCGAGACCTCCCGCTGCCGCCACCGCATCGCCTGCAGGGGCCGCCGCAGCGCCCCCACCCCGCACCGCAGCGGCCACCAGCCCGCGCAGCTGCTCGACGAGCAGCGCGGCGTCGCCGCCGCCTGCGCCGCCGCCGCCTCCGCGCGCCTGCAGGACCGCGGTGGCGGCCGCAAGGGTATCGAAAGCTGCCGCGACCCCGGCCTCTGTGAGATCCGCCGCTGCTGGCGGCGCGGGTGCTGGGGTGCCCTCCGCCTGCACGGCCCGCAGCGCCGCCTCGGCCTGGCGGAAAGCCTGCTCCGCCTTGGCCGCCTCCGTCTCGAAGTGCACGACCGCCCGCTGTGCCTCCGCCAGGTCCTCGCTGGCCGCCTGCAGCCTGGTCGCAGCCGCCCGCTGCGAGTCCGTGGCCGCCTGGACTCGGATCGCCCACGGGCGAGCGGCCTGAGCGGCATGCTCCAAGGCCTGGAGCTGGCGGTCGCACTCCGCCAGGTCCGCCTCCGCGCCGTAACGCTGGGCTGACGCCCGGCGTTCGCGCCAGTAGCGGAGCTCCCGTTGTGCCGGGCTCAGCTCGGGCGCGGGCGAGCCCTGCTGCAAACCACCGGCCTGGGGCGGCTGCATGGGGTCGTCGCCAGGCGCCGCCGGGCCGCCAGGCGAGGGCAGCAAGCGCTTCACCATGTCCGCGTACGAGGCCGCCCCAGCCGCCTCGCCACCTCCACGACGCCGCGGGCGACGCGGCGCCTCCAGCCCCGGCTCCACCGCGCGTGCCGGCGGCGGCCGCTTCGCCGCCGCCCGTGCAGCGTCCGCGATCCGCTGCGGCGCTGGCCGGTCGCAGCGCTGGCAGCGCACGCGGCATGCCCAATTGTCGGCGTGCCCGCACCGACAGCCCCAGCATGGCTCCCGTGGCCCTGGGAGTACTGCTGGGTCAGCCTGCTGGCCGCCACGCGCCGCCCTGCCAGCCACCTGCCCGCGCCCGCCGCCCCCGCGGCCGGCCGGCATCCGCGCGCGGATTACCCTACACGCGAAGCCCAGGCGCCGAGGGCCGGGGGTGCTGCTCCTGCCCAGCTGGCTCGTGAGATGTGTTACTTGAGCCAAAATGGCTACGGACGGCGCTGTTACATCACAACCTGCCGCTTCGCAGTAAAAAGAGTAGGTACCTCGGGACTCTTCTGGCCTCGAATACAATCCTTGGGCTTCAGGAGTGCCACGGGACCCTAGCCGAAGCGGAAGAAGCGTGGTACCAGCTCCACAAGCCTGTCAGGATGTTTCACTCTTTCTTTGACGACCCCGAGCGCACGAATGTTGGAGGCCTCCTCACATTCTTTCCTGTCATGGGTGCGCACTCGAGGTACGAGGTGAGGGGCGATTTTGCTCCTGGGAGAGTTTTGAACGTCAAAGTGATTTTGGACGAGTCTGGGGACTGTTGGATATCGCATTGGAATGTTCACAATTTTGGTCTGTCTCGGGAGGTTCGTCTCAGGATAGTTCGTGAGATTGAACGCGATTTTGAACGAGCTCCTGCAGCTCCGGAGTGTGCTCTTGTTATCGCGGCGGGAGATTTTAACATGAGCGAGGCTCCCCCGATGCCAGCGGTGCCGACGGAGTCGTTCCAGCCGCATGTTGGCTACCACGAGTGGCGCGCGGGCAGGGGCAAGATCTGACAAGGGCGTTTTTTCCTGAAAATGGTTGAGATTCAGCCAGATGATCCGACCCACTACTGTCTAGCTAACGACTCTACGAACATCATCGACCGTATCTTTGCGTCGGTTCCAGGGTGGCGCCTTATTCAGATGAATGCCCTGGGGATGACTAAGGACCAGGTCGAAGTACTACACCATTTAGAACTATCTGATCATACCCCTGTCTCCGTGGATATCAAGGGAGCCCCGAAGGTCTTGCCTCGGGATCGTCCCATCCCCAAGGAGCTCTTTGCTACTAGTTACTTCCAGGACTTCATGCGTGCGTATCTGGAGGCTGTGTCTTGGGACGAGCATTCTCCGCCGCTGAAGATAGACCTATGCAAATGCCTCATGACGGAAGGTGCCACGCTTTCTAGGCATACCACATTACGCTTTGATGGTCAAGGCCGGCTGGGGCGCTTTATACTTTATCGATCGATTGCGAGAGCTGTCTGGCGGCAAGATGGGAAGCTTGGCACCATCCTTCTCCAGGCGCATGCGGCAGCCCGCAGTCTCCTGCAGGTTGACGCCGACACTGGCGTGCTCTCTCTGTGCGACCCTGAGCGCTTCGCCAGGGACTTAGATCAGTTGCAGACCGACGACCTCGAGGCCCAGCGAACGAAGATCGCCAACTCGATAAACGACGGCACGCCCGAAAAGCTTCGACGGAAACGACGACAACAGATGAAACAATTTCAAAAACGAGCTTCGATATGGGCCCCGTTCGATCGTCGACTGACGCTCAAGGGCATCAGGCTCCCGTCGAACGGCATTGCGACGAAGCCTGAGGACATGTCTCGCGAGATCTGCGATTACTGGGGCACCGTTTTCAGGAAGAAGGACATCGCCGCGAAGTCTGTTGAAAAAGTACCTGGGGATGTTCGGGAACCAGATGGATTTCTCTGATATCCCCCTCCTACGTTATCTGGGATGAGAGCTCGGGTTCAAAAGCTTGAAGACTGTGCCCCTGGTCCAGGCCGTCTTCCCTACGCTGCTTGGCGGCGCGGCCCGATGGCAGCTGAGCTTTTAGATGAATATCTATGGTGGATGCTGGAGGGGAATGCGCCGATGTCACCCTTCAATGCCGCGCTGGGGCTTTTCATTCCTAAAGGTGAGGAGGAGGGAGATCTGGGAGGAGCAGGACGTGATGTGCAGTCTCTTCGGCCCCTTGGCCTGAAGAACTCCGAGTATAAGATTCTTGCGGGCGCTGTCACCCGACCCTTCGCGGTCAAGGTGGCCGAAGTCAGTTGTCCGCTCCAGCGCAGCTTCACGATAGGACATCAATTTGGTGCGAATATTGTAGAGCTGGACACCTATGCCAGGATCGCGCCAATGTCCCCCTCGGCCGACACCGATCTCCCAGCCATCTTTTCATGCGACTTCTCCCAGGCCTTCCCCTCCGTCTCCCACAAGTGGCCCCAGATGCTCCTCGAACATCTTTCGCTTCCCCCACCTCTCCTCTGGTTTCTTCAACATTCCTTATACGAACGTCCATTGCTATGGTGTTCTTGGTCGTCAGAGGCTCTGGCTCTTATCGATTTGGTCTGGCATAATTCAGGGCTGCCCCGCCAGCGGGGCCTTGTTTGTGGCAGCGCTGAATCAGTTCCTGCTGGACTTTAAAGCTGAGTTTGTCGACAAGCACCGAGGAGTGATGCTGGCGTGTGCTGATGATCTGGGGGCCGTTATCCTGATGATGAAATTCTTCACTGTTCTGCATCGGGTTTCCGTATGGCCCAGCTGCTGGCCGCATTGGTTCTGGAGACATGTAAGTGCCATATCACTCCTCGAGCAGGCGACTTCACTCCCGAACTGGCCGCTCGGTATGCCGCTGCTGTGGCTTCTCTGGTTCCTTCATGGGCTGAGTTTGTTATCGTTCCTAACTTGAAATACCTGGGGATGTGGGTGGGACCCAAATCGCACCGTAAGTCCTGGACAGCCCCGAGGAACAAATACCGCCTCCGCAGCAACATGCTTGCAGGTGCCAACGCCCCCACGGCCGTCGCGGCCAACCTGTGCTCTGCGAGATGCGCCGCGACCCTATCATACGTGGCCCAGTACTGCCCGCCGCCCCCAGAGCTACTGGCGCAAGAGACGTCGACGCTGGCTCGTGTATTTAATTTCCTTCATTGTGCGTTGAGCAGGGCTGGGTGGTTCTCGATGAACAGGTGGGGAGGTCCGTCGGTCACTGTCACCTCCTATGCCGCGCACGCCCGAGCTGCCCTTTCCACGTTCGACGGAACCTGGCAGAAGATGTATAGGATGCTGCTGGAGAGAGCCTATTTGGCCATCCCGCTGATCGAGATATGCCGAGGACGTCTATGGCCTAACTTCTGGGAGGATCCAGCCTACTGTCAGTTTCTTCGGACCGCATCTCTTGGGTATCCTGATGATAAACGGCGCGCTCTGATGGCCCCGGGTTTTGAGTTACTTCGAGGACTCTTCTCCGAGCAAAGACGCGAGGCCCGCGAGGGCCGCAGGGGCAAAAGAATTCGCATCCAACGCTTGTTAACTGAAGCTTTCACTGTTTCTATGTTCCCCGGAGAGGCCCTGAGATCCCTTTTCCTTCGTAGGCTCCACGATTGGTTCCCTGGCGAACGGGACAGGATTGCTAGGACTGACTGGGCGGCCGTGAGCGCCGCAATGTCTAAGATGAAAACGGCGCACTCCTTTGCCCTGGTTCGGACGCTAAGCAAAGCTTGGCTCACACAAAACCGGTTTCAGAAGCAGGAGTCGGCTTGTTGTGTAGGATGTACAGCTCCTGATGCGATCAAACACTACTGGATGTGCCCTCTCTTTCTGGAGGCCGTCCAAGACATTCTTGGGGTGCGGTTCGAGGTGGGGTGGGACGGTCTCGACCTTCTTGGGCTTCTTGAGCCGTGCTGGGAACGATTCAGGATTCCCGTCTGTTTTTGCCTGCTTTTCACTGCGGCTCGCGCTCGGAGGGCCCAGCTGCAGCGTGCTCTTCGTCCTGAGGAGCTCAAGGCGCTCCTGCCCGTCATCAGCGTCCAGATGCGGCGCTAGGCTCGGGCGGCAAGGACCCAGGACTTGGTGCGCCGCGGCCGCGCGCGAGGCACGGGCGGCGGCCTATTGGGGGGCCTCCCCTCGCCGCCGGGGCCGGGCGCAGCGCGAGCCGCCAGGGCGCACCGGGAGGGGTTTCTGGGTCGGTTTTCCGAGCTGCCGCGGTCTCTCATCGGACGGCCGACGTGACGACGTGGTCGTGGAAGTCGATTAACGGAGAGGAAGCATGCTGCCAAATATGTTTGTTCCAGCTGTCTAAAAGATGTTCCAAGTCTGTTTGGCACGTGTTAAGAACACATGTTTCCAACATGTTTAAACACAGGGTGTACACATTTTAAACACCTACTTCTTTCAATGATAGGACTGTTAGGGTGTCCATTGGCGTGGCATCCATAACGACATGGGTAATTACGGAAAGACTGGGCACAACGACCGACAGCAGTTCCTGTTCATTTTGAACAAGGCTCGCTGTCCAAGCCGCTGCAGCCTGTGCCCATTCGAGGTAGAAGGCCGCCTGCCCGAAAGCGGCCGCTGTCGGTTCGGGACAACATTTGCTGTTGGGCATTGTGCACAGTTTTTTCCGTGCCCATTTCGGGCGTCCAAGTCTCAGCCCGAAGAAGAACAGCGCCGTAATGATGGGCCTGCTTTCCATCACCACCACCATGAGTTGGAGAGGGGGGTCCTCATCCCCCGCTATTTCTTCCTCCTCATCATCCTCCACCTCCTTCTCCCCTCCAACTTATGGTGGTGGTGGTGGAAAAGAAGCCCATCACATAACCATAACTTTGGGCGCTCCGCGCGGGTTCTTGGATCTGCGCTGGGAGCCCCCTAGGCGCGCGGAGCGCGCCAGGGGTGGCGCCGGAGGCGCCGCCCGAGGGGGCCCAGCGCGGCGACCCCACAATGCGGGACCTCCGCGAGGGCGCCCTGGCATCCCTGACTCTTCGGCCCAGCCCGCCCGAGAGGCTACGCAGAGGCGCAGCGTGGCCGGCCTGGGCGAGAAGCGGACACACCCGCGGCCCGCTCGGCCACCGCGGAGCGGCTTGGGCGGGCCCTCTGCTCCTGCACCCGGAGCGCGTGGCCTGCGCACGCTCCGCAGTCACCGGGCGCGTTCCACTACTCGCAGAGCGCCTGCTCGCAAACGTCCGAAACAAAAACACATGCCTGCTTCGATGTCATGTGTCGTGGGTCCCCCTCGACGGATCCAGGGCATGTGCGAGTGGCTACTGTGCGAGTCGTGGAACGCGCTCGTCTACGCACGAGGTCCTGGCTGGGTGTGCTGTGCGTCCGGCCTCCCGGAGGACAGTTTTGGAGCTCCCCTGGGCGTCGCGTCAGGAGGGGGGGGGGTGACGAATGGTCGGGGCAGCGAGGGCTCCAGCGAAGGGGCCTTTCGAGGGCCCCGAAGAGGCCCCCGAGGGGCCCCAGGGGAGCGCCCGAAGAGACCTTTCTTCTCCCCCCCCACCTTCGTCGTCCACGGGGCGCCCCTCTTTTGCTGTTTTTCAGCCGAGGGCGGCCCAGTGTTTTGGCTTCCCTGCGTTCATGGAGTCTGGTTGCGCCAGTGCTGTTCATCTTGTTAATCCCATCGAGCGACGCCCACTTAAATTCCCCCCATGGGTCTTCAGGGCCCGAAAAGTGCACCCTTTTCCTCCCCCCCTCTGAGCCTCCCCCGGCAAGAGGAGACGCCCGATTCCCCCCACGGGGCTCTCGCACGGGCGTCCGGGGCGTTTGCGCCCGGGACGGTGCGTCCTTCGGGCAGATCGGCGTGTGAGTTTTTGCGTCCTAGAGTTAAGTCGGGCGTGTCCCTCCACAGGACGAAGATTCAAAAACAGTCAAAACATAGTCGGGGACGATCTTTCGACTATCGTTCTTAGAAGCTTTGCATATGTGTACGGTACTTCTTATTTTTCGTCCAAAATCCGCCTGCGGGGGGACACGCCCCACCTAATCCTAGAGCCCTCGACCCCTTCCCCATGGAGGTTTTGCGTCCTGCATCGCTCTCGTGTGGTCGCAGGGCCCGAAGGCGGCCCCATGCCCAGGAGGTAGACCTGTAGGGAGGCTGGTGGGATAGGAACACCATGTCGTCGGGGTCCCCGTCTTCGGCCGCAGCCAGTCCCCTGGCATCTTCCCAGTGCAGAGTCTCATAGGGAGGACGACCTGGTTTTGCCCAGGTCCGTCGCCCCTGTTCGAGTCTCCGTCGTGGCGCCACGCGCCCCGACGCACGACGGGCTTCTCGCTGGCGCGGGCCACCTCTGGCTCACGCGGGCCCGCGCGCTTTATAGGGAACCCACAAAGGACGTACGCGCCCAGCTATGTACATGAACACGGCCTCTCGATCCGCGAGACCGGCCGCGTTACACGAACATTTGCGCAATGCGTACTCTCGAAAGCAGCGTGGACTCATGCACGTGTGCGTCCTTTTGTCGCTCCTGACTTCAGGACATGCCGTGCGCCTGGGGGCGCGCCGGCGTCGGGCCCCTGCGGAAGGACAGCATTGGGGCAGGGGGGGGCGACGAAGTCTGCGGCATGCCGCTGCTGCTCCACCGCTCCGCCGCCGGGGACCCCAGTCCTTGATGCGTGGGCGCCCCCGGGCGCCAGGAGGCGCCAGGAAAGCCGGCTGCGCGAGCGGGTCCTCCACCCGACCGTTCGCCATCCTGGCCCCCCCAGGCCCCCCGACGTCGTGATGCTCACCACGTCGGCGTCGGAGGCCTCGACCCATTCCCCGGGGCCGGCGTTTCGGCCCGGGTCGCTTGCCGACGGTCTCGAGGGCGGGGGAGGCCCCCGGAGGAGGCAGGACATAGCAGCAGAGACAGCCTCCCGCCGTGGTCGGTTGTCGCAGCTCTCCAGGGGGTCTCCTCTGAGCCTCCCCGTCCCCCCCCCCCGCAAAGAGGCACGCGCCTGGCGCCTTGCCCAGGGGAGCGAGACATGGCATAAGCACGACAGCTCGGAGGTCCGCGCGGGGTTGTTTGATCCGACGAATCCGCGCGGACCTCCGAGTTTTCATGCTTATGTCACTCTTCGTTCCCCTACGTTGACGTCGGGCCTGTCCCTCTACAGGAGGAGCATTCAAACATGGGCCAAAGATTGCCTGGGGACGATGCTCGGAGCATCTGTTTTTGCCACGCCTGCACATTTTTGGGGGCCTCCTCCTTCTTCCTCCGAGAGATCCCCCCCTGCGGGGGGACGTGCCCGACCTGACCCTGCGTGCCCCCCCGCGCAGGTGGAGAGGGCGCCGATGGCCGCCAAGGCGTGGGCGCCGAAGCAGCAGACGAAGTCCAGGCGGCCCCCCGGCGGCCGCCCCGCCCTGCCGGGCGGGGGCCCTCGGCGGCGGCCCTCCGTCGGCAGCGGCGCGGAGGGGTCGGCGGAGGGTCGGCGGCGGCGGGGCTGCCCGTCGTGGTCGGACGTCGCCGCCGTCGTCCCCGGGGGCGTCGGCGTCGCGGCGGCGGTCGCCGTGTCGTCTGCGGGGGGGTCTGGGGAGGAGGAGGAGGAGGAGGAGGAGGAGGAGGAGGAGGAGGAGGAGGGGGAGGAGGAGGAGGAGGAGGAGGAGGAGGAGGAGGAGGAGGAGGAGGAGGAGGAGGAGGTGGGTCGCGTGGAGGAGTCAGGCGGTACGAGTCCTCTCTGTCGGGGATCCCGGTCCTGGCGGGGTCTCCGGGGGGCATGGCTACATTTTCGCGCACGCGTTCGCATGATACACGTGTGCATTTGTTGTTGTGCGCCCTTGGGGGCCTCTTCGGCCGTCTGGGGGATTCTTGGGCCGCCTGGGGGCCCTCTTAGAGGGCCTCTTCGCCCGTGTTTGGGCGATCGTTTGAGCTTCGTGGGTCGTCTTTGGGCATCGAAAGCCCGAAAAGGCGAGAATGCTAAACTCTGTCAACGACCAGCTGGGAATCAACGCTGGCCTCTCGGGGTCCCCGAGGAGAGCCTCAACGACCCTCTTGGGCCTCTTGGGGGCCTCCAGGGCCGTCTGGAGGCCATCTCTGGTGCATTGGAGCGATCTTCGGGCGACTCGGGGCCCTCTTGGGCCGTCTTAGGGGCCTCGTGCGGCCCTCGTGGGCCGTCTTGGGGAGCTCTTGGTCCCGAAAAAAAATGCCAGGACGCGCGGGGAGGAAAACCTGCATGCGGGACGCCCCCCGCAAAATTGAAGAATGTTTGGGGCGTGGGCTCGCTAAAGAGTGGTACAAGTCTTCATACAGGGTACACCGAGGGACCTGAGGCCAGTCCACTTCGGGCCTCGAGGCATTTTGGCGTGTACATGTATGAATCGTAGGCCGAGATCCATGCACATACGCATACACATACGCATAACCCCAGGAAGCATTTAAGAACCCCCCCCCCCTTCCGGCAAATCGATGACCCTTCCGCACCCTGGAAGCGTTACCTGGCACCAGGGGCCCTCCTCCTCCTCCTCATCCTCCTCCTCCTCCTCCTCTCCTCCACCCACGAACTTCCTCCTGCCCCCTCCTCCTCCTCCTCCTCCTCCTCCTCCTCCTCCTCCTCCTTCCTCCTCCTCCTCCTCCTCCTCCTATCTATTATCATTGCATGAATTTTCCAAGCAGCAAGCGACATCCTGAGTCTTTCATGAGAGCCACGCAGATTTGAATTTCGAATTTCGATTGTAGCCCAGGGGCCAGGCCTCCGCGAATTTGTTGTGTGTCCGGGTGCTAAACCTATCGTGCGGTTATTTCGGCCCCTCGGAATATCGAATAAAAATGCGGTGCTAAGATATCGCCGGGGGGTTCTTAAATGCTTCCTGGGGTTATACATACGCAACCACATCCACATACCCATACACATGCACACATACACACATACACACATACCCGCCTACCGACCTACCTATCTACACACATGCATACATACATACATGCATACGTGCACATAATCATACCTACATGCACCCATACATATCTGCATATATGCATACCCACCTACTACCTTACCCACCTACCTACCTACACACATACATACATGCATACGTACATGCACACACACACTTACACACATACATACAGTCATCTATCCATCCATACAACCATATATGCATGCACCTATGCCTAACTACATTCATACATGCACCCATACACCCATACACACATACCTACACACATACATGCATGCGTGCGCACATACATACAGGCCTACACAACTGCATACATTCACACGTGCATGCATACACGTATGCACGCATTCAGGAATGCATACATACATGCGCATCTGCATACATGCATACATTCATACACACATTCATGTTTGCATACCGACATACACACATGCATGCGTGCATATAGCCAGACATGTAGGCACATATACAAATACACATACACGCATACATTCATTCATGCATACAAGCATGCATATGTCGTACATGTGTTGTGTATGCGCGTGTGCATGTGTGCATGTGTGTAGTTTTGGCAGTGTGGACCCCCAGTGGGTAAGCTAGGTGATGCAAGCCATGTGATACAAGTTACGTGGATTTCATTTGGTGCAGTCCATGTGGTGGAATATTTGTAATCCACGTCCGGAGGTGACGTGTTGCCGGAGGCAGGTCCGCGGAGGCTATAATGCAACGTATCCAATGTATCCAATGATTACATAATTTCTACATGTTGTATTGTGTTACATTATTATGTACCCCCCCTAACCCCCCAGGGGCCACACCACTTCCGCCGACCCAAAGTGGCCCCTCCCTCCTGCGCCTCAAAAACCTACCAAAACCTATAGGAAATCAATGAGTTGGGCCTGTTGGCCCTCTTGGGGGTCCAACAGGGCCTCAAGACGGCTCGAGATGGCCCCAAGACGGCCCACGACGGCCCCAAGACGACCCAAGATGGCCCCAAGAGGGCCTACAAAGACCCCAAGACGCCCCAAGAGGTCCCCCAGAGGACCCCCAAGAGCACCTCCAGAAGCCAAAAAACAATGGATTTTCCCATGGCTTTTTAAAGATTTCAGCGTTCCCGCCTATTTCGACTCTCAGAGGTCCAGGACGGCCGAAACAGCCTCCGAAGTGGCCCCCAGACGGCCAAAGAAGCCCTCAAGAGAGCCCCAAAACGGCCCAAGAGGGCCCCCAGGCAGCCCAAAGAGGCCGCCGAGATGCACCAAGAAGCCCCAAAGACGGCCCAAGAGTACCCCAATACAGTCTCCGAAGGGACCAGACAGCGCAAGAGCGCCCCCAAGACGCCCACACGGGGCTCCGAGAGGCCCCCAAGAGGCCTCCCAGACGCTCCTCCCGCGGGGACCCAAGAGGCCCAAAGAGGCCTCCACGGGGCCCCGAAGAAGTTCCCAGAGGCCCGACAAAGACTGGACTGTACGTGCTCCGGACGTGCACCCCGCGAAGCGAGAGGAATCCACGCTATGTGGTGTAAGTCTGCTGTGTGGTGTAAGCTTTGCGGTGCAAGCTGCGCGTTACAATCTCATTATGTGGGCAATCGCTTCCCAGACCTAAGACGGTTCTTGCCATTCCGTACTTCCATGTGATTGTGCCTCACCCAGGGGATGCTGCCGACAGGATTCAGGTGTTCAAGACACTCCAGCGATTGGTTCCAAGTCGCCAGTGGCTTGGGTGGCGAAGCTCTCCTGACGAAGAGAGGCGTTAGTGTTGTTTTTTCTCTTGCACAGGGTGTCTGGAGCTGGATATCCGACAACTTTATTTCGGCACGACACCCCCTCCATCACCCACAGATTCCACCAGCCAGCGCGCCCCTCCGCCACGACCCCTTGATTTCGGCACGGCACACCCTTCCGCCCCGACTCTTGTATTTCGGCAGGGCACACCCCCTCCGCATCCCCCACACCCACCAGCCAGCGCGCCCCTCCGCCCCGACCCCTTTAGCTTCAGCACGGCACACCCCTCGCCCCGACCCCTTTTTATTTCGGCACGGCACCCCCCCCCCCCGTATCCCCCCCACCCACCAGCCAGCGCGCCCCTCCGCCCCGACCCTTCTTATTTCGGCACGCCACACTCCTCTGCCCAGACCTCTTTATTTCGGCACGGCACACCGCCTCCGCATCCGCCCACCCACCAGCCAGCGCGCCCCTCCGCCCCGACACTTTTTTTAGTTCGGCACGCCACACCACCCCCCGCACCTCCCCACCCACCAGCCAGCGCGCCCGCCCCCCCCCCCCCCCCCGACCATTTTTTTATATATGTTGGCACGGCGCGCCCCCTCCGCATCCCCCCCCCACCAGCCAGCGCGTTCCTTCCGCCCCGACCCCTTTTTCTATTTCTGGCACGGCACACCCCTCCGCCCCGACCCCTTTATTTCGGCACGGCACACCGCCTCCGCCCCCCCCCCACCCACCAGCCAGCGCGCCCCTCCGCCCCGACCCCTTCATGTCGGCACGGCACACCCCTCCCTCCGCCCCGACCCTTTTCATTTCGGCACGGCACGCCCCCTCCGCATCCCCCCACTCCCCCCCCTGCCCGAGCGCCCCCTCAGCCCCGACACCTTTATTTCGGCACGCCCCCCCCTCCCCTCGCATCCCCCCACTTACCAGCCAGCGCGACCTCCGCCCGCGACCCTTTTATTTCGGCACGGTCCCCACTCCCTTCCCGCGCGCCCCCTCCGCACCCCCCCCACCCATCAACCAGTGCGCCCCTCCGCCCCGACCCCGTTATTTCTCCCCCCCACCCACCCACCCACCCACGCACCCACCGACAAGCCAGCGCGCTCCCTCGCCCCGACCCCTTTTTTATTTCCGCACGGCACACCCCTCCGACCCGACTTCTTTTATGCTGGCGCGGCGCCGCCCCCTCCGCCCCCTCCACGCGCGCGCCCCCTCCGCATCCCCCCCCACACCTTCAGCGCGCGCCCCCTCCGCCCCGATCCCTTTGTTTTGGCGCGGCACCGCCCCCCCCGCCTTGACCCATTCATCTCGGCACGGCACCGCCCCCCAACCCGAGCGCCCCCTCCGCATCCCCCCATCCACCAGCCAGCGCGCCCCCTCCGCCCCGACACCCCCATCCCGAGCGCCCCCTCCATCACCCCATTCACCAGCCAGCGCGTCCCCTCTGCCTCCTCCCCCTCCCTTTCTGTGCAAGAGCCATGGCGCGCGTGCCACTTGTTATTCATTGTGTTGCCGATCGGCGCGGTCCACCCCCTCCCCTCTCCGCACCCTCGTGGAGTAGATCTTGGCTGTTTTGGGCGCCTGTTTCGAGAGGGCGAAGTCTCCCCTCATCGGACCCACTGCTGCAAACAGTCGCACTAAGAAGAGGTCTGGAGCCAGACCCCCCCTATCCCCCCCTTCCGCCCAATGTCGAAACGCCGAATAAAAAA
This sequence comes from Prorocentrum cordatum, assembly GCA_963575745.1. Lineage (NCBI taxonomy): Eukaryota > Dinophyceae > Prorocentrales > Prorocentraceae > Prorocentrum > Prorocentrum cordatum. The sequence goes on from CAUYUJ010014931.1 coordinate 262,910, forward strand.
AAACGCTCACTTGGCAGAGCCCTTGAAGCAATAGCATTGCCCTGGTGTGAGTTCCCTGGCACCCTTCAAAGCTGATGATATCCATACTGCCCAACTCGGGCCAGAGTAGACCGGGTCGGAAGGTCGCCCCCGCGTCGCCGCTGCATCGGCAGGGCTGCGCGATCCAGAGGCCGATGTTCTCCCTCTCGACGTCGCCGATGCGTTGCTATGCATCGGCTGCACGGCACGATCTTACGACCCCATCTACTCCTTCCCCCTTTTGCGCGGCCTCCAGGATCAGCCAACTTGGTCATTACCGTCGTGAGCGTCGTCACGGTCGTTGTCGTGGTCGCCGTCGTGGGCGCCGCCGTCGTCGTCGTGGTCATCGTCGTCGTGGTCGTCGTCGTCGTCGACGTCATCGTTGTTGTCGTGGTCGCCGTCGTGCTCGTCGTCGTCGTCGTCGTCGTCGTCGCCGTGGTTGCCATCGTCGTCAGCATCGATCTCGTTACAGTCAGCGTGGCCGTAGCCCTAGACATCGGATGGATTGATCTTCTCGATCCGCGGACCCGGAGGTCTTGACCCTGAACCATTTCCTTGTGGACACTTCGTGTCTGCCAGGGGACACGTTTTGATTGCGCCAGGGCCAGGGCGCGACAACAGCCCTTCGAGGCCGAAATCAACGAAAAAAATGATGGGACTAGAAAGGTCAATCCACCCGAAGTCGACGGGGACCTCCAGGCGTTTCTCTCCCCACCAAGATCGGGGCTCACGTAATAGAGGTCAGCGGCGCTAACGGACACCAGCCAGTCCCCATCTGACCCACTCCTGGCTGACCCCAGTTTGGGAGGACGTGGAGCTCCCCCACTATCGCACGGTCTTCAGAGTGCTAGAAGTGATAGCCCTGTCTGGACTGGTTTGATGAGCCTCTACTAGAGTTTACATTGGCATGTCCTTGTTGTTTGGTGCATGTAAACGTAGGTAAGTATAAATTGCCCGCCTGGACGGTGAGGCCCCCTGTCTCCACCAAACTGCGTTTGGGAGCTACCACGCGGCTGGCGCGGATTCGCGCCACGGCCCCGGCGGGCCTGGTGGTGAGCATCGTTGCCACGTTGTGCAGCTCACGACCGCGAGTACATCGTCGCAGAATTTGCAGTAGACAGGTGCACATGCAATGCGCACCTTACCTCCGTCCTGCTCGCGATGGGTCCCGCCATGATCGATCCTACCATCCCGTGCTGTTGAGTCCTCGTTTTGAAGAGACAGCGCCCGTGTTCTTCACCGCCTTGTCCTCCTCCTTCCTCCCCCATCATCATCATCATCATCATCATCATCATCATCATCATCATCATCATCATCATCATCATCATCATCAGCATCATCATTATCATCACCACCATCATCATCCTCATCACTATCATCATCATCATTCTCATCATCATCGCCGTCGTCATCAACGTCGTCATCGTCACCCTCATCGTCGTCGCTGTTCATCATCATCACCACCATCATCATCATCATCGTCATCATCATCACCACTGCCACAATCATCACCACCATCACCATCCTCACCGTCACCATCATCATCGTCATCATCGTTATCAGCATCATCATCATCATCATCGCCATCAACATAAGTGTCATCATCATGATCAGCATAATGATGATCAGCAATATCATGATCATCATCCTCATCATCACCATCATCGTCATCTTTATCGTCATCGCCATCGTCAGCATCATTGACATCCTCATCATCCGCATCATCATCACCATCATCTCCACCATGGTCATCATCGCCATCATCATCGTTGCCGTCATCACCATCAGCATCACCATCACCATCACCATCACCATCACCATCATCATCATCATCATCATCATCATCAGCATCATCATCATCACCAGGCGACGACCCAGATGGCTGCGTTCGCATCGAACCCGTCAGTTATTTCTGCACGCCCTTCGCACGCTCCGTGATGCCAGAGGGAGCTTCACCGAAGGCCCACAACGCAGCGCCCGCATGCGCCCGCCGCCATCCCATGTCGGCACACCCCGCACGCTCCGTGGCTCCATAGGGGGCTCCACCGAAGGCCTAACGGGCATCGCACGCATGCGCCAGCCGCACCCATGTCGGCACACCCTTCACACGTTTCGCGGCCCCCCATCGGGAGCTCCACCAAGGCCCAAAATGCAGCACCCGCATGCACCTGTCGCACCCATTTCGGTACACCCCTCACACGTCTTGTGGCCCACCCCTCGCACGTTGCATTGCCCCCATAGGGAGCTCCACCGAAGGTCCCAAGAGCAGCGCCCGCATGCGCCTGCCGCACCCATGTCGGCACCACTGACACGTTTCGTGCCCCCCAGAGGGGGCCCCACCGAAGGCCCAAAAGGCAGCGTTCGCATGCGCCCGCCGCCATCCCATTTCGGTGCACCTCTTACACACTTCGCGGCCCCATCGGGATCTCCACCGAAGGCCTAACAGGCAGCGCCCGAATGAGCCCGTCGCACCACTTTCGGCACACTCCTTACACGTCCCGTGGCTCTCATAAGGAGCTCCACTGGTGGCTATAGCGGGAACCCTCGACACGCCTTTCACACGGTCCGTGCCCCTTACACGGAGTTCCACCGAAGACGATATCCCAATTACGGTATTCACAGATGCATATGGTCGGGTCTTTCGCCAGGCTAATTGGGCCGTCGGTGGAGCTGCCCATGGTGGCCACGAAACGTGTGAGGGGTGTTTCCGAAATGAGTGCGGCAGGCACATGCGGACGCCCACTTTTGGGCGTTCGTTGGGGCTCCTTATGGGGGCCGCGAAACGCGTGAGGGGTGTGCCGACACGGGTGCGGCGGGCGCATGCGAGCGCTGCTTTTTCCCCACATCCTGAGTTGGGTTCCTGTTCCCCACATCCTGAGTGGGGCCAGAACGTCCTCTCCTTCTCCCTCCCGCCTCCCGCCTCTCACCCCTCCAGGGAGGCCCCGCCTGAGCGAGGAGGGTATCGGAAACCCAAACTATTTACATGTTACATGGTTTCGTGCCCTTCCCACCCCTCCAGGGAGGCCCCGCCTGAGCGCGGAGGGTATCGGAATCCCATACTATGTACATGGTTTCGTGCCCCTTCCACCCCTCCAGGGAGGCCCCGCCTGAGCGAGGAGGGTATCGGAAACCCATACTATTTACATGGTTTCGTGCCCCCCCACCCCTCCAGGGAGGCCCCGTCTGGGCGAGGAGGGCATCGGAAAACCATACTAGTTACATTGTGTCGTGCCCCTCCCTCCCCTCCAGGGAGGCCCCGCCTGAGCGAGGAGGGCATCGGAAACCCATACTATTTACATGGGTTCGTGCCCCTTCCACCCCTCCAGGGAGGCCCGCCTGAGCGAGGAGGGTATCGGAAACCAATACTATTTACATGGTTTCGTGCTCCTCCCACCCCTCCAGGGAGGCCCCGCCTGAGCGAGGAGGGTATCGGAAACCCATACGATTTACATGGTTTCGTGCCCTTCCCACGTCTCCAGGGAGGCCCCGCCTGAGCGAGGAGGGTATCGGAAACCTATACTATTTACACGGTTTCGTGCTATTCCCACCCTCCAGGGAGGCCCGCGAGCGAGGAGGGTGGAGCGAGGGAGGGTGATATCGGAAACCCATACTATTTACATGGTTTCGTGCCCCTCCCACCCCTCCAGGGAGGCCCCGTCTGAGCTTCGGAAACCCATACTATTCATATGGTTTCGTGCCCCTCCCTCCCCTCCAGGGAGGCCCCGCCTGAGCGAGGAGGGCATCGGAAACCCGTACTATTTACATGGTTTCGTGCCCCTTCCACCCCTCCAGGGAGGCCCCGCCTGAGCGAGGAGGGTATCGGAAACCCATACTATTCAGATGGTTTCGTGCCCCTCCCATCTCTCCAGGGAGGCCCCGCCTGAGCGAGGAGGGCATCGGAAAACCATACTATTTACATGGTTTCGTGCCCTTCCCACGTCTCCAGGGAGGCCCCGCCTGAGCGTGGAGGGTATCGGAAACCCATACTATTTACATGGTGTCGTTCCCCTGAGGCCCCGCCTGAGCGAGGAGGGTATCGGAAGCCCATGCTATTTACATGGTTTCGTGCCCCTCCCCCCTTCCAGCGGGGCCCCGCCTGAGCGAGGAGGGTATTAAGAAACCGTACTATTTACAAGGCTTCGTTTCCTGAGCACCTGTCCTCCCTTCTCCTTTCTTTCGTCTGCCCTTTCGTGCGTACTTACTCGTTCGATGAGCTTCTCCTTCGTGTTGATGTTGTCGAACCCCATGGGTCCCACGAAACCATTAATATCTTTATGTGGGGAACTCCGTTAGCATAATTGGGCTTTCGGTTGGGCTCCCCATGGGGCCACGAAAAGTGTGAGGGGTGTCAGACACGGGTGCGGCGGGCGCATGCGGGCGCTGCATTTTGGGCCTTCGGTGGAGCTCCCAATGGGGCCACGCAACGTTTGAGGGGTGTGCCGACATGGGTTCGGCGGGCGCATGCGGGCGTTGCTTGTTCGGCCTTCGGTAGAGCACCCTATGGGGCCACGAAGCGTGAGGGGTGTGCCGACATGGGATGGCGGCGGGCGCATGCGGGCGCTGTATGTTGGGTTTTCGGTGGAATGTGTAAAGAGTGTGCCGAAATGGTTCAATGGTGTCATGCGAACGCAGCCATCTTGGTTGTCTGTTGATGATGATGGTGATGCTACTGATGATGATGCTGATGATGCTGCTGATGAAGGTAATGAAGATGGTGATGATGGTAATGATGATGATGGTGATGATGGTGATGATGATGATGCTGGTGATGATTGTGATGATGATGTTGATGACGATGATGATGCTACTGATGATGATAATGATGCTACTCAAATCCAGGGGCTGCCCTACATGCACTTAGAGCCAGACAGAGCAACACCAAGTGCGCAATCACGCTTGAGAGCTATTCGGTTTCACCGCGGGCCCCCTCCGACAGGGTCGACCTCGAGTGGATGCGCGACCAGCAGCGCGACCAGCACCGCGACGACCGCAGCGAGGGTGGCAAAAGCCAGGCGAGCCAGGCGCAGCGGCCAGCGCCGCCGGCACCATCGTTGCCGCTTCCGCCGTCGTCGTCGTCATCGTCGTCGTCGTCGTTGCCGCCGTTGCCGCTGCCGCCGGCTCCGCCGGCGTCGTCGTCATCGTCGCCGCCGTTGCCGCTGCCGCTGCCGCAGCCGCCGTCGTCGTTGCCGCCGCCGTCATGGCCGCCGTCGTCGTCGTGGCGTTTGCTTTTTGGGGTTCTCTGGGGTGGCGCCCCCCGTGGCCACGGCCGGGAGCAGTTCGATGAGCTGGCCAGGTTAGTGTCCAGGGAGGGCTACGTAGGGCGGACTTGAGCGACGATCGGAGCTGGAGCCAGAGGTGGAGGATGATAGGGAGGGAGGGCGGGGAGGGCGGGGAGGAGGTGGAGACGAGGTGGGGCAGATGACACAGGGTTTTTGTTGACATCAACTGCACGGCTGTCTGTGGCATCGTCTGGTTGCTGTCAGATCCGCACGCCTCACTTCGGGAGGTGTCCCTCGAAATGCATTCAAGCCAAGGGCCGCACCAGAGGGTTCCAACCTCTGGCTGGGCCGACAAGCTCGAGCTTCAGAACAATACGTGTTGAAGCACTACATACAGCTGGGGGGAGGATAGAAAAGATCTAGAGGGGAAAAACGACACAGTACACAAATCAACGCCGATCCCCAGGAACACATGGGAAAATATGGAAAATTGATGAGAAGACGATCATCTATAATGGGTAGTCCTTGGACTTCTATTTATTTGCGTGTGTGTGTGTGTGTGTTTGTGTGTGTGTGTTTGTTTGTGTATGTATGTGTGTGTGTGTGTGCGTGTGTGCGTGCGTGCGTGCGTGCGTGCGTGAGTGCGTGCGTGAGTGCGAGTGCGTGTGCGTGTGCGTGTGCGTGTGCGTGTGCGTGTGCGTGTGCGTCTGCGTGTGCGTGTGCGTGTGCGTGTGCGTGTGCGTGTGTGAATATATATATGTGTGTGTGTGTGTGTGTGTGTGTGTGTGTGTGTGTGTGTGTGTGTGTGTGTGTGTGTCCCTGGGCCCCTTTTCAGAGGAGGAGGAGGACGCCCCAGCACGCCCTGGAACGCCCTTGGGGCATGCTGGGCTGCTCCTGGATATTCGGAGTGCCTCTGGGGCCTTGCTGGGGGACGATGCTTGCGGGCCAAATTCCGCCGACCCTGTCGGCGTCTGTGAAACGTTTTTCCGTTTGAGTCGTCGTCGCCGTCGCCGCTCCTCCGCTTCGAGCGATCCAGCCAGCCAGAAATCACACCACGTCGTCATTCACTCGGAGGGAAGCCCCTTCCCCTTGATCCCTCTCCCGATCCTCTCCCGGCGGGGAGGGGACAGGAGCGGGAGGGGAGGTTCCTGACCCCTCGAGCGCTCTCCAGGGCGCTCGGGCCTGGCTCGCGGTCGTCCCGCGCCCGCGCGCTGGCCTCGGCGCCCTTCGCCGGCGGCAGGGGGGACGACGCTTGGGTGCTTGGGGCGATGCTTGGGGCGGGGGGGTCGCGCACCGCGCCCCCCGACCCATCGAGCGCTCTCCGGGGCGCTCGGGCCTGGCGCACGGCCGTGCCGCGCCCCCCGCGTCCTCGCCGCGGCGTTTTCGCTGGCGGTCGGGCAGGCGGCCTCGGCCGCCGGTGCCGCCCGCGGCTGCCCGGGGGGCCGCGGCCTCTGGTCCGGCGGAGGCGCAGTCGGACCGAGGCCTAAGGTCGAGGTCGGCTCGGGGAGGATAGAGGCTGGTCCCCGCTGCTCCCGCGCCCTTCCGTTTGCTGTGCCCCGCCCGCACTGCGGCCTGCTGGCCCCGCCCCGGGGTGCGTCCGCGACGTCGCCCTGCGCCGCTGCCAGGGGCTGCCCCGCAGCCTGGCCGCCCTTCTCGCTCCCCGCGGCGTCGCCGCAAGAGAGGGCCACCCCTCCTTCCTCCTCGTCCTCGTGTTTCTCCTCCTCCTCCCCCCCCTTCTCCCTCCTCCTCCTCCTCCTCCTCCTCGTCCTCGTCCTCCTCCTCCTCCTCCTCCTCCTCCTCCTCCTCCTCCTTCTCCTCCGTAGCCATTTTGGCTCAAGCCATTTTGGCTCAAGC